>BPLQ01003582.1:600000-1033979 GCA_021605075.1 Caerostris darwini
AAGTACAGTTCACTCCAACGTCGGAGATTTTCTGACACTAGTCCACGAAAGTTCTCGAGTCTACGACGAATCTAATGCATTAGTCCACGACACACCATAATTATCCCACGGCGTGATTCACGAAACCGTAAGGGGATCACTTTGATAACAGGCGGAAAACTCCGGCCTATTCAGTCACTTCAGAAAAAAAAAAAAAAGAAAAAGAATGCTTCTGATTGACTCGTCGCAGACCTCTCTCTCTTCTTCTCTAAAACCTCCCTTTAAGGCTATCAGTCAAGAGGGGACTACGCTTCTCTCATTTCTCATTGGAGTAGACATTTCTCAGCTCAGGGTCGATCACCAATCCCGATAGAAAAACTCATGGTGTAGTCCATATCCAATCTGTAGTTGTTACGACCTGTGAAGGTCCCATAGACATTTTCTAATTTTATGAGTCTCATTATACATGATACCGAATATCTGTTATGAAATTTGAGTCATAGGTTGTTCTCATTAGTACAAAGCACTAATTGCATGTATTATAATTACTGTTTATCTGCTATCAAATTTGATGTGTTGTCAAATAATATACATTCTTCTCTCCTGGGAATAAAATGCCAAAACCCTTCCCGTGAGAAAAAATGCTACAATATATATATATACTGTAACATTATACGTAAGCATATTTAAAATATATAAATGCAATAAAAATATCTACTAATGCAGCTAGGATAACAATGCATGGCCTATTTCTTTTAATAAGAAGACGAATTAAAACAAAATGCTTTAGTAATTGATACGTCTTTTATCATCTCCATTTCTTAAATATTCGGATAGTAGACTTCTCAAATGAGAAAGTTTTAATAATTTACGAAAGTGCAGCTAGTTCAATTAAAAAATGGTATCGTTATATTAGAATGTGTGAAATATCTTAAATATTCTGAATGTAGACTTCTCAAATGAGAAATTTTTAATTTTTAATAATTTTTAATTAATTTAGAAAGTGTTAATTATCATTAAATATCCTCGAATTCTACAATTTTCTGAAATGAATTGATAATTAAAGAATGTAATTAATAATTTTAAAAAGTGCACCTTGTTCAATTAA
This sequence comes from Caerostris darwini, assembly GCA_021605075.1. Lineage (NCBI taxonomy): Eukaryota > Metazoa > Arthropoda > Arachnida > Araneae > Araneidae > Caerostris > Caerostris darwini. Next base: position 601,088 of record BPLQ01003582.1, read on the forward strand.
AAACAATTATCATTATATTAGAGTGTGTTAATAATCATTAAATATCCTCGATTTCTACAATTTTCTAATGTTTCAATGAACAGAAATGTTCCTATGTGTTCAAAATGAACAATATTTTCTAAATATTTAAATAATTTAATTAATAATTTACGAAAGTGCAGTTTGTTCTATTAAAAAAGGATATTTTTTTATATTAGAGTGTGTTAATTATCATTAAATATCCCCGAGCTCTACAATTTCCTGAAATGAATTTTCTTTTATTTTTGCAATTTTCGAATTCCTTTTTTTTTTTAATTTGATATCGGAAAAATTATATTAGCATTTCTGCGATACAAAATCATGACAGGCAATTTTAACAAATTTTTACAGCTAGATTTACAAAGACCGAAATGAATCGCATAACAATTGCATTCGTATTTTAAATACATCAATAGATTAATTTAACATAAAAGAAAAAAAAAGAAACGTGAAAAAGATTTTATAGTGAAAAAATTATATTTCATATGCATTAAAAAAATAAGATAACGTATGGGAAATTAAACATTTCTTAACATGAAGTCTTAACGGACATAAACATTTTATTTTATAAATTAAAATGCTTACTTCTATCACTGCTATTTTTGTTTCATCCAAAAACAAAGCAACATTTGAAATGCAAAGGAAATTAGATTTTACGTGCATTATGCTACTTATAAGAAATTAAATTTATATACTAGAGTACTTCTCTTTATAAATAACTACGTATACGACAAGTTTATCTTTCACAATAAAATCGCATTCCTTCCATTTGTATTATTTAATGAACACATGATGAAATAAAAGGTAGAACTTCCTCCGAAAGCATTGAAAGTAAAATCGAATATATACACCGCAATCCATTTAAACATCAAATAAAATGTAATTCCATTATTCGTACGAAACAAAATAAAGTATTTCATTTCCGCTGAAAACTTCCATTGCAGCCATAAGTAAAAAATCTTTCTAAAAATGATACTCTAAAAAGGTTATTTTACACAAAGCAATTTAAAGAGCTTTTGTTATTCTTGAAAAAACATCTCGAGTTCATCGTATCATACATTTAATTTAATAGATTATTTTTGTTTTGTTTTTATTTACATGTATAAAATAAATAGATTTTTTTTTTGTTTTAAATTGAAACTCATTGAATTTTTTTCTAGATAAGAGATTATTTTTATTGATGAAATCGTAATAAAAGTATTTAAATAATACGTTAATACAGTTTGTTCATGCTTTAATCTTGATATCCGATGAATACACCTGCATGAAAATACTATTATTCAATTCCTATTATTAGTTCACACTCTCCCTCTATATATCTTGTTCAAATTTTCAATCGTTAGTAAAATACTTTTTATTCATCCACTCAAGTTCAAATATATATTTTTTTTTGAACTTGTAGATGACACTTGATGTGAATACAGTTTTTTCAAATATTAATTCAGTAATTAAATTTAATTAATTCATTTTAGTTTTTTTTTAGATTTAAGTTGCATGCATCTACCAATAGATGGCGCCAGATGTAAGAGAAAAATTTCAATTTTATTTGTAAAGGACTTTTCTGCAATATAGTGAAAAAAAAATACTTTAAAATTTTAAAATTTACTTTAAAATTGACTTTAAAATTTTTTTTGGATATTACTTGTTTTTTTTTTTGTCAATAGCTTTCAAAGTTATGGTGGAATCATTTCGCTTATCCCTTTACCACTTATTATTGAATGACTCAGTGCTATACTAAAAACCAAAACGAAAGTGTAAGCGTGCTTTCTCCTTGGGGCATTCAAGAGAAATTGTCAGTAGGCACGAGACTCTCAACTGAGAGGAAGTACAGAGCAACCGGCTGTTTAGTTTGTAATCTCTCATCCCGAAAGGAAATACACTCAACATAACATTGTGTAACAGTTGGCTTATATGAATTTAAATGTGTTAAATATTGTATGATTTAATTGTGTGTATGTGGTGTTTGTGCGCGTGTAAATAAAGTTGTGAGTTCTCAAACCTGTGTCTTCAACCCAACCACACCTAATTACTATCCAGAGTTGCGCAACGAACAACACTACAAAAGTTGTTTTATACTGCTTAAGCAAAAAAAAAAAATAATAATAATAATAATAATAAATAAAATTAAAAAAATAAGTAAATAAATACTAAAAGGCTATATGAAAACAGTGAAAACGTTTTGCATGTCTGAGATGCAAAGATTTCCGATAAAGATTTACTTCTTCAGATTTCTTCAATAAATTCTTTCTTATTATCTTCAGTCGGAGAAAGTGAGAAACGAAGGGTTAAATTTTGCGGTGACACTTTGGCCTACTGAGTATTTTCTAAGATCTAAAAGTTTACATTTTAACACATAAATATTTTAGTGAAAATTTTTGAAGAAATTCTACGATTTTTGCCACAAAATAAATAGTTAAAAAATTCTTACCTTTGGATGTAACCGTAATTGTCTTATTAAAATATTTATGAAAACACTTCACGAATTTTAAAAAGAAATCTATAATTATAGCTGCATTTTTCTGGTACTGTTATATTTAAACTAAATGAGTTATCATTTTTTGTACTTGAGGGTGTAATATAGTATTAAGGCCGATCTGCAACTCAGTGGTAAGGCCCACAGCTAGTGTTCCGCAGAGCTCAAGTTCGAATCCCTTTTGGCATTCGCTATATTCATTTTTCAGAAATGAGGACATTCTATGGCGACTGTTAAAGCGCATGTACATTATCTAATCGGTTTACTTGGTGGGAGTTTATCTAGTTTTCTCTCATGCAACACGCAAATGAAAGGCATTTATTCATAATACTCTTCCCAGGTGACATTGTCCTCTCTTCATTATAAGTGGAAGTCTGTTCTTGATAAGCCTAAGTGGAACACGAAGACCATCCTTGTTCAACAACAACAACAACAAAAATTGTTACATATTATTTTGTTTTGAACTAGATTCTTAAATAGTTTTTGTGCATAGACATTCAATAAATTAAGTGAATTAGTTTTTGAAAAATTAGCATTTAACAAGTAATATAAAAAACAAATTTAAGTCTATTCCTACTTTTTTTTCACTCTATTGCAGAAAAGTCCTTTACAAATAAAGACGAAATTTTCCTCTTACATCAGGAGCCATCTATTATTAGACACATGCAACTTAAATCTAAAAAAAATTTTTAAAAATTAATTAATTTAATTAATGAATTAATATTTTAAAAAACTGTATTAACATCCAATGTCATCCACTACAAGTTCAAAAAAAATGTATTTGTACTTGAGTGGGTGAATAAAAAGTATTTTATGAACGATTGAAAATTTGAACAAGATATATATAGGGAGAGTGTGAACTAATAATAGGAATTTAATTAACTTATATTTAGCGCTTTATTGAACTACGATTTCCAAGTAAAAACGCGATTTTAAAACTGCAGAACAATGCAAAGCATCAATGTTTGGATTAAATTGAATCTCATTATTATTAAAATGTATATTTGGTTTTTTTTGACTAAAAGAATATATTCTATATTGAATTACAGTTTCTATATTAATCGTTAATACCCTATATTTTATATATTTCAGCATTTCAATTTATCACAAGTGTCATATGTTTAATGCATTCTTAAAAAACAAATTAAACTCTAAGAAATTATTTTAAAAATGTAAACAGTAATTTATTAATTCACTTAATATTTTACGTAAAACAATCATTACCTCTATTTTTTGTTTATTGAACAGGTAATACTGCTTTAAAAAAATAATTGCAAACTAATTTTATTTTAATTTTGTCACTACTTTCACTGTAAAATAAAAGCTGGAATTAAAATTACTAACGTTAAATATATAAGCTATAAAAACATTTTCCTAAATACTGAAATCTTTGTTTGTTTATTTAAGTTTTAAATATTTACAAAAAGGAAAATTAAAATTTCCATCAAATGAAAATTTGAATCAAAACTAAAGATAAAAATTTAAAAGCAAAAAGTTACACTGTGAAACTAAAAGATGAGAAGAATTATTTTGTGTAAAAGTTTTAAAAGAAAAATTGATTCAGTTAAAAGAAAAAATCGAAAAGGATTCAATTTTCTCTAAGGAAAAATAAAAGAATTTTATCCATACTTTGATCTGATTGGTTTCGATTTTGAAAAACAATTTTTTTTATTTTCTTTGAATTTTTGAACTGTTTATTGCTAGTTACAAAGCTTCATTCTTGGAGAAATGAAACTGACGATGCCTCTGGGGTGCAGACAGAATGTTTGATTTTCCGCTATAACAGATTTGTACATTCTTAGAGTACTACTAATTGCTTATTTTATAATTCAACAAATTATTGTAATTTTTCATATAAAATGAAAAAGGAAATTATAATTCATACAAAAGAATTTTTTTCACAGAAAATAAATTGAAAATACTGCATTTAAATGTAAATGTTTTTAATTCTTTTCTATAGAATACAGTTTACAGTTTTATTTCTGAAGTTGAAAGCACTCAATTTTCACCATTACATCACAGATGAAAAATTTGAATCTAATTTTTTTTTTTTTTTTTTTTTTTTTTTTTTACTTTCACTAATAATGAGTTCTCAAAAACAAAATATTTTATGATATTAAAAAAAATTAACAGTCTCGCATTAAAAGAAAACAGTTTTTATTTAGTTTTACGTTCTTCTTCAATTTTAAAATGAATCTTAATCCCTTTCTAATTCATTATCACAGATTATCGTGTCACGAGATTTCATATGCTTTTTCTTATTTTACAAATAGTCTAGAATGTACTCTGATCTCAGTACTCCTAAATTAAAGAAAACAGCTCAGATTTATATATTTTTTAAATCTATAATTACATTTTCCTAAAATTGAAACACATATAAAAATACAAAATAATTCATTTGCAAATTGTTTTTTTTTTCTATTTTCTAGAATTTTTAACAAATTATAATATTACAATTCTAAGTATTTTTATGTGCGTGTTCATTACTTCCCTTTATTAAAGGAAAGCTATGAAAATTATTTTTAACTTTATTTTCTTTATTAATTTCCCTGGTTTACTTCCACAATGCTATTTATTTTTTTAATGAAAAAGAGCAATCAGCAGCAGATACAAGTAATCAATATCATAAAAATAGTAGTTGCAATATTTCCAATGTTTATTATTATAGTTTTATTTTCTACTTCAATTTTAAACTGAATCTTAATACATTTCTAATTCATTATCACATAACTGTCCCATTTCATGTCCTTTTTCTTTTATTTTACAAACAATCTAGAATGTACTCTGATCTCAGTACTCTAAAATTAAAGAAAATAGCTTAGATTTATTTATTTTTAAAATCTATAGTTACGTTTTCCTAAAATTGAAACACATTAAAAATACAAAATAATTTAATTGCAAGTTGTTGTTTTTTGTATTTTCTAGATTTTTTAACAAATTAGAATGTTAAGTTTTTCCTTATGTGTGTGTTCAATTCTTTCTTTTAATAAACGAAAGCAATGAAAATTATTTTTAAATTAATTTCCTTCATTAATTTTCCTTGTTTTATTTCACAAAAACATTTATTTTCTTTTTAATAAAAGAAAGCAATCGACAAAAGATAGAATTAATCATCACCAATAGCACGACAGCCCAGGGTGGACCAAGGCTTTCCTTTGAAGAGATTTCCACGCATTTATATGGGTGACAATGGTCCTCCAATTCTTAACCTTTGGTACAGCAAAATCCTTTTCAACTGCGTCTATCCATCTCAACTTGATCTCTTCCTCTTTGTCCCTGTGGCTTTGCCACAACGAGCTTTTTTACATGGTTTAAATCATTCATTCTAAATACATGAGAATCCCAGTTTAATCTATTGATCTTAATCAATATTATAATATCTGGGTCGTTAGAGCATTTATAAATTTTTGCGTTGTACTATCTTCTCCAACAATCACTTTCCCTAACACCTCCAAGAGTAGCTCTTAAAATATTCCATTCAAATATACCCAAAGGACCTTATCAGTTCTTGTCAAAGTCCAAGTTTCAGAACCATACGCCCAAATAAGTCAAATAAAGGTTTTATATAACAATAATTGTGTTTCTTTTGCTTATGAACTGATACAACTAATCAATACTATAAAAATAGCAATTACAATGTTTATTATTGTATTGTATCTAAAATTGAAAAACGACAATTGACTCATAAAACCAAAAATGTCTAATGTTTTCAAAAATAAAATCAAAAATGTTTTATAATTTTTTCCCTTCTTCTCTCCTTCCATGATGGGTACGTCGACAACAACAACATAATTAGTACATTTTCAAGAAATATCAGTTTTTCATAACAATTCTTATCTATTTTTTAACATATCTATTCATTTTTTATAATTATAAAAATAAGCAATTAAATTAAACGTAATTTAAACATAAACAGAAAAATTCACTTTATTTTATTTGTATCTTTCTGATTTTAAAAGTACTACATGATTACTAATTCCTTAAATACAAAAGTTATGCAAATGAAAACAATTTTAAATACCCATTGATATATGGTTTTGGATATCATTAATTTTTTTTGGTGTTACGTTTCTATGTTTTTAAGACGTTATTATTTTGTTTTCATCTCATCTACAGCTTCTTGTCATATCTTTTAACATACTAAGATTCCATATCTTCTTATTAAAAATTAAAATATATATATTATACTCAGTAAAAACAAGATAAAATGCATAAAATAATTATTTACAACATTTCATTTTTATGTGCACATTAAGAATGCAAATGAGTTACGAAATATTTTTTTTTAATTTAAAACTCTATTTCAATGTTTAAATGTCCTTGAAAATAACATTATTAAAAGTCATGTTTTTAAAATTAGGAGATTATGTGATTAAGAATACATTTTCAGCATATTCTAATTACCATTTTTATGTAATATAACACAAAAAATGAAATTATCTTTAATCCGTATAGAGAGTACAATATATTTTCGATTTATTTTCATAAATAAATTCAATCTGCTTGGAAAATATGCAAATAAGCTTAAACAGACTCTGATACAAAAATTTTTAATGAAAATGTTTTTATATCAAAATATTTATGAATTTTAATGACTTTTTTTTTATTTTATGTAATCCTATGAAAAATTCCCATTAAAAAATATTTATATAATCCTATAAAATATTTATTTTTCATATAATCATTTCCTTTACTCTTTTTTTCTGATGTAAATTATGATAAACTTCTTCGATGCTAAAATTGAAATTTATTCAGGTTTGTTATTTCTGTTAAATTATTGTAATTTTATTACTAAATAAAATAAATTCTTACGCAAAATATTATAATTTGTTTATTAGAATATGCAAAATAGTTTATTAAATTCTAATGTTTGAATAAATATTTTTTCAATTTTTACTATGCTTGCATTTAAATTAATAAATAATGTTTTAGAGAAAAAAATTAATATATTTCAAATTTCTTATTTTTTAATCATTTTTATCAAAGACTAAATATTGTTTTAAATTCTACTTTATAGAGATTAGAATTTAAAATAAATAGCGAGATTAAGTAAAGAATTTCAATGAAGGGAATTTTTTATAAATATCCTTCTTTTTCTTAAATTTACATAAACATAATGAAAAAAAATTGCAAACCTTTGTTAATATTTTATCAATCTTTTCAGCAAATGTTATGATTCTCTACATATTTCAATACATAATTTAATATATAGTATTAAAATATTTATTTTTACTGTATGTTATACAATTATGGAATCATAATTTATTTATGTTACATTTTAGGTCATTAGAATCAGTGTCTATGACTGTACTGAAAGCAGGAGATCTACAACTCTACCAAGACTCCCTTCGTGATTTGTAAGTAAAAATATATAAAATATTCCTTATTCTCTTTCAAAAACGGTTTTTGTTCAATTAATTTTGAAAAATCTGAATTAAATAAGTAAATGGATTTAATTTATTAAATTAGCAGTCAGAAAAATCCTAAGTATAAATTTGAAGATTTCGATAATAAAATATTTGATAAATTTCTTGACATAAATTTTTTTCCATAAAACGAGCCTTATTCACCCTATTACATTATCAATAACAGGAACATAAGCTTCGTTCAAAAAACTATCAATTGAACTATTCGAAAGTATATAATTTTGCAAACAGAAATTGCTTTCTCACTGTTATAGTTTACAATTAATCTCTTGCAACTGACAAACAATGAATTACCTGTCACAATTTTCATAGAAATATATATTATATGTAGATTACGATCAGTTTATCAGCTGGCCAAATTGATATCATTTACTTTACAATTGATATTACTAAATTTATTCATATACGAAATCATCAACTAATTTGTGTTCATTCTGTATCTTATGATTATCGTTTCTTTATGGCATGTCAATTGCAAAAATAAAATACAATTCTTAACTAGTGGAATAGAAATTCTTATTAATTCCTAATAGTATTCTATTCTAAAATATGCACTATAAATATGTTGGTCAGAAAATATTTTCAAACAGAAGGATTCGAACCTACCAGTTGCGGCCCCAAACTTTTTCTTTCGAAATTTCAATGACATCAAAAAATCTAACCCTTTTTCTAAGATGAGTTTGACTTTGATTCAAGTGGACACGATATTGATGTTGCCATCACTGTTTGAAGCATTAATACCAAAAAATTGCATTTGAAAACCCTTATTTTAATTTTTGAGACACCAACATTTATAGAAGACCTTAAACATCTTTTCATTGGATTCAACGAAAAGGGTTTGAATCTTCCTGATATTTCCTGGGAATTGTTCTTTTCAAATTTCGAAGCCTCACCCTGATCTGTATGTCTGCCTCTGATTCAAGTGGGCATGGCGTTGATGTTATCATTCCTGTTTGAAAGCTTTTATTTCAAAAATTTCTTTTTAAAAACACTTATTTTTTGAGACATGAACATTTATAGAAAATTCTAAACATTTATCGCAAAATACTTGAAAATAAATCAAACAAAAAAAATGTCTGAAAAGAATTTATTTATTTAGGAAATAGATATATGAATAAGCCATATCATGTTTTAAAAGTAATTTAATCCTAAAAGATTTATACGATATTCCTACGAAACCGTATCATATATTTTGGAAAATGAAGAAAGTAGAGAATGTTTTGTAAGTATGTATCACATAGAAATAAATAAAACGCAGTTTTCTTATTTATTTTGTGATGAATTCTGGTTTATCTTGAGAAAAGGAGAAGTATATTTTTAAAGAAAAATGGCTTTGATTTTAAATTTTGGGAAAAAAAATGTTTTTTTTTATAACAAAAATAAAAATTCCTTTTTTTTAGAAAAGTATATATTTATTTGAATTTATTATTAAAATATTATATACATTATTAATCTAGTATTTCGTAATTGAAGAAAGTCAATTTTTTTTATAAATTATACTTTTTCTCAGAAATTAATACAAATACCATCAAATAAAGCACAAATAAATGTGTGGGATTTTTTCAATAATATTTAATAATACATTTTTAGTATGCATTTCGACAAATGGTATAACATCAAATCTTCAGAAAGTTTTAAATTCAAAGATATTTGAATTTATAAAAATAGAATAAACAATTGAATTTATATAAAATATAATTTATTAAAAAATTTGAATTTATAAAAAATTGTAATTTATAAAAACTTTGTTATAAAGAATTTGAAAGAATTTTGAATTACCTTAAAAAATGAAATTTTTTTATAAATTCTCTAACAAATTTAAAAGTTCTATTAATGCATTAATTTTTAATTATATTTAAATATTTTAGGTTTCTTTCGTTTCTTGAAATTCTGTATTTAGTTAGCCAATTATTAACTTATTATTAATTACAAGAAATTACAAGGCCAACAATTCCACTTTTTTGTGTCAAAATGAGAAACTTAAACGTATTTTAATCGTACTTAAAGTATGCAGTGTAAAAAACCATGAAGCATGTAATGTAAAAACTATATACAACAATGAAATATCATCTAAATGTTAATTTATAATATGGCACTTTCATGAAACTTTCAAGTACAAACGCAGCATTTTACATAACGAGTAATGCAGCTTTTTAGAAAGCACATTAATATAATTATTAAGAAGAAAGAATGTACAAATGAGTATTACACTTCGTTCTCTTAAGAAACTTGCACATAAGTATTAATTATTCTGAAGTTTTATTACGCTTGCTTATTTAAATTTAAAAGAAGTTTATTTTTCTAAGTAGGCTTCTTTGAACTTAATTTTCAGTGTCTTTTTTTTCTTACATTGATATTTCCAAGTTAAATTCATAATCCGGCTTCTTTCTTCCTTAAATATATTTTGAGTTCCCACACAAATCACCTGCAAACTTCTGTCTTTGTAGACGAAGTTAATGGTTCTTTCGCAAATTAACTTAAACTTAAGCCTTCAACTTAAATTTAATTAGCACCAAAACAGTGTGTACGTGACATAATTTAAATCAGGTAACAAGGTTTTTAAGAATCTACTCGAAAACTCTTATTCAACATAAAGATAGTGGTAAATAATAAAATTTAATTCAGATATATTAAAAAAACTCAAAGTATGTTAAGATTCACGCATGCTTCTTTAAAAGTTTCACTCTTTTAAATAAACCTTCTTCCTCCTTTCATTTTATCATTGTATTTGACAAAGTTAATTTAGATATTGGAGTAGAACTTTTAGTTGCAGAAGTTTGAAGTTTATGTAGATTTTTTAAAATTAAATATTCATTTCATGAAATTAAACCTCATTAAATGACCAAGAATAAAATGTATAACCAAATTTCCTTGTGAAGAAAATTCTTTCAAAATACAGGATATTTTTCATTAACTGTCAATGTTTTAAATAATTATGAACTCAACAAAAAAGTATTTTTATGTAATCAAGAGTATAATTGATAATGAATATCTTCAAAAATTGTTAAAATTTCATATGAAGGTTATTTTCCGCGCTCATAATTAACGAAATATATTCCACTATTAACACTTTTTTTTAATATTCTCTGTAATTCAGTTTTACCAAATTTATAACTCATATTTCCTTCTAAATTTTTACTAGTTACTAGTTTGGTAGTTAAATTACATACCAATGTACAAATAAGTAAATTTTATATAGTATATTGTACCGAAATAGATGGTTATTTTCTATTCAAGTGAAATTTACAAAATGCGCAAATTGTTATCTAAAAAAATTTAACTATAATTCCAACATTTAATTACAAGTAGTTAACAACAAAGATTTTTTCCTATCCATGGAATTATTACTAGTCAATAACAATTTTTTAACGAAATATATCCCACTATTAAAATCTTTTTAGCATTCTCTGTAATTCAATTTTACAATCTACAATTTTCTTTGACAAAATTATTAACTCATATTTCCTTCTAAATTTTTACTGCTAGTTTGGTAGTTGAATTTCATGCCAATGTACAAATAAGCAAATTTTTGAACGATATATACGAGTATTATATTGTATCGAAATAGATATTTATTTTTCTTTTCAGATGAAATTTTAAAAAAGCACAATTTGTGATCTAAAGGAATTTAACTATAATTCCAACATTTAATTACAAGTAGTGAGCAACAAAGATTTTTGCCCATCCATGAAATTATTACTAATACTTATTATAACAATATTTTATGTATTTGATTTTATTCAGAGGGTAAAAATGAACTTCAAAGAGTAGTTGGAAATTCTTAAACATTTATTCTCGTTCCTTTTTTGGATCCTATACAATCAGAGACTATTTTTGTCTTGGACTATCGATTTTCAAGTATTTTCTTATCAGATATGATATATTAAAATAGAATATGGTTGACATTTTCCCGATCGTGGAATTTTCTAAAGTTTTACAAGATTGAAAAAATGTCTATACCATTTTTTAACGATGCTTCAAAACATAGTTCATAAAATAAATGCAGCTTCAGTTTGGTAGAGAAAAGGTTTATTATTTTCCTGCCAAACTGAAAAAGATCCAAAATTATTAAAGGTCCTGCATTATTTTCTGGAATTCTATATTTATAAGGAATAACAATTTTAATGATCATAAAAGTATTTGAAATGCTCATTAAAATTATTACAATATATTTTCTTAACAAGTAATATTTTTACTTACGTTAAAAAGTTAAATTTTCACTTTGATAATAAAAAGATGTAAGTATGTTTAAATGCTGCAATTTTATTTATTAATTTTAAAGCCATATAAAACCTTGAGAATTATTAGAAAAAATTACGAATTCAACTATCAAAAGAAACAATAGCAACTATGCCAATATATAAAACTACATGTTTATACATATCAAAAGAATACAATAATAACTTGCAGATTTATATATTGGGATAATTATTATTGTTTCTTTTGATATGTAGTATTTTTATTTACTTTAAAAAGTTAAATTTTCACTTGGATAGTAAAAAAAAAATGTAAATATTTTTGAATGCTGCAATTTTATTTATTAATTTTAAACTCGTATAAAATCTTGAGAATTGTTAGAAAAAATTAGAAATTCAAAATATCAAAAGAAGCAATAACAACTATCCCAATATATAAAATTATATATGTTTACCCCAAGTTGCCCGGGTATTTCTTTCGTTACGTTATCTTTCCTTAAGAGGCATTGTTAAGACAATAAAGTAGCAAACAGTTGTAGAATCAGCCAGAAAGGTTAACTTAAACTATCACATTCACTGATTTAAACGGAACAAGAATTCCGCTTTTTAAATAAAAGATTCTCCTACCTTACTGACCACTCAGTGCTGAGCTTCCAATTGCTTCCTCTTTTTCAATTAGCTGACTAGCAACCATCAATTGACTCACTGATGAAATGTAACCTGGCGTCGCCAACTACAGAAAATAAAAAACATTTTTAGTTTTCCATCATCTTAAATTTATAAATTAGTTTATTTATTTTTATTTTTATTTTTATTTTATTATGTTATATATTAATTTCTATTTTTAACGAACACATTTATTAAATAAATATTTCTTGAAATGTTTTTAGATAATTATTGTTCTGGCAAATTTTATTGGGATAAAAAGATGAAAAGTGCAAAGTTTAGTTAAAGTGAAATCTCAATAGCAGATGCAAAACATTGATAACCATTAAGAATTGTGATTAATTGTGATTTTTGATTAATTTCATTAATTGATGAATTGTGAATTTTGATGAATTGTGATTTTTTTAAGAATTGTGATTAATCAAATTGTAAAAAAAAAGAAAAAAAATATTGTGATTAACTATATATAAATTAAAAAATTAGAGGTGAAGTATAAATAATCCTATATAATACAATATTTGAAGGAAAACAAAAATATTGATGAATAAAAATATTGATAATATAAATAAAAATATTGATATATAAATAAAAATATTGATGAAATATTGAATGTTTAAAACAATTAACTTTAATTTCTTTAATTTTTAACAATTAATTTTAAATTAAAAAACTTTCTAAATTGAATAACCAGATGGCGCCATATATCACCAAGTAATATAAGACAAACGCACCTAACAGAAAATGATTTTTGCTTAATTAGCCTAATTAGAATTTATACTTATGGTTTCAGTTAGACACAATGTTAAAGGATAAAAATATAGGAAATAAAATTAAAAATGTTTATTCAGATTTTATATAAAACACTAGAAGACCCGGCCACGTGTTGCTGTGGCTTTCTTGTATTTCGTTCAATTATTAGATACTATAATTGGTATTGTTAAGGAAGAGATTGGTAAAGAATGATGAAAAGATGAAATTAAGCTTCAACGAATAGAAAATGTTTAATTTTTATTAATTTAATGAATGAGGCAGATAATGTTGATTTTTAACACTGTTTTCTAATTATTTTACGTAATTTAATTTTTAATAATCATTACTTTCATTTAACTAAGAACTAAGCGATGAACAATATTTCTTGTTAGTCTGTCTTTCGTCAAAATAAATAAATTCGATGATTTTCGAACACGTGAGCATGCAACATACAGCTGCCCATGGCAGAAACACGGATTCTGAGGTTAGATTTTTTTGGTGGTCTTTTACTGAAAATGATAATTGAAAAAATACAATACAAATAAAATAAAATCGGGATATAATAAGAAAAGACTTTAAAAAAAATTCACATTAAAATACAAATGCAAACGATCGTTTAAGGTGCACGAACACCTTCGAAGGAATTTTTTATCTTTGTACGCATTTTTGGATTGAATGTATCTAAAAACTAATGATTTCACATAAAAAAATGTAATTATTATTTTTTAAAAATTTTTATAATCTAAAATAAGGGTAAAAATGGCCAAAAATTGATACTGTTACAAAACCTGAAATCAAATCAATATTTTTTAAATTTCTAAGTTTGTACTAACATTTTACAGTGACTAGACCTCTGGTAAATTTATATCTTTATTATTTATTATTTTGTGCTAGTTTAAATGCTGTCGACACAAAATTCTTCCAAAATTTGCATGTAATTCCAAGTTTAACAATTAAAATAAAAAATATTTATGTAGCTATAATCATTTCAGAGGTCTATTCCCTGTAAATATTTATGAAAAATATAAATACAAAGTTTTGTAGCATTTGGATCAAAATTACTTGTGTTATGGTGTTTCACATGAAAAAAAAAGCATAAAAAATTCATTCAGAGAAAAAGCTAAAAACAACTTTTAATTAGATATAATACTTTTAAAAATGTTGTAAATATATTAAAATGCCATTGAATTATCAAGTTCATAGTCTTATTTATTAAAAAATATAGTTTTATTTTTCCTTAAAGCTGTAAATATTTTCTGAGCTTTGTTTTGAAAAAGTTAAAATTTGCTCAACAAAATATTTATTTACAACTTCCTGCTATTTGCAAAGGCTTTTTAATATGAAATGACCAGAATTTAAAATATTTAGCCTTTTTGCAAGTGTTTTGATTAAATATATTCAAAACCTTTGAATTTCACATAAAAATATCAACTTTAACTATTTTTTATACTATTTATTCTTTAAAATATGGATAAACATTGCAAAAATGTGATATTGTTACAAAACTTTATAATTCAAAAATAAATAAAACATGAATAATTTTTCCTTTGCAAGTATTTTTATGCTGGGAATATCCTTATGTAGGTAATATACTGTTTTCAAATTTATATCTCAATTATTTATACATTTTTGTATGCTTAAAGTTTGTCGACACAAACTTTTTTTTACAAATTTACAAAAATTCTTAGTTTAAAAACTAAAATAAAAATAATTTATGAATTTAGGTTAATTTCTATGTTCTATTCCTTTCATACATTTAAAGAAAACTTTTACATGAAGTTTCAAAGCATTTAGAACAGAAATATTTTTATTAAGATGTTTTGAATGTATACAAAATGCATAAAAATTCAAATAAGAAATAATTAAAACCAACTTTTAAATGTAAATAAAAACAAATGTACATAAATAAAAATTTTATTGAGCTTTAAATTCTCCTTTATTAATATAAACACTTATTTAGTTGTTTTGTTTTCTTTAAATAACTTCCAACTTAAAAGTACCATTTGTCAATTTTTCTTCGGCAATATTTAAATCGCTCAAATTTATAACTCAAATTCTTTGTTTTTCAAATAACAAAAGTTTTTAAAATAAAATGTCCTTGATTTTCAACTTGCAACGATTATAATACCTTTTATAAAATTTTAATGTTATCATTATATCAAATAATTGCAGAGTTTACTTCATTTGCACACTTTTCAAAAAATCCTTAAAATTCATCATCTTTCTTTAAAATTATGTTGTCTATATTATATTATCTTGTAGATCACATTTTATTTTAGAATTCTTAATCAAATAAAACACATGTTGACAAACTTTAAGCATAGAAGAGTTCAATGTTTTGATTCACAACTTTTCATTCAATATATTTTATTCCAATTCAAATTCAAACTTAGAAAATAAAAAAAATATTGATAATCAAATCAGGTAATACTTACATACATTTGATTTATTTCTCATAGAAATAATATAAATTTCATACAATATAATTTTCTCAAAATTTAAAGTAGTACATAAAACAATAATATTCAGAACATGAGAATTTTACGGTTATGCAATGCAGTACAGGAATCGAGACACGGCGCCATCTAACTTAAATTTTATCGTGGTATGTCTTTCATCTGTGGCGGAAACAAACTTTTTACTCCAACAATGAAATTAGTGCAAATAAGAATTCTGCAATTAATTATCGAAATAGCAATAAAATAGTCATTATATTGTTCGGAAAATGAAGCTACGTATTCCTCTAATTTCAGTACTGCAGCCCTAAAGAAATTGGCGAAAATTCAGGGTTGCAAGATTGGCGACTTCCTTAATGGTAGATTTTAACCGATTTTGCAATTAAATACAAAAAAAAATCTGAATAAAAACTATCCTATTTCTCAAGTTGGAACAAAACACACATGTTAAAAGAAAAAAGTTAAAATCGGATGGTTAGTTTCGGAGTTCATCGCGAACAAACATCGTGACACGGGAATTATATATAATAGATTATACGAGATTAAATTAACTCACGTGAGCACAAGTCAGATTGGGGTGAAAAAAAAATTTAATCCCGATCAGATTGAGAATATTATTGATAAAGAATAGAGAAATGGAGAATATTATTCATAAAGAATAGAGAAATTGAGAATATTATTGATAAAGAATAGAGAAATTGAGAATATTATTAATAAAGAATAGAGAAATTGAGAATATTATTCATAAAGAATAGAGAAATTGAGAATATTATTCAAACAAAATAAATAAAATGACGACATTATTTCTTTAACAGCTATACTAGATGTTCAAATAAGCTTCAAAGGGTTTTTTATCGATAAAAAATTGCAAATTTCAAAAGAAATATAAAAAAGTGTTCATTCAAAATATCACCCTAAACTAAGTACACATTTTTGTCATCTCTCTGGCAATACATGAATAACTTAACCATAAATCTTTGGTCTTTGGACAGGAACCATTCATTCAACCAATTATGCCATTCTTCAAATCCAGTCAAGCCGCGTGCCATCGACCGGAACAAGTGATAATCAGAAGGGTGGCAAACACGGCAGGAGTGATAGCAGATCCCATTTCAGTATTTTGATGGTGTCCTGGACGATAGCAGAGTAATGTCACGGAGCGTTGTCGTGCTGCTATAACACTCGTTCGTGTCCCATTCTGGCCGTTTTTTGAACAATTCGTGGTTGTTGTTGTCGGTAGCAATGGTCATTGTCAGTTCGGCGTCCTCAATTGTTTTTCGTTTTTCAAAACGCAATTTGTCCTCAGTGTAGAAATAGCCATTTCTGAAACGTTTAAACCAATTCTTCACAGGTAGTTTTTGATCATGCATGTTCGCCGTGGGCCTTCTCAAGCAAACGACATGATTCAGATGCATTTTTTTTTAAGTTACAGGAGAAAAGCATAATTTCCCGCAAGTGATATTTATTTCATGCAAAATTCGACATCTTCATAGTTAAATAAATATATTTTTGAGATTCGATATGTTTTTGTATTACCACTGATTATAGTTGACAGATGTCTAACCTTTAAACAAGTAATATAAAAAAAATTTTAAGTCAATTTCTACTTTTTGTCTCACTATATTGCAAAAAGTCCTTTATAAATAATTTTCATTCATTTTTCTAAGTTAGAAAAAATTCTCTCTCTCTCACATACACACTTTCCATCTCTCTCACTAATTCATTCACATGTTTCATTTTCCATTTTGTTCACTCCTTGACACAGACTAAAACCCATAATGAAAAAAGAATCTGAAAAAGAAATTTTTTTCCAGCGATCTACACGCTTCGCCACTGACGGTATTTATTCCTAAATTAATATCCTGCTAAATATCTTATATAACAGAAATTTTTTTCTAAAAATAATTTATTAATGAATTAATATTTGAAAAAACTGTATTAACATCAAATGTCATCCACTACAAGTTTTAAAAAAATGTATTTGAACTTGAGTGGATGAATAAAAAGTATATTATTAACGATTGAAAATTGGAACAAGATATATAAATATATATATATATAGGGAGAGTGTGAACTAATAATAGAAATTGAAAAAACTGATGGAAACACTTCTGATGTGTCCAAGTGCCGTTAGGGCCAACCATATATGAAATCCGGAAGCTTAGTTAACTAGTATAAATAAAATTACACCTAGGTAATCCTTTATAAGCGTTTTATGTTGAATTATGCCTTTTACAAATAATATATTGAAAGGCAAATGTTAGAAATTTTTTTCTAAAGCAAACCGACCTTTAAAACCAATATTTACTCAACCATTCACATTTTTTTTTCTAACTTGATTAATATTATCTGCTAAATAAACCGTCATCTTTGATCTTGAAACAACTTTTTAACTCGAGTAATTTAACGCTTAAATCAAAATAAATGTTAGACTAAAAGTTGATTTGTTTATTTAAAAAAATTCTTGATTTATGTAACCGAAAAAGCAAGTGAAATTTTTCTTTTAAATATTCATCGAGTTTTTAAAAAAAAAGGTCTCAAGGGAAAAATACATAGAAAATATTTGGAAAACTTCTTTTTCTAAGTCAAACTTGGTAAAAAAAAAAACAGGATAATAAAGAGTATTCAAACATTTAACGTAAAGTCCGTAATATAAAAATATTTAAAATATTTTGTTTACTTAGTAAAAGTTATAAATATTTCCTTTTCAATTTGAAATTGAACTTCTAAACTATTCTACTGTGTTCAAAAAGTAAGACCAATTTTCAATTTAAATTTCCCGGACATATGATATTTTAATTTGTTTTTTCTTTTTTAAGTTGTTGGCACTGTCCTTGAAATCTGTGTGAAATTTTACGTCAAAATATTCATTAGTATTCGAGTTACGCTTGACTTTGTGAGATGCTAAAACTGATTCCGGCGATTTTTGAAATGACTCTACAATCGACTCAAAACGGTGTCTCCGGGGTGGTCTTTTGAGTTTAGGATATAGCCAGAAGTAGCAGGATGCTAAATCAGGTGAACACGGTGGTTTTGGAACGATATAGGTTTCATTTTTGGCGAAAAAGTCACGAAGAATCAATGCAGTGTGAGCTGGCGCATTCAGTGTTTTCGGTACCAGTCGAGATTTGACGCGTTTGAGGTCCAAAACCTCTTTTAAAATGGAATTTTGAAATTCCAACATCAGCAGCAAGGTCTCTAATTGTAAATCGACGGTTTGCAGGCACCAAATCTCTATTTTTTGGACATGAGCTCTGTCGGTTGAGGTTGATGGCTGACTAGCTCTTCGTCTTCAACGCGTTCTCTGCCTTCTTTGAACTGTTTTTTAGCACTTCTAAACATTTCTTTCCGAAATAGGAATGCTCACCGAATGCCTTCTGCAACATTCTATACATTTCCGCAAACAAAATTGAATGCAAGTTCTTTGCTCAAGTAATTCAGACATTTTAAAAATCGCCGAAATCAGTTTTAGCGTCTCACAAAGACAAGCGTAACTCAAACACTCATGAATATTTTGACGTCGAATTTCACACAGATGTCAAGGAGAGTGCTAGCAACCTAAAAAAGAAAAAAAATTAAAATTCCATAAGCTCCGTGAATTTAAAATTGATAATTGGTCTTACTTTTTGGACACAGTAGTATATAGTGCAGTATGTATATTCAGAAAATTAACGAAGAAATATTAAAAATAATTATATTTTATTAATATTTTAAAAATAATAATATTTTATAATTGTTTATACTATACAATATCACATTACAAAATTCTTAAATCGATAAAAAAATTATATTTTTTTTATATTTTTTATATATCCTATAAAAATATATGTCACTGACAAGTCGATGAGTCAGAAAAAAATATGGTTTTTAATTAACTAGGGGAAATTATAAATATTTAATTATTTTTGTTTACTTGTAGATTAATAATATTAGAATTTTTTATATTGACAACGGCGTATATTATTTTCACATGAAAGCATTTTTTTTTTATATATTTTGCAATTTTAAAAAAAAATATTTATGTTATTGAGAAAAGTTATTAAAAATTTAATTAAATTATGAAATTTGAGAAAAATAATTTTTATTTATTATTTTTAAGGAAAATTATAAAAAAAATAATTAAGTTATGAAATTTGAGAAAAATTATTTTTATTTATTGTTTCTAAGAAAAATTACAAAATTATTTTTAAAAACGTTGCATAAAGTATAAACTTCAGTTTAGAAAATTAGTAATAATAATAAAAAGTTTAAACATTCGAAAAAATGTATTAGAGTTGTTTTTGTAAAGGTAATTTCGAGCACTTTTCCATCAAAAAAAGAAATTTGCTTATTAGATTTTGGAGAAATAAAATTAATTGGATAAATTCATATTTTATATCGAAGTTATCGAATAACACAACTCAAAATAAGGATAATATACCTTCACCCTATATAATGATTATCTTCATTTAAACATTTGAATTATTTTATTATACGTTTTGGTGTTTTGGATTGTAATTATTATATTTAAGCCATATAATATTATGCAATTTTTTTCAGCTGTTTGAATTTGTAAATTATGTTAAGGCTTTTTTTCCTTTAGTGGTTTAAAAATTACAGCTGTATAATCGTAGACTTAATATTTTTTTAATATGATTAACCAATCACGTTCTCTCTTTAATTGTGTGTTAAACTACAGAATAATAATAACAATACACAACTCAAAGAGCTGCATTATACTCACACAGTAGTAAAAAAAAAATATATCATTCTGCAATATTTGCTAATATTAAACACAATCTGATTAATCATTTAAAGAGAGAATAAGATTGGTTAATTATTTTTATTTTTAAAAATTTATACGCTAATTAACTAAGAATTTAAAAATGACAAAATTTGTAACAATTGTCACAAGCATATTACACCAATTCTGATATTGAAAGTGTTGCTTGGAGTTTAAATAAACTGCCAAAAATTCAAGTTTGGAATTCAAGTAAACCGTCAAGAATTCAAATTTAACAGTTGGGCTGACATGCTCGTAGGCTGACACATAGAAGGCGCTACTAGTATTAAATCCATATGAATTTTAGTTAACCCTAACCTTCAAAAGACACGTGTATAAATTTGACAGTTGTATTATTTTTAAAATGCTATAACTCACATACTGATAGTGCAACAGCTGTCAAATTTATACACGTGTCTTTTGTAGGTTAGGGCCAACTAAAAATCATATGGATTTAATACTAGTAGCGCCATCTATGTGTCAGCCGACGAACTTTTTAGTCCACCTGTTAGAGTACAAGTACACTGATGAACACCATTATACTTATGGGTTTTTTTATAACAGAACTTTTTTGTTAGAAACCACATCTAGAGATGAATTAATGTACAATTTTAAGATTCAGGGCCAATAGAATGATAATATTTTAGTGTCTGAAATAAATTTAGTTAAAGCACACGCAATTCTCGCTCTTTTGAAACATATGCCTTTTGTGGATACCATGAATCTCATAACAAGACTCAATTTTTGCATACAAACATTCAAATTATATATTATCTAATGCATTAATACATATGTACTTTAACACAAAACTAGTTTACATAAACGTAATTAGATATCGCTCGCTTTGTATTAATATTTGGTAAAGAAATTTAAGAATAGCAAACGAAAAATGGGTCTATCTTTTTCCGGAAAAAATTTGATTGATGAGAAGTTTTGACAGTGACGATAAATGTTGGGATATAAATAATGGAAAAGTAGAATAAAAAGCTTTGTGTCAACATTTTTTGAAAATATATAGCTCAGATCCTTTTTATTAAGTTATTCTGACAGAATATGAATAAATCACAAAAATAAAGCTCGTATTTATTCAATGACTTTTGTATTTTGAAATAAAAATACATTAACTTTATTGTTATGTCTGTAATAGATCTAAACATGTTTTTAATTGGTTTATTAATTTTTTGAGAACAGTAATTTAACGAACATTCCATTTCAGAATATATTTTTAATTAATGTGCTTATAGTTATTATTAAAACTTTATTGTATTAAAACATTACATAATTAAATGGTCCACTTGTGGTTAGTGTGGTTTAGATAGCTTGAAAGAGGACGAGGAATTCATTTTCTCTGTTAACGTAAAATAAAGTGACTTTATGGAAAGCAAGTAGATTCGGTGGAGCATGTTATAAAATATTTTGTATTTACAGATGAATTGTTTGCAGCAGATTTTGAAGTTTTCATTAATACGATACGCAAATGCGAAACCATTATAATGGAAATTGATTTCGAAAGACAAGTTTCTGTTTCACAGTATTTGGGAACAAGGTTTTTCTTTTCCACAGCATTAAGGAACAAGATTTTTTCTTTATCACAGAATTACAGAACAATTCTACCTTTTTTTGCAACGTATGCTTTTTTGTTGATATCACTAATCTCATAACAAGACAAATTATATTTCCATGGCATTAGGTAACATGGTTTTCCTTTACAACAGTATCATGGAACAACAATTTTCTGTTCCACAATATCAGGGAACAAGTTTTTTCTCTCTCCCAGCATTAGGGAACGAGTTTTTCTTTTTCCACGATATTAAGGAATAAGGTTTTTCTCTTTCACAGTATTATGGAACGAGTTTTTCCTTTTCCATAATATTAGGGAATAAGATTTTTCTCTTTCACAGCAATAGGGAACAAGGTTTTTCTCTTTCACAGCATTAGGGAACAAGGTGTTTCTCTTTCACAGCATTAGGCAATAAGAGTTAATTGATATTATCCGTTATGAAGTAAAATTATAGAAAGATGTGAAGAAGGAGGAGTAATGTGAAAAATGTAATAAGCTTATAAAAAATTGGCTTTATTAAACCCAGTGTTAAAACAACTGTACAATTATACTGTAAATCAATGGATCTCCCAAAGAACGGATTTAAAGGTCCATAAATTCATTTATTAATTTAGACCTTTGAATTTATGTATCCCCAAAAAATACATCAATTTTAATTAGAAACTAATCAGCCGTTATCTTTATTTTTGCTAACTTTTAATTAAATCTAGCATTTTTTTCTATAAATGCATGCAAATAAATTATATTAATAAGCAGAATAGAAATAGAAATAGAAATAGTTTCCTATCATAAGTATAACAGTTGTTGCATATCTAGGAATTCAATACCTTAAAATTATAGCTTATTAGTGGCAGTAAGATACATCTGTATCTCTGTGTTTCCTTATATAGTACAGAATATAGTAAGACATAATATGCACATTATTTAGTACTTCAAACTTTAGTAAACATCCACCCATTAAACTAGGAAATCACACGTTCTCCATTTGGCAACTCTCCACAGATCTACAGCCAACCTTTTTATATAGCGCTTTTCATGTAACAATCCTTCTGTTGTGCACTTTAAGTAAAGTGCATTTTTGTACTATAACATGCCCTATTGCAATTTAATACACCAGTTTTGAATGGTATTTTTATCTCATGTATTTAAAAAATAATCTTCTGAAAAGAAAGTCCATGACACTCACTTTAATGTCAAAAAGATTCATGAAACTAAAAGGATAAGAATTCCTGCAATAAACAAATATATCTTTTATATATATATAAATATATATAAACAAATATAACGAACATATTTTCGCAAAATTAAATGAATCTTTTTTTTAATTAATCTTGACAATAAACGTTAAATTCACTGTTCTGCAATTCATTTTTAACATTATCATTAATATGATGTACATACGTTGGTGTTATTTTTATTAAATTAATGAAAGACAACGTGTTTTTATAATATTTATATACAGATGGGCGTATATTTATTTTTTTAACAATACACTAAAACTCCTCTTTCCAATATTGTTGATGACATGCCATCAACAATGGCTTACCGGGGTAAGAAATATAATATATTTAAATGAATTAAAATGTCTTCTAGTCATTTATTCCAAACATTTTCTTCACGATTTATACATATTCATCATGACAATATTCTTTCAACTGTATATGAAGGGAACCAACCAACAAAATTATATTTTTGTGTAGTTTTTGTACCACAAATAAAATGAGAATTTTTCCTCTGAAATCCTGGGGACTGTTAATCGATCAAGGGGCGAAGGTGGCAGTTGCGAGACAGTCGCAGTCGCAGCGAACGATAAGCAGAAGTGTAAACATTCCAGTCGCAGGAATCCGGATATTGGATCATTTCCCTTCCTCTACCTTTGACGAATGCACACGGAACTGGATGAATGTTACAGAATTAGAATAGTTGTAGCTCGGTGATGACAGTTAACATCTTGAAATTAGAGATAATGATTTATTAACACTGATTAGATAGAAAGCTTTTGAACCAATATATAAAAAATTTATTTCATTTCATCAAGTGTGTTAACATTTAGTAGCTAATAATAAATTATTATTTTTTGAAAACTAATTTTCAATTTAATATAAATTTAAAGTGAATTCATAGAAGAGTTCATTAAATAATAAATTATATTATTTAACCCTTCTAATTGTTAAATGGGGTCTAATCTCTCTTGGACGTCTTGAAATCCATCTGGGCTCTTACATCTGGTGGAAACTCTTGCGGAATATCTCGCCAAACTTTCTGCAATTGACGAATTAGTTCGGCGATTTCCAAAAACGAACATACGAGATGTGTTCATGTCGCTCATTTGACCACAAGAATACTCTACGGGGGGAAAATCTGGTGATCTAGTTGGGCAGGGAAATATATGGCCAGACCAAAGACAATCATTAGATTAATTTATCCTGTGCGCCAGGTCATCATCCTGTTGAAATGTAAGCCTAGAGTTCAATGAACAATAGACATTAGAGTAATAAAGCTAAAGATCGATAATTAAGCGTAGTATATCGCCGATCACAGTACAAATAATGAGGCATAAAATATCTCGATGTACGAAAGTGCTGTAAGGTTGTCGATAGAGGTCAACTACGAGGTTCGGCTATGAAATGAAATAAGGGCCACAGTTATTAACTCCTGATTGTCCGGCTTTGACAGCCGACAGCTGGATTATTTCCCCCGTTTCTGACCATTTCCAGATACATCTTCTTTGGTCATCGCAGGTAAAAAAAGCGAGAAACATCGCAGAAAGCAATTCTTCGTTGGTCACCGTAGCAATCAATACTTATCTGCAACCGTGAATGGACACGGAATTCATATCGAAAATTTTAGTTATTGTGAAAAACTTATTTCTATATCATAAAATTGTAGGGAAACTATTTTAGTAAAGACCCCCAAACATTATTTTATGTCTTTAGATATCTTACAAACAACAGCAGTTTTACAAATCAGAAGGTAAAAATCACTATTTTCAGTGAAATTGTAGATTGGAGATGTCCAATACAACATCAAACACTTTTATTGATGTTTGTAGGTGAGGGGTAATCAGCGCCATGGACCCCACTACTCAGATTTTTGTATGGTCTATTCTATTCATTGGTTCACTGTTGATAATCACTAAGAAAAAAGGTGTAAGAATAACTCTGACAACGCCTTTAGCCTCATTTTTTGTCGTTTCTCTAGATAAATCGGTGCCTTATTTGACGTTTTCTCTTCTCGTGATTCAATCATCCCTGCAAACATTGTCGAATATCAGCATCACTACCATCCAGATGTCGAGCCGCGGAATCTTTAGCTTAATTGCTTGTCTTCTCGTGATATATGCTCATATTACATTATACAAATACGAACAAAGGGTAATAAAAAATAAACAGAGCGAAATTTAAATATATCCTAGAAATTTAACTTCTCTTTTTTACACACAAAGAAAAAGTATTTGCAAAAATATTTTCAAAAAGTGTTTGCATATGAAATTTTGTTACAATTAGGTAATTCCTTCTAGAAGCAACATTTGTTATAATTACTTTGTGGTTTATATTGTATAATATAATCGAAATCAAAACTCTACAGACCAAAAACAATTTTTTTGCTAATTAAATGCAAGTTTTAAGCAAGCAAATTTTGTTAATTAAATGCTTGTTAAAGTAAATACAAGTTTAAAAATAATTCATAATTTTTTTTATACAAAATGATTAAACTGCACATATTTACCATTGAAATTTGGTACATTAAACTAGGACATAACTAGCATGGCTAAAAAATAAACTATAATACAGTTTTCTCCTTGAATGTACTATGGAATGAAACCCGAGACTTGCAATTTGCTTGGGAGACTCTATGATACATTCATTACTTAAGCTGTGCAATTTTCAAAACAACAGCAGGCTACCAGCCGTGCTGCTCACAGGACCACAAGTGGGGATTCCCTAAACAAAGTTTATTAGAGCATTTATTTGGATACAGCTCAGTAGTGTATAGTATTGCTTCCTCAATCAGAACGCTTTTCAGAAGTAGAGGGCTCGGAATAACTGCCAACTAGGGTAAAAGAGGATCGTGATGATGAGACTTTAAGGACTACTTATTAGCTTTGTAATCCTCAAAACTGCTCACTGTTCCATGCTTTCAATCCAAAGTAATCACCAGGGATAAGACGGGGTAAACAACACGTAGCTCTCATTTCAACCATATTCAAGATAATTACCACTGAGAGTTTGGTTGCTAGTTTTGTGATATCAAAATAAAATATTAAGTCCTATGGGCGATGGTTGTTAGCTGAAATACCGAGTTAGGAATTAAATATTTATATACACATACGGAATGAAGCCTTTCATGTGGATTAAAAACTATTCTGGTTTATACAGAGTGCAAGTTTATAAAAAATACATTTAAAATTTGTGTTACAAATCAATCTCGAAAGATTCTGCGGTAATATAAATATTTTTCAAAACTTTATGCAAAAGATAAAAAGATGCAATTTTAGAGTATTATAAATTTTACATAAATTTAACAAAATCAATATATATAGTATAGCAACACAACAAGTTTATTTTGCTGCAAATTTTTTTTCCGAAAAGTTAATTTTGTTGTGTGAATGATAATTTGTGTGTGTATTAATTTTTGAGTTAAATGTTGAATAATAAGAAAAAATGACAACAGCACAAGAGAGAGCCTAGTGCGTTATATGGTACACTGATTCGAATTAACTGATTAACTTCCGAAGGAATTTCCAAAGAACGCACAAATGGGAACCACCAGAAGTAAAAAAAATTAAGACAAGTTTCTAGGCACAGGTAGTGTTAATGGATAGTCTAGCTCGAGAAAAGAAACCCAAATCTGAAGAAACTGTTGGCGAAATTAAGAAGGTTTTCAAAAGAATCCCAATTGTTATTGAGATCCTGCACCGAATCAACAAAGCTCACAATTACTGAGAGAATAAGATATTCAGTGACGAATTAACATTTTCCAAGTCTGGAACGGTTAAGCAGCACAACGTTAGTATTTAGAGTTCAGAACAACCTAATGTTGTTCGGGAACATGTTAGGAACAGTGACAAAGTGAATTTCTGGTGTGGTTTGATGCTTGGCAGTATCGTTGGACTATTTTTCTTCATGGAAATAACCGTAACTGGTCCCATTTTTTGATACGCTTGAACAGTTTGTTTTTCTACAGTTTTTTTTCTTTTGCACTCAAATATAATATTTCGGTAGAATGACGCCATTTCTCGTTCAGTTCAGACAATCATCTTTCCTTAAACGAAACACTTCCGCAGCGATGGATCGGAAGAGATGAATCCATTGCTTGGCCATCGCGATCTCCAGACATAACTCCTCTAGATTTCTTTTTGTTGGGATATGTCAAAGATATGGTATATGCTACATTTGTACGTGATGAGTGTGATCTCCGCCACAGAATTATGGAGGCCATCAATTCAGTCAAGTCTGACATATGTTGGATTGAAACACACATAGATAAAAATGCCGTTTTTTTAAAAAACTGCTTTGTAAGAAAAATAAACTGGTCGTGTTGTTATTTATAATACCGTAAACTGCAAATTTCTGGGACTCATAGTTTCCCTACAGTTAACATTTAAAATCACGGAGGATTCAAAGATAGTGCCATCCAGTCAGTATATATATATATATATATAACATAGCAAAAGAAGCATTGATTAGATTGAAATATCTTTACACCATACAATCAATTACTCCGAATTGCACATTTATTTTGGTATAATAGTTCATTTATTATTTTAAAAAAAGTTAATTTTCTTTATGTGTGTGTGTGTGCGCGCGGTTTTTTTTTTTTTTTTTTTTTTTTTTTTAATTTTTTGCATGGGTAGTTTTGCGGATAACGTTTCATAATAGAAAGATAAAAGTGTGATCAACCAGCATCAATAAATGTAAAACCACTCACAGGTAATTTTTTTATGAAAAATTAATTCCCTAAAGGTAAAAATAGAATTGTTTGCCTACTTAATATCTAACAAAGCAAATACATAAAACAAATTAAAATAAAATTCACCAATATAACTAATAAATGATAAAATTATAATGTTAACGTTGGAATTCTTTTCCAAAAAGTCAAATAAGAGGGGAGTATCAAATGACAATAAAGGAGGATGAGTCTTGCCTTGTTGTATCAAGGACACTCGTGAGTCGTTTTGATGGATAAAATATTATTGCATGTGAAAAAGAATTCGGAGATTGCTCAAAATGTAATGTAAAGGTGGGAAAAAGTGTGTCAAAATAGTCCTATTAAGTCTACTGTGTCCAAAAAGTACGACCAATTTTCAATTTAAAATTCCCAGGGTTTATGGAACTTCAAGTTGTTTTCTCTTTTTTAGGTTGCTGGCATTGTCTTTGACATCTGTGGGAAATTTGATGTCAAAATATTCATTAATGTTTGAGTTACGCTTGGCTTTGTGAGACGCTAAAACGGATTCCGGTGACTTTTGAAATGTCTGAATGAGAATGAACTTGCCTTAAATTTTGTTTGCGGTAACGTATAGAATGTGGCAGCAGACATTCGGTGAGCATTCTTATATCGCAAAGAAATGTTTACAAGTGGTATAAATAGTCCAAAGAAGGCAGAGAATGTGTTAAAGACGAAGAGCCTTCTGGTCGACCATCAACCACAACCAACGAATCTGTCAAATCTCTTTGGGCCTAAAAACGCGTCGAAAACACTGAATGCGCCAGCATTGATTCTTCGTGACGTTTTCGCCAAAAATGAAACTCATATCGTTCCACAACCACTATGCGACTTCTGGCTATTCCCTAAACTCAAAAGACCACTCCAGGGACATCGTTTTGAGTCGATTGAAAAGATTCAACGTAAATCGCCGCGCGCTTTGAAGGCCATCCCTGCTGATGACTTTTTAGCATGCATTGAGGATTGGGGAAAAAGTTGACATAAGTGCCTTTTTGCCCGGAGGAGATTACTGTGTAGGCGATGAAATAAATTTGGAAGAATAAATAAAAAGTTATTGAAAAAAAGTCTTACTTTTGGGGCACAGTAGTATTATATTTTACTCTGACATGTCGATTCATATTCTTTAACAAGTGTTTGAATTTGGCCACGTATTTTGTTCTATATTGGTAAAAGTAACTTTCTTGATAAGATCCGTGTCCTGCGTTGGAACGAATGCCTTCGAGAAGAATGCTGATTTCGCAGTCGTGTCAACTGCAGCCTTTTCATTTTTATATGCATTCGCTGAGCACCTAACGAAATAAAAAGTCAAAATTTTTGCCTTTAAGAAAGATAGAATCACTAGCATTTTAAAACCAAAGAATGGCTTTGTCTTGGCACATTTTAGGAAGTCTCAATGAAGCTGTTCGATTAAATATTCCAATTCGTGTATCTTAACTTTTAAAAGGTCAACAAGATTGCTCGAATCATTTGTGAACACAGAATAATATGTTTGCAAACCTAGTGGAGATACTTCATTATAAAATATCGCAACACCTCTTATTTAGATTTAAAGACATCTGCAATATTTGTATTCCTCAGAAAAACGTTTTTTTTTAATCTGAAAAACTTGTAGATATAAATGATTAACATTTTAAAATGCAGTTAAAGGATGTAAACGTTTTAAGTCACATATTATGCACAATTGTTCCTCCTTAAAATGTGTTTATTAAGTTTAAGCATTTAAAACTTTTTAATAAAGACCAACTGAATGGAACCTTAAATACGAAATTTTACACTGATATCCTATGAATTAAGACTATTTTTAATAGCTGCCTAAAGAATGTTTAGTAGGTGGAAAAGATGTAGCTCTGTCTTCGTAATAGCTCTGCAAATTTGCTTTTTTAACGATAGAATTGTGCCACAAAAGAAAGCATATTATTATAAATTTTTGATAAGCGAAAGTATAAATTCATCGTTCACAGAAGTCATCATGGTGATGTTTATTTGCAACAGTAGAAAATCTACAAATGATGTAAATGTTTGACGCCTGACCATTCTCTTGGCCCTGTTAAAAGACACCCAGTTTGCAATACACAGAAACCTGCTGCTGTTGAAACGCTAAAAAAAAGAAAAATTAACGATTGACTGTGGAAAAAACAGCCACGATTATGGGTTTTGATTAAATGAAAAGATACTCCAAAATAATTTTTTCCAGAGGAATTGCTAAATTTTTTTGGAGCACAAGGGAAACTTTCCGAAAAATTTTTATATACTTGTATTTCTCATTTGTCTAAAAATTATACATAAAAACCTTTTTAGGTTTTCATTTTACTGAAGTTCCCATATTACAAAAATGCTAAAAATTTCAACCTAAGTATAAATGAAAAATAGACAACCACATAACAACAAAAACAACATAGCTTCTTAAAATGTTTTGAAATAGACTTGTTTACCTGCAATAATGGTCAATAAAAATATATCGCTCTCAAATTTTGTTTTTGTTTATTAGGTATTTTTTAATAATTCCTTTCAAATAAAAATGATTTTTGTTTTAAAACATCAATAATATTTTAAAATCACTACTTTAGTTTGCAAATTAAACGTGCAAAATACGCGTCATCCAACAATAAACCAAAAATATACAAAACTTATTCCAATCGTCTTTCACTGGTATTTTCTTTTATAATACTCGATAAAAAAGAATTTAAAAAGAATAATAAATTTTATTCAGTCCTAGAGAATTATACGGCTTCATTTTATTAAATTATTATGACTTCATTTTTACGCCGTCCGTCATTTTTATATAGCAGACTGACGTAATCATGATGACTTAAAGCAAACTTAAACGTCATGATAACGTAAAGGATTAAAGCGATGATGTCAATAATTCATCCCTATTGCAAACCTATCAAAATTATCTTCTTTTCAACGGTATTATTTGCCATCATACATTTAAAATGTATGATGAACTGTTCATAAAAAAATGTAGTGTTCATTATGCACTACTGTAAGTAAAAAGATGCCCAGCAGAACATTTAATTTTAAAATAGAATTTTGGCGAGAGCAAAATGTACATGTATAGTTCTACCACTGATTTTATGGACAGTGGCCAAGTAGGACGGATTAAAACAAAGAGGCATAATAAAGGTATTTATGGAAGAGTTTAATTACATTGAAAATTACTTTAATTTTTCGTAATTAAAATTCTAAATATCAAAAGAAAAATAAAGGAATAAATTCCATAATAACTATTAAACTTTTTTCTTTACAAAAATCAAAAACAGGGTTTCAGCAGAGTCTCACTTTAATTCATGTATGTATTACCACTTCTACCACTGATTGTGGGGAAAGTGGCTATGTTGAGTCGTTTAATAGAAAGAGGCGTAATATTGGTGATAGGGAAGAAAGGCTTTTTTTGGGAGGGTTTAATTGCAATAAAAATAAACTTTAATTTTTCATAATTTAAATTTTATGTAACATAATATCAAAAGAAAGATAGATGAACAAATTCCATAATAACTATATAAGCAATTTGTCTTTGGAAGATGACTTTTTGTAGAGAGCCTTTGAATTCTAAACCTTTTGCTAAACAGCGTTCATCTGCTTGTTCAAAATTATCGAGGAAAATTTGAACACTTTTATTTAATGTTATTTCGATTATGATCATGTGTTGTATTTGAAAGCTTAACTAAATGGCTGTATTTTTTTAGCATCATAATCAACTTAACAATTATTAACCAGTATTGGGTGCACAAAGAACAGGAAAAGAAAAAAAAAATTACACAATTTATTTCTTCAGTGTCCTGTAACAATATTTTATACCCTTCCATTGGAGCATCAAGGATATAGATATATGGCTAGCTTACAATATCTTCCAACACAGGAAGTGGCTATTATGTAACTATCTCGGGAGCAATTGTTGGGGGTAACTTCGTTTCCGTTCTGGTGAAAAATGCGTTTCGTAAAAGCGATTTGCTTCCAAGAATCTTTATAAGATCGAAGATTAGATTTCCAGTAAATGCATTTACTTCACATGTTCGCAGTTTGCTTTCGGATCCGGCAAGTTGCAGTATTTGGATTATTTTTTTGTTATCGAAGTTTAAATGAATCAGGTTCTTAAAAGTTGTTTTTGCAACAGCATTTACTTGTTAAAAATAACTATCCTATTTCACTTGGTATGTTATTTGAAATCTTCATCTTTTGTAAACAATAATTTGGTTTAGAATGTGATGTATTTTAGATAACTTTAAAGATCTTATGTAGGAAAAGTTCTTTGGGTTTAATTCTACTGGAGTTGTGGAAACATATTTTCTCAAAAGAATATTAATCTAACTGCAATCTATTCGTGATTCACATTTAGTAGAATAAATTTGTCACAGTGAAAAAAATAAAGTCTGTAACTGAATGAAAATTTCAAAAAAAATCTCCTCTAAAAGACAAAAAAAAAAAAAAAAAAAAAAAAAAAAAAAAAAACACTAAATCATAGCTCATATATACATTTACATGACAAAACTTTAATGCAATACTTTGAAGAAATAAGTTATTAAGGAAAAATTCGAAATTAAAATAATTTTTTTCAATTCTTAAAAATTCTCAGCTGCCAACTGTTTAAACCTCTCTGTTAACATAACATTTTTAAAAACAAACAGAATACATAAAATGAAGTTAAAATTCATTGTGTAGCCACTCAAACAAAACACATTATATTTGCAATCGATTTTTGGAAGTTTCTATTAAGGTACCTTATTATTAAAAATGTAAATCAATTTATCAAATGTACTTCGAAATTATAAAAAATTGAAAACATCAGGCATAATAGAATATTAATAATTTGGTAAAAAGCCAAATGTATTAAAAAATTATTCATTTATATTTCGTTATTTCGTTTTGAGGTATCTTGTATAAAACTGCATCGCATAAAACCATATAACAAAGTTTTTTGGCAAATATCAAATCACGTAATATTATCACGTTGCTTTATCCGCAGAAAAAGGGGCATTATCTCAGCATTTTCGTCAATTCCAATGAGCTACTCGAAATACTTCTTAATGTTACTACTCGAAATAGTTCTTATGTTCTATTTCTTTATCTGTATCAATATACATCTCATGATCCTCAGGGAGCTTATTGAGGGATTTTCAGGCAGTACTAATTTTTTTCTGTGCTCCAGTATAGCAAATAGTTCTGAATAATAAAGAACTGTTTTATTTATTTTGATCTAGATTTTGGCACTCAAATTTTCGTTTCGCTTTATGTACACATTTGTTTTTTCCTTATTAAGTTTGAATAATTTTGTTTATATTTTTCGACTTTAAAAAAATCTTGTACTATTTTGCAAATATACTTTATTAAATAATGATAAATTGTTTTTTTTTTTTTTTTTTTTTTTTGCCTTTCTATTTGTAGTTTCTTTTAATTATTTATAAATAATCACCATAAAATAGAATTTAAAATTCACTGTGTTACAAGTCCAGTAGATCATGCTGCAGCAATAGATCGTAAACGGCCCTCCCCTCATTCAACAGTTGCCTGACAGAGGCACCAATACAATCAATGAGATGAGAGGGAGACGTGATGGCCGAACAATGACAAAGGGCATATGTCTTCTCGTCTCCATTGAAGGTCAAATTCTTAGTGTGGCCAGTCCTTAAAGGCTCGTTCCCACCGAGGCGAGAGACGTGAAGATGCAAGAGGCAAGCGACCAAATTTTTTCGACCCCTTCACAGCGAAACGTCAGAAATAGCATTACGCATAGTGAAAAACCGCTTGGAGTTGAAAGTTGGGCTACTCCACGCGGCGAACTGCAAACCGGTTTCAGGCGACCGCGGTGAGGTCAAATTTTGGTCGCTTGCATCTTGTCGCCTTGGTGAGCACGAGGTGAGCTTTGGTATGGTGAGCACTTGGTGAGCCTCAAGGCTCGTGCTCACCAAGGCGACAAGATGCAAGCGAAAAAATTTGACCAATCACTAGCCTCACCGCGGTCGCCTGAAACCGGTTTGCAGTCCGCCGCGTGGAGTTGCCCAACTTTCAACTCGAAGCGATTTTTCACTAGGCGTAATGCTATTTCTGACGTTTCGCTGTGAAGGGGTCGAAAAAATTTTGTCGCTTGCCTCTTGAATCTTCACGTCTCTCGCCTTGGTGGGAACGAGCCTTTAGTCTAGCTAAAGCCGTTTGAGCAGATCTAGGACATGAGCACTGCAAGGACATACCAGGATATTGAGCGGCGTATCATGCATGAATGGGTCGCGACCTCCAAGCGGTATTCACTCTGGCTAAAGTCGTGGAATGAACCTCTGTAGCTAACAGATTGGAAGAAGAAGCTTTTAGAAGTTCCTAAAATAACTTATTATAACTAACTAATTGTATTAAGAAAAAAATGAATTTTATTAAAAATTTAATTTTTTTAAATGTTTACATCATTTATAATGTTAATTTCTTGTAATGTTCTATTTTTTATTCATTTCATTATTTTCTTTTCCATTTCTTTAAAATTATGTAAGATAGTCTCAAGAACAACATATAAAAATATTTATTATAATTTTAATTAATGTTTTAAAATTTCTTGAGTATCTAAATTAATTCTTTTATATCATCAAAAAAAATTTCCTTTGTTTCTTAATACACATCCTAAATCTTTTACTAAAGACAAAAAAAGAAATTAAGAAAACGAAGAATTTCATGAGAAGAAGTAAATAATTGACATAAATGAAAATTAAATTATTTTAATTCTGTTTCTTTCACTAATTCATCTTTTTTTATTTAAAATAGAAACTCTTGTAAATATAATTAAATACAGCATAGCATTTTAAATTTTGAAGTATTATAAAAAAAATTTTAAAAAAATAATCAATGGTAAATGTAAAAATAAAATTTTACCAAGAGAAAAAAAGTATTCCTCATAAATAAAAACTTGAAAGCATTCGATTAGATTTATTTTTTTAATTTCAATATTTTATGAAATTATATTACATTTTTATATTAAAAAGACTATATTAAATTTATATTAAAAATATTTCCTAAATATCAAAAGAAAATTATCTTAATATTTTTTTCTGAATTTTTTTAACTTACTATTTTTATTACTTTATTATTTTTGTAAATTTAACAGAAATAATCAAGATGCGTAGTAAATTATATTTTTCCTCCTCTAAAAACGATAAAAATTAAAAGATAAAATAATCTCAGAAACGAATTATCAATTGCATTCAAGTTAAAAAGAACTAGAATAAAACATTATTTGGAATTTATTGAATTGATACTGAAATTAGAATTCTTGGAAAAAAAATTTTAAAACAAGAAAAATTTTAAATCTGTAACTTTAATCTGTTATTCTTAGTCTGTTTAATATTGCTTTATATTTTCAATTTTCAATTTAATCTATCTAAAATATTTTAATAATGTATACAATCTTTTGCTTTTATAATTCTTAATTTAATATTATACATATATATATATATATATATATATAAGTAGTGCATATAACATGAAAAATTTATAAATTAAAATAGTTGATAAAATAGAATACATATTACTCAAGCTGATTGAAAGGAATATTGAATAGCATAAAATAATAGAATACGCGAGGGAAATAATAGGAACAATTTTATTTTAAATTAGTAAAATGAACCAGCACTGTCTGGCTACAGAAAATAAAGTATTATATTTTAGTAGGATGTGTGCAAAAAAGAAGAGGAAATTTCAATCGTAAATTCAGATTAAGTGATAATGAATAAAAATGATAGTTTTACAAATTAAAAAAAAAAACATTCTAACTAAAGAATCACTTTTAAATGTTCATTTGATAAAAAAAAAAAAAAAAATGATGAATTTAATGAAATAAATGGTATCTGAAGTTTTAAGGTATTAAAAATGTTTCATATATCTAGAATTTGCAAAAGATGCATCCCGGCCGAAACCCCAATTTTTGTAGGGTTACACCGGTTTCAATAGATTCATCCCGGCCGAACCTACAGTTTTGTTAGACTTCTCTAACAAAAGCTTGACTTTTGCAGTGGGTGCCTAGGGGTGTATTTCCAAACACATTAACGGAGCGTTGTTTTTCTCCCAACAACACATATTTAATGAAGCACTGTTATACAGCAATATTTACGTTAATAATTATTACATAACAGCCATTTCTCTCGCTGCTTGACGCAGCCCGTTGCAGTTTAGCCGTCTCTCTCGTGTCAGCTAGCGTTCTCTCTTCCGCCCATCTACGGGGATCTTGTCCCTTCTCCAGGGGTCAGAGTTCAAAGTTCAATACTCCCCCACATCGTAAACAGGCTCTGTCAAAGACAAGCGACCGTAAGGTGTCGCTATCTGGTGATTACCACCCAATACACACACACACACACATATATGTATGAAGGAAGAAGTAGAAACCCATATTCAACGTACGAAAGGCTACCAATATTTGCTAAATAATCAAAGCCCTATTTCGCTCAACGTTATTGTCACTGAATTATGGTTAGGTCTGTGATTGTGACATTAAATATTTGGTTAAATTTATTACATTATATATTTCCATCATTTACACTTAAAAATGTAGTCCAAAAATGAATAATTAAATTCAATTGCTCGAATGAAAGAAAAATTTTGGTTTATTGAAATCCCAACATTACTTCATTTAGAACTGAATCAACACTATCAGTCAGTTAACTTCTATAGCTAATTAAAACAACACAATGATATCACTTTAAAATGAAAAAAACACGAAATCAGGCAAGATATTAAAATTATTTTTCCCATTTTCTCCTAAAACAATGAATATAGGAGCATAATTTTTTTTTTGAGACGAAAATTTTTTTCGGAAAGAAGTCATTTTTTTTCCAGGAGAAAAACAGTTTTTTTTTTCAGTAAAAGTCAATTTTTTTCAGAAATAAGGCCTTTTTTTCAGGAGAAAAACAGTTTTTTCAGTAGAAGTCAATTTTTTTCAGAAATAAGGCATTTTTTTTCAGGAGAAAAACAGTTTTTTTTTCAGTAGAAGTCAATTTTTTTTCAGAAATAAGGCATTTTTTTTCAGGAGAAAAACAGTTTTTTTCAGTAAAAGTCAATTTTTTCAGAAATAAGGCATTTTTTTTTTTCAGGAGAAAAACAGTTTTTTTTTCAGTCAATTTTTTCAGAAATAAAGCATTTTTTTCAGGAGAAAAAAGTTTTTTTTTTTTTTCAGAAATAAGGCATTTTTTTTTCAGGAGAAAAACAGTTTTTTTTTTCAGTAGAAGTCAATTTTTTTTCAGAAATAAGGCATTTTTTTTTCAGGAGAAAAACAGTTTTTTTTTCAGTATTTTTTTTTTTTCAAGGTCAATTTTTTTTTCAGAAATAAGGCCTTTTTTTTCAGGAGAAGAACAGTTTTTTTTTCAGTAGAAGTCAATTTTTTTCAGCATCTATTCTGTTTCACTCTGATCAATAGTCGTTTAATAGATGCCTAGATTTCCATTGAGTAATTAAATATGTTTTCGCAACCTAAGCATTCTTCTTTGGTTAATTATGTTGTTATGCAAAACTTAATAAGACTCATTTATTAGTGGCAATTTTTTCCGTTACAAAAATAAGAGAATGGGTTTTTATCATCAACAATTGTTTTTGGCAACTCAGCAACATATTTAAAAAATATATCATGAAGATGAAATGATATATTTGATACAGATGAAATTAAATATTTTTTCAGTTCTTTTGGTTCATTTTAAGGGCAATAACCCATATTTGCTTTTACTAATACCCCTGGTGCAGAAAACCCTACACTAGGACCAATAGCCCCTGTCGCAGGCGACTGGTCTATGGCTAAGGGTAATAAAGTAATATACAGCTTCACTTTAGCGAGGAACCACGAAGGCTGAAGATTGTTTAAACCTCTAGGCAACGCTCTATGATCTTATTATAACCGAGACCTACGGTTTAAAGTGGATTCAGAATGACTACAAACATCCATGGCACCGCCGGGAATCGCACCGGGAACTCGCACCCAGACACAATATAATTCAATTTGGACGAAATATATTGCCATGAATTTCTTCACATATTAATTCAGTTTGATATTTTTGAGTACAAATAATCACCAAATAATGATTACGAATTATAGCTAAATTTAAGCTCAGCATGGTTGTAATTTTTTCTTCACTTAAGAAAAAAAAGACGTAAAAGGAGACTTTCGACTAATATTCAAAAAAGTCAATTCAATTTAATCCAAGTTTTTGAACTGGCTCTCTTATTATTGGCTCTAGAAACATTGATAAAATCTGCTGGCTCTCTAAAGTACTCTCAAGCGGACACCATAAGCAAATATAAAATTTTGACCGTACTACTTTCTAGTATCCTAAAAGTAATCGGGAAAGACTGGCAATCGATCAATCAGCATCAAACACGGTTGTGTAATAGGGGGTGAAAGGTAATTTCAAGAAGGTAGGTAAAAAATTTTAATTATAAGACAAAATAATTTTAAATCTTGATAGCTTAAGTTTTAAATTGTAGAATATTTTTTTTTTTACTACAAAAAAAACCCCAGATAATACAACCAAACATGCTGAAACAGAGTTCATTAATCTAACAATAATGTCAAGTTGTAGATCTTTTAGCCACTAAGAAGTGTTACCAGGTGCACCACGGGGAGGTAGATCTTCTGCGCACCCAAATAGAATATTGAAAGAAGAATAAATTAAAAAAACATCCTTATTAATTATTAAACTTTATTCTTTCGATACTATTTGAGGTAATAGTCCCGTGTTTATCAGACGAATAACCCAAACAAGTACTTCCGTTTTTGTGGTGGTCACTTTGCCACTGAATAGTCGGTAGAACAGTAGTCAGATGCTTTTCATGACCCTTCAGTGAGTGAGACAAAATTCAATTTCTGTACTTTTAAGTTATTCTTAAAATATGCGATGACATGTGCCAACTGTAGCTGTTTCCGAACGGGAAGCACTTTAATATCAGTTATTCACCACTAGAACTGCAAATAGGTATTAGATTCAACGATTGCAAGGAATCTACCACGGGTGGAAAGCTACACCATCTACAACCTCCTTTGTGCCACTGCCATTTAGAACAAATCAGGGTTGATTTACATCATCCTACCTTTCTTCTTGCATGCAACAGAAGAAAATTGCAACCTATAGATTTATCGTAACCATCAACTGCATAGATAGATATCGTATTCGACTTCGCTTATGGGGTTTAGAAATAGGACTCCAGTCATTATCGCCCTGACCAATATGTAATGAATTAATGACAAACATTTTATCATTTGCAATGAATTTCTAGGCATCATGGAAAAAATTGTATACACTCTGATTTCGTACAGATTTTTTCATCAATTTAAAAGATTTACTTGCTATTTGCAGGTAAGAGTTTCTGTGAAAAACGACATGTGTGTGTGTTTATAGGTTGGCTGGCAATTCAGTTTAAATATGCATAAACATGTTTTATATTTCAAAAGAAATTCCATATTGGATCTGGGCAGTTTTCCTAACTTAAAAAAGTTTATTTCGATAAAATCATTTTCGGTGAAAGAATCTTTAATTTTTTTTTTTTAAATCATCGTATAAAAAAAATGTTTAAAAGATGAGTTCTATCTCTTTATGGAAATAAACATCGCTGTAAAAAATCGAAATCTCTTTCGACATCTTTGAAAGATTGACAGTTCGATATCCGCAAAAAATAAACGTTTTACTAACAAAAATGTATTTTTACAATAATCCTTTAAAATTCTCCTAAGGGACTTTAAGAAATCCACCGTTATTTCTTTTAGTTTAAGGAATTTTATTTCTTAAAAGAAAATTTGAGTCTTTGAACGTAATTTTTTTCCTCATTCGTAGATCCCCCTTTCGAAGATTACCTTCTCAAATGTTTAAAAGAAATAGTTTTGAAATATAAAAAAAAAATAAACTAAAATAATATAAATAAATATTCAGGCATTATTCGTGTAACAGTAACAGTGATTATGGACTCTTCTCTAGGGCATTAATTCGATTTCTGATTATGGCGTACATTGCAGTTTTATTTTATAATACATTGGTGAGCCATGGTACCATGTTTGTACGCTACGAACAGCCCACCATCGGGTGGTAAAGGCGAGCACTGCCTTTCTGGTAGAACTTTTAGGGGTACCTCTCAGCCCGACTTGAAAGCCAGAAGCAAAGTTTGCAGCTAGAGTGCATGAAGGCTGAGGTCCGAGTCCACCGATTGCAGTGTGGTAATCATTGTTTTTAGAAACTAGGTTTGGTTTGGTTTGGCGCTCTACGGTCATCTTGTGCACACTTTAGGTTAAACAGACCGGGACCTACAATTTAACGTGGATTCCGAACCACCAACAAACATACATGCCACTTCCCGAACCTGAAGCCTTCAGTACCAACGGCCAGAGATTTAGAAACGAGGAGAAGGGCCTGATGGCAGATTGCCTAGTGCTCTGGCGCTCGGTACCATAGGGTTCGGTTTCCAGTCCCGGCGGTGCCATGGATGTTTGTAGTGGTTCGGAATCCACTTTAAATCGTAACCCGCTTTTTTTAAGTAAGTAAGATTAAGATTTCCACAGTAAGATTTCCTGTGATTTCTCCAATATTGCAGTTGTTGAGTGGTTATCCCTGAAAAATTAAGTTCTAAATATCATTCATGGTATATTGAACAAAGTATAGAGTCCTTGGTGCAAAATCAATGGTAATCACAATATAAAAATTAAATTACAAGCAATTATAGTTTGTGTCGAAAATAAGATCATGTAGTAAGATTCTAAGAAAGATTTTATAATTTTTTTTATTTAGATAGACATTCGATTAAATGTTTTTTCGATATTTTAATTATAATCTAAATAGATTTCTAAGTACATTTTTTTTTCTTGCAATAGAAGCGATAAGTTGTAGTTTACTACGAATATTAATTTTGCGATGAAAAAAGACGATGACGTACGTTATTATGCAGTTTTACAGAATTTTTTGAAAATCAATCAATTTTGTTTGCGACGCAAACTCTATAATTCTTTGATAAATGCTTTTAGTGGGAAGCAAAAATGAACACGGAGTCCATTAAAATATTTTTAAAAAGGTGGATTTGTTGCATCTTTTTTCGTTAACGAACTAACAAAGCAATCAATTGTTGTTCTCGATTCATTTTTCATATCTAACCAATCCTTTCCATTAATGTTCTCAGAAAAACAAATTTAAAAGTGCATTAAATTAATGTGTTTTCAAATTTGAACAAGATTCGAAGAAAGATTTCTTTGTTATTTTTTCGATTTAGACAGTTTCAAATAAAATATAAATAGATTTCTAAGCACATTTTTTCTTGTAATAAAAATAATAAACATTTGTTTTTTCAGAATCTTGGTTCGTAAGTCATTTGCATCTATGATGGCAGATAGTTAGCAAATTCAACATTATTTAGGATGTTGCACTGATGTACACTGCTCTCATATTTTGCCACCACAATTTAAACAAACTTCCCAATTTGAGAGAAAGTTCAAATTCACACATATCATTTCCAGTGCGAATAAATATTATAATATACATAACATACGAATTAACTAAATACATATTGTAATTAAATAACAAAAATTTTATTTAAATAAAATATTTACAATATATTTTATTATTATTTTTAAAATTTACTGAATTTAAATAGATAAAATCTGTGCTCATTTTTGTTTACGAATAGAAGACATTAAAATCTCATGTTTTTCGATAGTATAATGGCAAGTATCTAGCATACGCAACTCTATACAGAGACCATCTTACCAGATGGGGAGAGAAGGCTGTAGCCACATTTGCTGGCCACAATTTTTGACAAAGTGTCCGTAAATAACATTTGAGGATAGGGTTCAAGTTCAGGAGTATCATTTCTTAGCTATATGAACACTAGTTAAAGACTGGGCAACTAAGCTCTAGGCACAGTGATGTGGTGTGGTGTAGTAGTAGTAGTAGTAGTTAAAGACTGGGAATTTGAGAATTAGAATATGGGATTTAAATAAAAATTATCAATATTATTGATTTAAAATATTTAAACTATGTTTTTCTTATTAATCTTATGCACACATATGTACTGGTTCTGTACAGGTACCACATTCTCTTCTTTTATTTAACACATAACGTATTAAAAATGCAACAGATTCTTCGTTTTTGAATGCCAGTCTTATGTACTTTGCCACTATATGTAGAAGTTGCAGTACCTTCCAGCAGGATAGGCAGTTTGCTGCACTGCACTAAAATTAATTATTAAATTAGCGCTAAAATTAATTACTAAATAAACATACTGCGCTAAAATTATCACACCGATCCTGTTTTCTTCCGTATATAAAATTCTTGTATATGCCTAGGTGGTGTGTGCATAAAGTGACCACACGTGGCATTTTTAAAAGGCCGTCCTTTTTTAGATAATCAAAGATTTTTAATCCTCGCATTTCTAACTGGTCAGGGCCTACGTGAGGGGATTTCTTCTGGGTACGGAGTTGAGGTGTAGTGAAAAAGAAAAAAAAAGCCAAAAAAAGATTCGATTCTCAGAGAAAGGGTGAAACACTAA
Source organism: Caerostris darwini (assembly GCA_021605075.1). Lineage (NCBI taxonomy): Eukaryota > Metazoa > Arthropoda > Arachnida > Araneae > Araneidae > Caerostris > Caerostris darwini. Next base: position 643,829 of record BPLQ01003582.1, read on the forward strand.
TTTTAAATTTAAAAAAAACAAAACAGAACAAATTTTTTAAAATATGACGGTAGTACTTAATGTTGCAGCGATGACGGTATACGGGATACTTAATGCATCTTACACATATGTATGAAGTCAGAAACCTGCAAGCTCACTCAAAATTGCAAGAAAGTGGTGTTAACAAAGAATGTAAAATAATGACAGCTGCTGAACATTGGAGCATTTTTTTGCCAATTTAGCCAAAACACCTAAGTGAGATGAAACTCCAAATGCAATAAATATATTGATGAAAAAGATGTTTAATTATTTTAACAGAGATAGATTATTATTATAACGGAGATGCTGAAGTACTTCAGAAATATTCACTTTTTTCTTAATGCATTAAACAGCAAAAATTGACTCATTATTTCAACAGAAAGTTATTGAGTGGAACTGTCCGAATACCTCCACACTAGTAATTTGATCATATGAAATTTCATATTATTATTGAATATGCATTATGTCTGTCAGAGCAATTACGTTACTAGAGAAACGGTCTCTTTTCTTATGAATAAAGATTAAGATCTCAAAATTTAACTACACCCCCACTGTGCACCGCAATTTTGTATAAACATCAGATGTGCTAGTATTCAGAGGATACATCCCCTTCTTCTTGAGTCAGACGGAAGAACATTCCAACTTTCAGATCTATCGTGCTTATTTCCAGCATACATAGACACGTTTGGTTCGACATCTCTTCGAACACCAAAAAATTCTTAAATAAGAAAATTCACAGTACATTCCCCCCGTCAGCTCCTGTCCATGAGTGTGAAATTGAAAATAAGATTTTAACATTGAAATAAACATGAAATTTAAAAGTTAAATGATTAACAAAATACTTATAAATATTTAAACCACTAAAATACCTATTAATTTTACATAAATTGCATAAAAAGCATAATTTATTAATATATTTGGAAAAAAACGTAAAAATATATTTCAATAAAATGTATAATATGTGTTCTACATAACATTTTGAAACATATTGCCATACATGAAAGTAATAAATGCAAAGTAACTTAAGTAACAACGCAAAATCAATTAGTATTTTTGTTTTTTATTGTAAACCCATGTGTTCCTTGAAATCAGCTTGTTTATCTCAATACTACTATAAGAAAACGTCACAGCTTCATATATCAGTAATGAATTAAGGTTAAATCTTAAAAAAAAAAATAGTTTTCGATTAGTTTTCTCAGTTTCAGAATCAATATCTTTTAAAAGAAAATTAAAATATGAATTTGATTCTATTCAATATTTATACCAAACGGAAAATAACTAAATAACTATATATATATATATATTAAACATATTTTTTAATCTTGTAAATGTTAAAAAAAATTGCAGTTTTCAGAAAAGTAAATGTTAACATTTTTTTAATCATAAAATATCTTTGAGAACGAATCACATGCTGTCATAAGTATCTTAGTAATAAATCTTCACAAGAATAATCTGAATAAAAAAATTAAAGGGCTTTTGAATACACATGACGTTGTACTGCTGTCCATTAATTTCATTGGCTTGTTTCAACCAGCTGCAAGACTAATAAATGTTTTCGGAATCTTTTAATACATCCTATAAAGTATGAATTGCAATAAATTTTTACTGGATTTAGTCATTTTTTTTTAAATCTTATATACTCAATAGAATTTATTCCTTCTTAAGAAATATTTTAAAGGTTTTTTTTTTTCCAAGATGGTTAAATTAAGATATCACGAAAAATCATGATTTATGATTTTTATTCAAATTTCATTCTAAATCTTAATAAAAAGATTTTTTTTTTGCTTGTGTGTGTAACTTGAGTTAAGAAGGGTTTTCTTTTTGGTTCGTTAACAAACTTTCGATTTTGTTAAATAAGATTCATGATTTCTTATACGCTGCTCAATATAACACATTCAATTTTCCTTTTAAACCATGAAAAACTATTTTGGTAGGATAAATGTTGGATTTCTGATTAATTGGTATAAAAGTATTAAAAATAAGTAAAGTATTAAATCAAATTGAAAAAATAAGTAATAGTTACGATTTTTATTTCTAAAAGCTATGTTATTTGAACACAGGTTCTAACGAATTAAAAGGTAAATTGTTGAAATGATTTTTTTTTTTTCGTTATTTTATCTTAAAGCGGATTGCAATTTTCTGTAATATTGGTTTTTTTTATTTTCTTGATAAAATTTGAATGCCTATTCCTCATGTATAATAAAAAGAAGCTTTACATAGGTACATTAATGAAAATATTAAACTTGTGTATGTAATCAGTCAAAAGGGCTAAATTGCTGTTGTATATGCTGATTTTGTGTATGTAACCAGTCAAAAGGACTAAATTGCTGTTGTATATGCTGATTTTGTGTATGTATATATGTATATATATATATATAATCGTAGAAATTAAACTATGCCATCATGATATACAACATTTGTTAACAAATTAGTACCTTTATTTTTTTAATCAGAAGAGAATCTTCGAAATAGGAAGAGATTAAAATTATAAGTAAATTTCTCTGTTTATCCAAATCAAAGAAATGCAAATATGTTTAAATTAAAATAAATATATGGGAATATCGAAAAATCTCATATATATATATATACTTAAATCAAATTGAAAAAATAAAAAAATATTTACGATTTCTTTTTCTAAAAGCTAGATTATTTGAACACAAATTGTAAGGTTAAAAGATTGAAAATTATTGAAATGATATTTTGTTCGTTATGTTATTTTTATCATATTGCAGTTTTTTGTAATATTTTTTATTTATATATTTTATTTATATATTTTTTATTTATATATATTTTTTATTTTTATATGTTTTTTTTTAATTTTCTCGTGATATAAATTGTATTTCACGATAATGACAATCTATTTTTAAACATTTCAGTTCCCTTTTTTCATAATTTTGCTTATTAAAGCATATTTTCGGATATTTTTAAAATTTATTTTTAAACGAAAAAAAAGGGCTTTTATGAATTTATATATATATATATATAAGTGTCTGCTGACAATTCGAAATAATTTCTTTTTAATTATCTAGAATCCTAAACAATAAAAAAATAAAATATAAATTCCTTTTTATAATTCAGAGAAAAATTCTTTGAATTCTTTGAATTTGAAATTCTTTGAATTTTATTCAAAGAAATTCTTAGAATTGATTTGGATTTTATGTATTATCATTAGATTTGCCATTTATATTATCATTAAACTTTTATATATTTTAAGAATTTTAATAGCAAAAGCTTTGTTAGTTTTTGTAGATGGTAATGATTTATTTCTGCGAATAAATTATTTCGTGATTGAAATATCTTTTTAAAAGTATGTAAAATAAAAAAACTTTTTTTTAATAATGATTGCCAATGAAAATACTTTTTTATTTTCCAAATATCAGTAATACTTATTAATATATCAAATTTAAAAAATATAAAAATAATTATGTATTGATATTTTCATACTTAAAAGGAGATGCATGGTAAAAAAAAAAATGACATTCAATTGAAGTAAATCCTCAGAAATAATATTTTTCTTTTTCAAATTTTGTTCTTTGCTTTTTAACTTACTTTTTCACAATCGTTCTGAGATCTGCATAGATAGCATTTATCATTGATAGGATACTTTGATATGCCACATCGTCGAGAAAATAATGTATTAATTTCGAGATATAAGATTAACGTGATGCTCACCACTGCTCAATAGAAAAAAATAAAAAATGAAAGATTCAATTTCAGCTGCTACATCTCCGTAGTAAAAAAGATTTAGCACGATCATTAAATTAATAGTTTTTGCCTTCTTATTTATTTTCCATAAAATTATTGGAATTGTTTTCAGAAGAGGAATTTTTCGTGTCCTTTCAACTTTATTTTTATCTTTTAAAATTTCTTTCACATGTTATTCTTATTGGTTATTAAAAACATTTTACGCGATTTTTATAAAATCGCTTGAAATTCTATAGTTTTTAAATTTTTATACATAAATTTCTTTCACGTACTTTATAAAAAATTATTTGTAAATCTGTTGTTTTTATTTTTATTTAATCTGTTTTCTCTTTTCAATTTTGAACGATAAGGGATGAACATAATGTATCGCCTATATAGGATTCATTGATACTTTTGGCTTCTTCGTTTGTTTATGCGTTTTGTTGTTACATCAAATGTTAAATTTTATGAATAACCTATATATCAGCACAGCAGATAAATTTTTTTATAGTAATGTTTTAAAACTATTAATCTCATACAATTATATGAAAATAAGCAATTTAATGAAGTTTTTGTTTCATTTAAAAATATAATATTTAATAAATCATATTTCATAAAATTGAATAACTGTTTTTTTTTTCATTTATTTACTTATTTTTATTTGTTTATTTTTTGGAAGAAGTATTTGTATACACTGCTTACTTCCTTGAAGGATATAATGTATGAAATTCGAAAGAATTACGAGAGGAATACGAGGCCCACCGAGGCTGAACAACAACAAATTAGAAAAGCACAAGAAAAGACAAAATTCTTTGGAGAGTTGTTCATCAGGAGAAGTCTCCAAAATGTTTAACCTAAAGACAACACAGATTCCTCCACTTAGTCCCAAGGGCAAGATCTAGCTACCTTATTATGCCAGCATACTGTAGTTTTGAATAATGAGCAAATTTTCGTTTCTGAACTAGATGGCGAGTGAGGCATCTATGACCTGGGTATGGATTCCGCTGTGTGCGCAATTTCGGTTAGTAGGTTCCGAAAAGTGTCAAGGACATGAGATGAAATCTTGCACTATATGAGTATAGTACCATCTTCCGGGGCTTGATGGAACTATGCAAACTCAATTATGCTTGACTAGTCGAAGTATACCAAACAACATTTTTGTAGCGAATAGCAAAGCTAAAGAATTGTCTGGAAAAATTCTGCTGCGTGATCGCTTGTCTGGAAAATGCTAATACATTCTAAAGTTTTCAAATATGCTCCGAGGATGGATGCTTTAAATACGAGAGGCAACCGATAATTGGGCGACTTAAAATTTTGCGTCCGAATAGACATTATTTTTCTTTATAATTACGTGCCATTTGTGTGGATTTGTATAAATTTAGAAAAGAGCCAATGCAAAACATTTAAAGATCAATTGAGATATCAACGTTTTATGAATGAGACAAGTAATAAACAATATGCATAATTTGCAATGAAGCAATATCATTCCTCAAATAATGCAGTATAAATAGTCGTTATGAGACATATTCTTAGAAACTTTATTTAGATGATTAGAAAAATATCTACATATGGTTTGAAAAATATAAATCTTTCAAAGGCGTCTTGAAATCTCAACAATTGTTTTTTAAGAAAGTAAATGTTAAACAAGTAGCAGCAATTCATGCTAGTTTTCGCGTGGTTCATTCAAAAACAAAACATAGGAAATCATTTACAAATGGCGAATTAATCAAGGATTACATGATTGCAGCAGAAAAAAAAATGGGTACAAAAAAATTAATTTTAATTTATTTACAAACATTATTGTCAGCAACACTGTGACTCGAAGTGTAGATGATATTCCAGAAAGTATATTAACTGAATCTTTTGAAAAAAATCTGCACTTAAAATGAACTTGGAATGATTTAACTTGGCCCTGAAGGAATCGATAGATGTTTTAGATATTGCTTAAGTGATCATTTTTATTCCAGGGATAAATAACAATTATTAAAAGAATCTTAACGTTTGTAGCATTTATTGCACAGTCACTGGTGAAGATAGTTTTGAAGGAATTGAAAATGGTTTTCAAAAAAAAAAAACATTCTTCAATTGAAAAATTAAAGGGGTGGCAAAAACATGCATGAAAAAATAAACATGTCGTTAATCTCCTATGAAGGCTGCAGAAACTGACGATGTTTGAAAACCATTAATCGTACATTGAATCATTTATTAACAGTCTTTGTGCGGAAAATGCTTGGATATGTCTCAAGTCGTAATGTCAGCTGTTATTTATATCGGATGACAAGCGCTCAATTATCATCAAAACAGCGAATCTATTATTGAAGAGACGGGAGAAAATGACTTGTCATATTATACTACAGTCAGCTGACTTTGATGCGGAAAATTCTAACTGTAAAGAGCAATAATCAACTCGTATCTAACTTGGTTATTTGTAAGCATATATTATTTGGGCCCTTAACAAACTATATTATAGCTAAGTCATTGTGTTCGTTAAGTTTCTTTATTTTTGTCCTGAATAGGCAGGAAAATCCTTATGTTGAGATCGAGTTAGATGGTAGAAACGGGGGTGGGGGGAGGGACGATTTGGGGTTTTCCTTTCGATATTGTGGTGATTAAATGCAATTGACAAGATAGCAAATTCGCCATGGTGCATTTTGGTAACGCCAAATCTGCTAGTTATCTACCTTTACAATGGCTAATGATTATAGTTGATAATACATGGTATTCGAGCACAATAACAAATCAGTAAAGCATAAATAAAAAGTATAAAATATAAATATAAAAAAAAGATTAATATAATTTTTTCAAATATTTTAGATCAATAAAATATCATTTGCTTAAAACATCTTATTCGAACTGTAAAAACAAATAAGACAAACAATTCTATGTAGCTTTATTGTTTTGTTTTTCTTTCCTAATGCAGCTGGCAAACACTTAGACAGCTGTCTTGGATGCCTTAAGGCAAGCGCTGCGCAGACTTTACTCACTTTGCATTACTCAGGGGCGCGTGTCACTTGAAGATAAGCCACGGACTCGGAGTAACAATGCCCCCGCAACGCTCTACGATCCTATTAGACCGGTGTATTCCGAACCACTACAAACATCCATGGCCGGGACTCGAACCCGAAGGCACCGAGCGCCAAAGCAATAGCCAGGCCCAGTAGCTTTATTGTAATAAGCATTATAATTTGTTTGTTTATAACATTAAAAATAATATATATTATGGATTTTCACAGATTATTACTGTAGTACAAATTATTATTGATAGTTAATATTAATAGTCTGTTATAAACATTATTTATAACCTTATAATTATAAATATCTAATTTCGTTGCAAATTTTAATGATAATATTTGCATTTGTTAAAAATAAGATATGCTGCTAAGCATAGTGTTTCATTATAATAAAATTTTAACAATGATAAAGAGAAACTTTTTTAAAAAATATTGACAAATATAAAATAATTTTGGCTATTCTTTTTATAAAAAAAAAATAATAGTGCACTTTAATAATTGAATAAATGCATAACAATAGAAAGCTTTGGATAAAAAAATTATTCTTCCATTAGCTTTTAATAATAAAATTAGCATTTACATCAATGGTTAACATCAATACTTAATGTTAATTTTTAACATTAATATTAACGTTTGTTTAAAACAAGAATATACTGTTATGCCTAATGTATTATAAACAAAATTTAGAAACAGACGAAGAGCAATTTTTTTTAGGCAATATTGATTAATTTAAAATAATTTTAGTTGTCATATAGATATTTATAAAATACGATAAGAATAATACATTTTAATGATTGAAGACATAAATACAGAAATGTTTCGATAAAATACATTTATTTTCCCCTTTGAGAATCCTTTTGAATTAATTTGAGGAAATAATTAACCATATATATTAATTATGTAATTTTAAAAAACAAAATTTCTAGTCTAATTTATTTGTCTTTCAGAGTATACTATTTCTTATTTAGTTATTTAAAATTCATTAATTATTAATGATTAAATTGGATCATTTTTTATTTTCGTAGTTGTTTATTTATATGAAGATAAAAGTTAGATATTACCTCACTAAATATAATTATTTATAATTTTTTTAACTTTCTTCCGTTACTAGATGTTTATTCGGGGTTGCTCCGATATTTTTATTTCTATATTTTATCAGGCAGGAGAATGAATAAAAAAAGCATGACTGGAATGAGAAATTGAAGTAATTTTATTGAAAGTTATTTAAAAATATCGGAGCAGTACCACTATGTCTAAAAAGCAAAAACAATTTTAAATTTAAATTTCTCGAGCATGTGGTGTTTCCTTTTTTTTTTTTTTTTCTTCCTTTTTTAGGTTGTTCGCTTGGCTTTGTGAGACGCTAAAACTGACACGTCCAAAAAATAAAAGATTGGGTGCTTGCAAACCGTCGATTTACAATTAGCCGGAATCAGTTTCAGCATCTCACAAAATCAAGCGTAACTCAAGCACTAATGACTATTTTGATGCCACATTTCACGCAGATGTCAAGGACAGTGCCAACAACCTAAAAAAGAACAACAAAATTGAAATACCATATGCCCGGGAAATTTAAATTTAAAACTGGTCCTACTTTTATGACACAGTAGTATAAAATTGAAGTAATTTTATTGAAAGGTATTTAAAAATATCTTAGCAGTATATAAATTATGTAATAAAACACTAAAAATCATTATTATTATTCAATAATTAAAATCCTTATTATATAATAACAACCTCTTGCAAGAATGAATAAATTCTTAGGTGAACCCACCCATCAGCAAGCAACACTAAGCTGCCCATAAGAGAAACATGGCAATCTCAAATCCTCCCAACAGTATTTAGTACACTCTCTTTGTGACTTGTTGATCGTGATGGCGGAAGCGAACGCAAATCTCACCAGAAAGCCTTGGGTCGTTGCAAAGTTTTGGCGGGTTGAGTTCCGTAGTAAAATTATGGGTGATCCCACTTTAACTTAAAGGTGATGTAGAGGCCATCCAGCCGAATCAGGTGAGTTTAGGAACTCTGGGTAATTGAGAACTTCGACAATAAATTTCGAACTTCTAATAGGGTATCACAAGATTTGTATTCAGTTATTATGCCTGATGGTTAATATGGGTTTCACTATTTAAAGGATTGTTACACATTCAAATTTGTCAGTAAGAACAATCCGCTTTCTCACAACAAGTTTAAATTGGGATAATTTTGGGAAACAGTAGAGGAGGCTACATCTATTAACTCAGCGAAGGACGGCACCGGATTAAAAAAAAAACCTTGGATGGCAATTTTATCTTGCCTTCTCCGATCTGTAGTAATTTGTTAAATAGTAGTAGAAGGTAGTCAAAATTACTATATATATATATGTAATATATATATATAATCTAACTGAAAGATAGGTGCTTCTCTTATATATATATATGACCGGAATTTTGCAGTGTGTGTCTAGGGGATTTGACAGACAAAACGCCTTTCGCTGCTTGACGCAGCCTGCCTCAGTCTAGCCTCCTCTCTTGTTGTTGGCCAGCGTTCTTCTCCTTCTTCATCTACGGGGGTCTGTGTCCCTTCTCCTGGGGTCAGAGTTCAAAGTTGAATACTCCCCCGCATTGTAAACAGGCTCTGTCAAAGACAAGCAACCGTGACGTGTCGCCGCCTGCTGATTACCACACAAACAAATCCTGCATATATACATATATTTACATCAGAATTTTTTTATTTATTTTAACCATTTCAAAAAAGCACAAGTGAAGATAAAAAGGGTTTTTAAATCGATTTTTCCATAAATTAAGAACACCATAAACATATAATATACAAAAAATATTTTCGACAGGCATAAAAGAGTGTTGATGGATAAAAGTAGAGGAAAAGTAGGAGAAACAGAGAATGAAAATAGGGAAAAATTGATAAAAATAGGGAATAGGGAAAGAAATAGAAGATGATTTAGAATATAATAGTTTTTAATGCTTTAATTAATGTAACGTTTTTAATGTGACATTTTATGATGTTTTTTTTAATATATTTACATACATTGTATAATTTCATGACGTTACCAGGTACGTTTTCAAATTAATCCATTGATTGCTGAATTTCTGAGCGTAGAATTTTAAATAGCAATCACAATTTATTTTCAAACAATTTACACCAGAATTAAAAAAAAACCCGGTAAAGCTGACAAAGTAAAATTTCTATTAAATAGAATTAATTATTATTTGGACAAGAACAAAAAATTAAACAATACTTCACAAATTATGCACAAAAGAAAACCAGTAAATTAATTTTCTGTTTTGAAATCACACAAAATGGAGCATACTAATAAACATAGCATCTGAATTTAATGTAAATATTATTCAATGTAAATATTATTCTTTCTAACAGCTACACATGCTGGATAGTAATGTCCCATACTCGAAATGAAGGTTTTTAATCATTCAGTTGGCAGCAAAACCCTTACAATGTCAAGGCAGTTCAAATACTCTCAAGGGTTAATAGGGATGGATTAAGTATAGAATAATGCCCGTCTCAATCAGCTTTGAGAACATTCTGGTTACCCCATATGCACAGTTTCCTTACAAAGGTAAAGTTCTCCTAATCGTGCTCTGTGTGGTAGTTAAAATGTTTATGTGGGTGTGTTTTTTTTCGTAGGTTTTGTTTTCCGTTCAGATTTTAACTGCACTAGCTTAAGGATAAATAATTCATCCTTACGTGGGTCAAAAATGTCGTCTCCATATAAATACAGGTACTTGTTGTATCAACTTGCCCATCCAACTTGCCCGCCCACACACATACACCAAATTTGTCGTGGATATGTATTTGATAATAGCGGGTTTCTGGCTTCCACGAAACTAGCAATTTTCTTGAGTCCTTTTATAAACAAAATCTGGACTCATAATTAAAGTCCTCCACTAATTTTCACTCCAATTGGCAAACCCAATCAAACATTTCATTTATATAGCGCGGCGTAATACACACAGTCCTCCTTCGTAAGCTATATGTGCGTAGTTGATATGGATATTAGCCATCCAGTATAAGATTGCAAATGTTAATAATAAAATATTAGGTGGTTCTAATGTCTACAAATAGCGATCATCTTTAGCACTTGTAGATGTAAATTGACTCAAGAAGCTAATTTTGTTATTAGAAATGCATTTCACAGTTTCTGAATCACAGAAGGTCTAACATCCAAACATCTTGCTACATAGAAATGACTTGTCAATATGTCGACAAGACAATTCGAACAATCAATTTGCCTTTGAAATGCTGTAGATAAGGGATATTATATGCTTTATTCTAATGTTCGAAATTTCACTACGTAGAGTCTACTTATAGAAATTACAGACGCTTTCAGCGTTTCTATTCTATACTTACTTTAAGCAACAGCAGCTATATTCTGCTGTAGCATTTTTTTTTTTTTTTTTTTTTGCTCATAAAATCAATATTTTCTGATTTTTTTTTTTCTGAATTTTAGAAAAACCATGTCTTTTCATTCATGGCAATTAAATATCAGAAAAAAATTCTCACAACAATTGCTAATTAAGCAACAAAGAGGCAAACTGTCAACTGCTCTCCACAACTACCGAAAACGTTATGATGTCACATTTTTTTCCCTCGGGCACATTTCGCATTAATAACTGTTTCGTGACTTTCGAGAAAAATTTATTAGAAACCAAACCACTTCATGTGTTCTTTATTTCACAAAATTCATAACTTTTTTTTTACATTAATCAGAGATGTTCAATTTGTATTTGACATATTCTTACTTTAAAATCAAATGAATTCATCAATTTAAAGAAGAATACATTTTCAAAAAGGCGCAATAAAATATTTATTAAAGATTATTACAAAAATATTTATAAATATATACAATTATATGAACTATTTATAAGACCATTTCGATCATTCATAAGAAATCATTAATAAATCATTGAATAAAATATGATTAGAGAAAAATATTAGAATTTTTAGAAGTTTACAAAATCATTTTGCAGTAATTAGAACGACTTTAAGTGAATAAGTTTAAATAAAGCAAATTCTTTTTTTCCAAGACAAAATGTAACACCGGTGAGACTTGAAATAAATGTTGTCATTGTGTTGATGAATAATTGTGAAAGGAATGTTGTCATTGTTCTGATTAATCATTGTAAAACAAATGTTGTTATTGGTTGAAGAATTATTGTAAAATGAATGTTGTTGTTGTGTTGATGAATCATTATGAAATGAATGTTGTTATTGTGTTGAGAAATCATTGAAATGTATGCTGTCATTGTGCTGATGGATAATTGTAAAATGAATGTTGTTATTGGTTAAAGAAACATTATGAAATGAATGTTATTTAGTTGATTTATCAATTTAAAGAATTATTATTAATTTAAAGAAGAAAACATTTTCAAAAAGGCGCAATAAAATATTTATTAAAGAAACATTATGAAATGAATGTTGTTATTGGTTAAAGAAACATTATGAAATGAATGTTGTTATTGGTTAAAGAAACATTATGAAATGAATGTTATTTAGTTGATTTATCAATTTAAAGAATTATTATCAATTTAAAGAAGAAAACATTTTCAAAAAGGCGCAATAAAATATTTATTAAAGAAACATTATGAAATGAATGTTGTTATTGGTTAAAGAAACATTATGAAATGAATGTTGTTATTGGTTAAAGAAACATTATGAAATGAATGTTGTTATTGGTTAAAGAAACATTATGAAATGAATGTTATTTAGTTGATGAATCATTGTAAAATAAATGTTGTCATTTCGCTGATAAATCATCGAAATGTATGCTTTCATTGTGCTGATGAATCATTGGGAAATGATTATTGCCATTGTGATGAATCATTATGAAAGGAATGTTATCAATGCATGTTGAAATGAATATTATCGATATATTATGAAGTTAATGATGTCACGCTGCCATTAAAATGAATGCTGGCTTTGACGATGATTACACATATATTTTTATGTTTTCGAGGATTACACATATTTTTTTTTTTTTTACTCACATATTTTTATGTTTTCAGTTTTATATCAATCGGAAAAACGGGCAGATGTTTTATGACCAATTACATTAAGATTTTCTTATATATAAAAAGTAGTATCACTAAATGATGCATTTTAACTCTTTTTACTTTTCTTTCAAAACATTTCATCTACCATCGAAAATCTGCAATGTCTTTCATGATCAAAAGATTAACTAACTCAAATCTAACCTAATCCTTATAGCTTATATAGTAACAATTTCATACCATCTCTAAACCGATTCACGATCAACCAATTCCATTTTATTCTCTTTCCCAGGAATAAAAAGATTTCTTCTATCAGTTTAGTTTTATTTGCAAATACATTTTTCGTTTATCTTTATGTTTTATAGTAGAATCCTTCTCCCAAAGGCATTGCAAAAGTTGGGCTCAAATATTTCTTGGTGATTGTGTCTGTACATTTGAATAAATTCAAAGGAATAACTGAATTTTGATGCCAAGTATCTAAAAAGATTTTTTTTTCCTTTTTTAATTTAAAATAGTATTGTCTTACAAACTCCATATAACCAGTTTGAGTTATAGTTTTATTCAATAATATCAATACATACGTTTTTACATACCGTTGCAATAAAATACATTATAAACTTTGATACGTATTTCTTTTTTTAGAGCAATTACTATTAAAATTAATGCTTCATCGTTTTATTTTTTTTTTGTATTATAAATATACAAGTAATATAAAAAAAATAAAGTCCTTTATTTATAACGTATAAAGGACTTTCTGCAATATAGTAAAAAAAAGGTAGGAATTGACTTCAAAAATTTAACTTTCTAAGAACTAGGAAAATTTCAACTTTAGAAATTTTCCTCCTACATTTGGCGCCATCTATTGGTAGATACGTGTAACTTAAATCAAAATACATGCAAATTAATTAAAAACTAAAATTAATTAATTAAATTTAATTAATGAATTAATATTTGAAAAAACTGTATTAACACCAAGTGTCGTTCACTAAAAGTTTCAAAAATGTATTTGAACTTGAGTGGAGGAATAAAAAGTATTTTATTAACTATTGAAAATTTGAACAAAATATATATATATATATATATAGGGAGAGTGTGAACTAATAGTAGGAATTGAATAAAGGTAAAGTTTAAATTTCAAAAAGTTCAACGTATAATACAGAAAATTTCGCATGCAAACTATCCCTTCTAGAAAGGCTAATTTGAATAACTTCCTCACATTGCAAAATTATTCACACTAATCAGAATTCTATTCAGAATACTGAATGCCATCAATTTTATCCTTATTTAAATTTAGAATTGCGCTTGAATGTATTGAAAATCGAAAAAAAATTCATTCTCAATATAACTTACGAAAAGGCACTTGTCATTAGTTGGATCCAGTTCGCTAAGTTTAACGCTTAAGCTTAAGTTTACGTTTTGCTGTAGGGCAAAAAGATCTTATGCACTGCACATGTTTTAAATTTAAATAGTTCTTGGATTCCTTTCTCTTGTGTTGTTAACTGTGCTATTGGAAAGATTTATTTTTCTTTTGATTTAAAGTTAAAATTACTTTGAATTTCAGGAAATTTGAAATATTTGAATTTCAACTAAGATTTTAAGTGAATCAGAACAAAACTTTTTTTTTATTTTATTAACTTTACAATTTGATATTCCTTCTGGTGATTTTGTATCATACTAGGTAAAAAATAATTATTAATTAATCTTTATTTTATTTCTTCTAATGCAGCTTATGTATTATTTGATAGATTTTTAAAAAAATAGTTCGAATTGCATATTTGATTAATCCAAGTATGTAAATATCAATTCATAAATAGATTTTAATAATTAATAATTAATAAAGTAAAGCAAAACAAACTGTCTCTATTTAACAAAAAAAAATTTAATAATGCAAAAAGAAAACGTTTTTTCAATTCCTACTATTAGTTCACACTCTCCCTATATATATCTTGTTCAAATATTCAATCGTTAATAAAATACATTTTATTCATCCACTCAAGTTCAAATACATTTTTTTTGAACTTGTAGTGGATGACACTTGATGTTAATAGTTTTTTCAAATATTAATTCATTAATTAAATTAATTAATTTTAGTTTTTTTAGATTTAAATAGCATGTATCTACCAATAGATGGCGCCAGATATAAGAGGAAAATTTCAACTTTATTTATAAAGGACTTTCTGCAATATAGTGAAAAAATAGTAGGAATTGACTTTAATTTTTTTTTTTTTATATTACTTGTTTTCTTGGTTATCACATAACTTCTATTACATCTGAAGAAAAAACCAAAATAATTTAAATGAAGAAAGCAATAACATTAAAATTAGAAAAACTTTATTTTGTATAATTAAGATCAGTCCGAATTATGATATCATTATAATCTATGTTTGATATCGATATGGAGAGAGGCGGACATGCTGATCTTATTAAAATGTTAGCATATATAAAGAAAAATGATGAAATTCAACATAATACTTCTTAAGTAAAATATAAATACGACTTTCTTTCATGCAATATTCTCATTTTTCTCGCAAAAATTTACTGTCGATTTAAAATTTAAAAAACTAAATCAAATAATAATTTACCTTTTTTTTTTCATTTAAAAAAAAAATATATATCTCTTTCAGAATGTTCAGCTTATTTTTCAATCCTTCATAATACATGAAAAATTTCAATTATAATTTTTAAAAGACGATAGTAATATTTCAAGGTCAGTAGATTTTTTTAATGAGAAATATAAGCATAGAAGAAAAAGAAAGAAAAAAAGAACTAAAATCATTTTAGATTATTTTCTTTTTGGATAATATATCAAATAAAATAAAAATTTAATTTATTGGGAATCAATTTATGTCATGGTTATAATATGTACTTATTTTATTCCATTTTAAAATATTTCATTTTAAAATGTGTTTTGTTTTTTAAACTTAATTTTAAATAATCAAGAACCATTTTATGTCATATTATAAAATGCACTTATTTGTTTCTGTTCTTAAAGTTATTGCTCTTCTGTTCTTGTTTCTGTTCTGATACTTTTTGTTGCAAACCAAAAATTTCTTTATGCAATTGTAAGAGTATATTTAATTGGTCAAGTCTCACTATTCAGAGAGGAGACTTGACCAATTAGAGGACAAAGGCACTGATAATTACAGAACTTTTTTCTCAAATATAAATGCAGTAAAAATGAAAATTAATTTTTATTAATTAAATATATTAGATATTTTTTTTAAAAAAACTATGTAAAAATATTAAAAAAACTGTTGCCATGCTTTCAATAGTTATTATCTTATTGGCCGCCTTTTTTTTGCCAAAAATAATTTTTCAGTTTTGCTGTATGGAGGGCATTGTTGGCCTGTCTAATGTTAAGGTAGAAATTTTAGACTTAAATTAGTGATTTCTTTTTCTACTTGCAAAATTAAAAAAAGTTCAATCGAAGGAACGTTGGCTGTCAATAGTTAAAAGAGTATAATTAAAAGATTCTTAAAATAATTTGTCGTAGATGATTATAGAAGAAATGAAAGCAGAAACAAAATGCAAGTTTGGTAATTACTTTCTCCGCAGAACACTCATATTACGTCATGCCATTAATGATTATACCGGTTTTGATAAAAAAAAAGAGAGAACTATCACAAATAATTTCCTCGAACGTTAGTGGGTGAAATCACTTTAGACTCAAAACATCGGAATTGTTTTACTTCTCGTTCAAGTTACTGAATAAAATATTTGGGGAAAAAATATTTTAAAATGATACCGATTAAATAATACTAATAAATAATAAATAAATAATACCGTGAAAAGGAATAATTTTCTGATATATTTCCAAACATATATTTATGCAATGAAATAAAAAAAGGTTTTTCTTTAATGTCCCTTATTTTATTTCCCAAGAGTTTCAAATGCAAATTACCAAGTCGGAATATTTTTTATGTGTTTGTTCTAATGCTAAAATTAATTTAAAAAACACTGGTTAAGTTAGAAAAAAAATGTTTAAATGTAGGATTACAAAAAAGGAGAACAATTTCTAGTTAGTAAAAAAATTAAAGTAGAAGTTTCTTGAAATTCGACCTTTTAAATTGTTTTTTAAAACTGGTTTCTATTTTTAGAACACTATATTAGTTAACTTTTTATCATGAAAATAATAAATAAAAATGGAAAAAAAAAAAGTCTAAATGAAGTATTTTTTTTTTTATTTCTTTAAAAAGAAATAAACTAGTTGGATTTATAGTTTTACTGTAGTAAATAAAAAAGAAAAAAAGTCCTTAAGAAAGAGTTTATTTTTAAAGCACTAACTTTTTATTTTTTTTTAAGATTGAACGCAATTTTGTCTTAAAGATAAATAAAATTCTATTTCAATATTTTTTTTTCCTCTAATAAAAGTGCATTTGAGATATTTGAACACGTCCTTTGAATTTTTGCTAATCTTATCAACATCTGTATAATGCAAAATATCGCCTTTGAATGGCTATGGACGGCCACTTTATATTAGTACATTGTTGGATGGATACTCAAAATGATAATTATATTGTACATGTATTACGCAATGTACTGTCAGGGTCAACTACTTTAAATTTAAAGCTCTATATTACAGTCTTCAATGAGTCAGTTTATTTTTCAAAGCTATGACTGTAGGACAGACTATTGGCTGAATCGAATCATATTTTGAGAAAAACAAAAAATACTCTTTAAAACTATAGAAGAAATGCATCAACTAGGAATTACTACTGTAGTGTTACACTCCATGCCACAATTATTCTTGAGTCTATTTACTTTTCAAAACTCTGACTGTAGTGTAGACTATTGGTCGATTCGAATTTTATTGGTAAAAAACGAAAAATATTCACTAAAAATATAAGAAAAAAGCATCAACTAGGCATTTCTGGTGACAACGTAAGACTTTATGACATTTTCATTCCGTATACTTATTTTTTAAAGGGAAAACGTTGTCTAAATCGTCAGCAGGACTCCTCATTTCTCAAAGCAGTGACTAGCAACTATAACGAATGCCACTGGCGTATTTGAACTTTATTCATATTAAAGGCCGGTTGCTCTCGTTACCACAAGATCAATTCTGTAGTGAACGAAGACTAGGAAGGAAGCTTATCATACAAGGAAAATACTATTACTAATTTATTAAAAATTACATACAAAAAAAAAATTTCAAATTGTGCTTTTAATAATTTTTGTTTTGTTTTTAAATTGTAATGTGAACTGGGCTTCCAACAAAACATTAAAAGCAAGAACATCTATTAAAACACAAATACAATTGGATAAAAAAAATGTTCTGAATTTCTAGGCTAATTAAAGAACATTATCTTTCGTTGAAATAATATAATATATTCAGTTTACCTTTTCATAGTTGAGAATTTATTTATCTACCTACGTTTGGAGTACTTTTTTAAGTAAATTATATATATATATATATATATATATATATATATATATATATATTACAATAATATATAAAATATATATCTAAATATGCAGACATATATAAATGTGTGTGTGTGTACATATATTTTTACTTAAAGTATGATAATGAATCATATAAATAAATAAAGTTTATGAAAATTTTCCACTTTTAAAAATCATTTTTGTTTAAAAAATAGATAAAATTTTATCTCATTAATATCAGGCTTCATTTTTTAAATTTATATTTCAGCTTATTTTGTACATTACACTCTAATTGCTTTTATCTTTGCAAGGAATTAAAAGTTTGACAATACTTTAGAAAATCAATTAAACAGATCGAATTATATTGAAAAATACAAAATTTAAAATATTCGCCACCTTATCTAAGAACATCCATGTTTAACTGTTTAATTAATGCATAAGTTTCATAATTAATTTCAAGCTCACTCATTGGCATAAAAAGTCACTGCAAAATCTCCTGTCTATAAAATACACTCATGTCCATAAATTAAGGATAATTCAGAATCACACAGAAATTGAACTCTAAAATAAAAACTTCACCTGTAGAATTATCACATACATCTTGAAGAAGAATATGCAAATTACAGGAAACCACCAGATGGCGCGGATAGTACGTCACAATGACGAGAGTGTAAGAGAGGGGTATATAAGGAATGGTGGCAAAGAAGTAAAATTGTTCACAAGCGCTTTAAAAGCCTTTCAGTGCAATAACCGCATAGTTATGTCACAAAGGAAGCATTTGGATGATTTTTTACGTGGTAGAATTATCGAACGACTGGAATGTGGACGTACCCAGCTGGAAGTATTCGAGGAACTTGGAATCGCCCAGAGTGTCATCTCCAGGCTTTGGAAACGATTCCAAGATGATGGTAATGTGAGTAGATGTTACAGCACAGGTCGCCCCCGAGTTGCAACGGCGAATGAGGACCAGTATTTAGCAGTTACTGCCAAAAGAAACAGACGGAGCACAACATCAGACCTGTCTCGTCAGCTCTCTTCAGCTACCGGTACGGCAGTTTCAAGGCAGACCGTGTACAGACGCTTAGGGCACATTGGTCTATATGCTCGTAGGCCTGTCAGATGTGTTCCACTTACCGCAACTCACTGTCACCTGCGATTAACCTGGAGTAGAGAGCATGCATTGTGGACACCGCAACAGTGGTCTTGTGTGATGTTTTCCGACGAGTCCAGGTTTAGTTTGCAGTCTGATTCTCGCCGGACTTTCATATGGAGAGCGCCAGGTACCCGTTACCACCAAGAGAACACCATTGAACGACACCGTTACGGTGATGCAGGATGGCTTGTTTGGGGAGGAATTATTCTTGGTTCCAGAACTGACCTGCATGTTCAGAGTGTAACGATGACAGGCCACATCTATCGGGATGTCATTCTGGAACAACATGTACGTTTGTTTCGGGGCGGCGTGGGTGCTGAATTTCTGTTTATGGATGACAACGCCCGTCCTCACCGTGCAAACATTGTAGACGAATGCCTTCAATTGGAGGATATCACCCGTATGGATGGGCCAGCATACTCACCGGACTTGAATCCAATAGAGCATGTGTGGGATATGCTTGGCCGACGAATTGCAGCCCGTCAACCACCTCCCACCTGTCAACCGAAACTTCGGAGGGCATTGCTTGATGAGTGGTGTAATATTCCCCAAGATCAGATTGATAATTTGATACTCAGCATGCCTAGGCGTTGTAAGACCTTTATTGCATCGTCCGGGAGGCATACTCCATATTAACCATCATACTAACCATGTTATACAGTTTTTTGTAAATAGGTTCTTTTTTTAAATTTGCTCCAGGGAGTAAAAATCGCAATTTTTATTAATTATGTCAAACATATAGCATCTGTTTTGCTCTTTACCTTTTGTTTAATAAACAGACTTTACAAATAAGTCAAATTTGTTTTGCTTCTGTCTCTTTCTTTGTCTGAACTTCACTATCCTTAAGTTATGGACATGAGTGTATTTTGAGTTTGAATCTCTATGCATATAAAAATTGAAAAATTATATTTCCAAGATTTTATTTTTCTAGTAAAAGTGTTAAATTTAATTTTAATTAAACAGTTCTAACTTCTCTTTTAATTACAGCAAGCATACAAATAAAACATTTTAAATATTATCAAAAATTCCCTAGAAGAAATTTTGAACTTTTTCACCAAAATCATTTTAACATCTGGTTAACATTAACTTCGAATGCAATAAAGTTTATAACAGTTCATGTTTTTATCAATATTATTTTTCTCACACAGACAATTTATTTCTACATATAATAAAAAATAAAAGAGTTTTCATGAAAACCAATATAGAATATCTAGATTAATACATAAGTGATTAGTTCCAGATGGTTGTCTTCATATTATAGGAGACAACGAGACGATATTGATTAATAGAAATAACAGACTCATGGAAAAATTCTCATCAAATACTTTCAATATAGATATCCATCATCTTCATATGAACAATGTAACAGAATCAAGCATGTGGATTGTGTATCTATAATAGTAATATAACATAGGGCGATACCTTGACATATGCCTTTAATGCTGATTTAAAAAGGATAATATTGCTCAAACTCAAAGAAATCATTGCAACCTACATGACTCTCAGTAATTCTGAGATATTTATGAAGTCATAAGGTCTTTTTTGTTACAGTTAGCTCTCCAATTTTATTGCATCTTTTGGAGATAGAAATTATTTGCATAATAAATACCAATAATTATGTATTGCAAGTGTTATTTATTTGTATTTTCCATGTTAATAAGATGTTATCAATACGCAAAGTGATCAAATGATTCAACAATAAGTACTTCTTTTCGATTTTATTTTATAATAAGATCTTTGTTCTGTTCTGTAGAACCAGAATAATTTTCAGATGGAACAATGAAAGGTAGAGTGTAGTAGAAATTGATTTAAATTTCTTCAGATGGTATGCATTGTGGTTACTGATTTGAAAAATGAATAGACTCGGAGGAACTTTGGACAGTGTGTGTGTATTTTATCGACAGTGATTGGAGTTTTTCTGGTTTGTATTGTATTAAATACTGCAATATTCAACCCTGACAATATCTAATACCCCGATTTGATGAAGTTGATTAAACCATTAAAAAGTTATAAATAAGAAAAGGATTATATGATTATTAAATGTAATATTAAACTGTTTAAACATTTATATAAACTAATATACGAAACGCCACAAGTTTGATTTTTGTTGTTGGAGTGCATTGCATTCATTGATTTTAAAAGATTGTGACTTTTTAATATGTTATTAGCTGTTTTTTTTTTTTTTTTTATCTTTATAACTCATCTTCTTGTTAAAAAATTAAGGTATTCGCAGTATTTTTTTCACTGTACATAACTTAGGTTGGATCATAAAGTATCATAATCTCTTATTTATAACTTTATAATGGTTTAATCAACTGCATCAAATCATCCTGCTAGATGTAATAATAATATTCATTACTATAATATTTATCACATTTAATAATCATATAATTGTTTTCTTATTTATAACTTTGTGATGTTTAATCAATATGAAATTAGGATATTAGAGGGTTTAATAACGTCTTCTGTAAAGTATTTAATGCAGTATAAACCAATAAAACTCCAACCACTGTTGATAAAATACACTCACTGTCCAAAACTCCTCCAAGTCTATTAATTTTTCAAATCAGTAACCCTTTGTAGAAATTGAAAGCAATTTTTACTACAGTCTAACTTTCCTTGTTCCATCAGAGAATTATTCTTGCTTTATTTCAAACAGAAAATAAAATTCTAATTATAAAAATAATCGAAAAAAATACTTATTGTTTAACACTCATCTTTCAAATAGAAATATTTGAAACTTTTTTTCAAGTTCAAAAGGGATAACGAAAAAGCAAAAATACAAACACAAGAAATATATATAATCTGAAACAGTCCATTAAACTGTTTGAAAATAACTTTAATTAATAATTCTTTCAGCAGAAACTAAATCGCAAAATTTTAATTTTACTTCTAAGTGCATCAGAAAATTTTCCTTCCCATAAAAATTCTTAAGTTATGCAAGCTAATTAATTTTCTTTGAATTATGACGTAAGTTAAGTAATATTTAAATATTCTTCATAAAAAAAGTATGAGATATTTCTGAAACGCCATAACAAAAATACATTCTCGATTATTTTATTGCCCATTGCATTAATGCCCATTCAACCATTGTATTCCAATCCCCAAAATCACTTATTTCCTTCAAGACTTTTAAAAATGTAACTAACTTTAAAAATAAATGACTTTTTTTATTTAAAGAATTTTCTCGTTAGATTTAACAAACCAAATGCCGTATTTTGGGGTTCCAAAGTCTTATAATTAGCGTTTTCATCCTTTTTACATATTATTTGAATATATTAATTAATAAGGTTAGATTTTATATTGTTAATTTATTTGCTGAATTTAATTTTAAAGATATTATTAAACAAACTTTCAACTACTAATTATTTTTGTACGTATGAATAAAAGCTCATTTTTATTTTGTTTTAATTTGTTATAGAAATAATTTTACTTCAGAAGCGATGAAATTAAAAACTAAATTAATAAATTATTTAGTTCAGGATTATGGCTAATTAGAAATATTTTATTTGTTCAAGGTTTTATGAATTTATTTCATAAATAAATATATATATATATATATATATATATATATATATATATATAAAATTTTACAGTATAATTTCGAAAATTCATTCTTTCAGATAGCAAAATTAAAAAATATATTCCACTGTAATTTTGGAAACACGTTAAAATTTGTTTTTAGTTCCCCATTTTACATTAAAGTGGTTTAAAACAAACTGTTCACAGAAAAATAATTTTTTAATAAAAGAGTTTGCATTAAATTTAAATCCAGCAATTAACTGAATATTTTTCAGGTCCCGTAGAGTTTTAAAGTGGACAACGCGTGCCGCTAGCATACAGGAAGGACGAGATTCGAATCCGTTGTTGTAGTCACTGCTTTCAGAAACAAGGAGACTAGATGGCAATTGTGATAAAATGCTTAAAGTGTCTTGCATCATTAGTCAAACTTCCTTATGGGTTTTTTCAGTTTTTCTTACATAAGACTCGCACATGCGGTGTAGTTATCTCTAAAGTTCCTCCCGGACAAATGTTTTGTTAAGTAAGGATGGATTAAGTGTCTCATTTATGTACGTCATGAACAGTCCATCAACGGGCTATGATGAGAGGACATTGCCTTACAGAAATATTCTAGGGGTAACTGCAATTGAGTATCTTATGAAAGAAAACCCTGAAAAACTCTCACCAAAGAGTCATTTAGTATCATAATGCTTAGATACCCTATCACAATCTCAATCGAATCTCCTTGTTACTGAAAACAATAATTGCAAGAGACACCTCCAGCATATCCGAACCTGAGCCCTCCTGCACTTTAGCTGTGCACCTTCTAACTAGGAATAAACTTCTTTATATATCGCCACTAATATTTGGAACGCCACGCCCATAGACGGAAGCTCAACGAGACAATTTCTACTCTTCCAATTCTACAGATGGATTTTTTTTATATCACCAGTTAACTTTGGATAAAATCTAAACGATTCGTACTCTTGTCTTCGAATCCAACAGATGAATTTTAAATCTTACAGTACACGTCCCTTTGGATGGACGCATTTGGTACACTTTAGATGGAATTTAAGCGATTCATACCCTTCTCTTCGAATCCAATACATACACTCAAGAGCCAAAACATTATGACCACCTGTCAATAACGAGTTGGCCCACCTTTGGCGCGCAACACAGCTTCAACCCACCTTGGCATGGATGCCACAAGTCCTTGGTAGATGGCTGGAGACAGATTGTACCAGATGTTTAAGCAACGGTCACGCAAATCTGAGATATTGCGAATTGGTGGTCTTTAAACTCTGAGCTGCCGTCCCAGGACATCCCAAATGTGTTCTATCGGATTGAGATCCGGTGAGTTAGGTGGCCAGGACATTAACTGGAATTCAGCATCATGTTCTGGAACCACTCCAACACAATTTTAGCCTTGTGACAAGGGGCGTTGTCCTGTTGGAACATTCCATTTCCAGCTGGAAAAATAGAGGCCATGTAAGGATGCAACTGGTCCGCAATGAGGGTCAGATGGGTCCTGTAGCATTCATGGTCTGCTCTACCACAACCACGGGTCCCAGAGACGCCCAAGAGAACGTCCCCCAAAGCATAATACCGCCACCACCGGCCTGTGTATGACCTACCGTACATTGAGGGAGCAACCTTTTATTTTCATATCATACCGATGGATTTCCTATCTTACACGCCCCTTTGAATATAAACATTTGGAGCATTTTGAATGGAAATTAATCAAATTCGCACTCTTCTTTTCGAATCCAACAGGTGTATTTTATATCTTACAGTACATTTCCTTTTGCAAGAAAGCCATCGGTACACTTTGGATGAAAGATAAGTGAATCAGCACACTTCTTTTCATATCCAACTGATGGGTTTTCTATCTTACATACTTATTTCGATGGTAGCAATTGGTACATTTTGAATGGAAATTAAACGAATTCACACCCTTCTTTTTGAATACAGCTGATGGATTTTCAATCTTACAGTACACGCCCCTTTGGATGGAAGCATTTGGTGTACTTTAAATGGAATTTAAGCGATCCTTACCCTTCTTTTCGAATCCAACAGATGTATGTTCTGTCTTTTCTCTTTGGAAGAAAGCATTTGATGCACTTTGGATGGAAGATGAGCTACTTCACGACCTTATTTTGCACTCGCGCCCTGAATCCAACAAATGGATTTTTTATCTTAGAATGTACTTCTGCACTTGAAACTTGGTTCGGTTGGGTCTTTTCATTCTCATACTTCAGAGATTTATTAAATTATTGGAAATTTACAAACAGAAATCTTGCATACGAAATTCTGCAAAATATTTATCAAATTCATCAATCAAATAAACATTTCAATTAAATTAAATAAACATTTCAATTAAATTAAATAAACATTAATTTCTAAAATTATTAACT
The DNA here is from genome assembly GCA_021605075.1 of Caerostris darwini. Classification (NCBI taxonomy): domain Eukaryota; kingdom Metazoa; phylum Arthropoda; class Arachnida; order Araneae; family Araneidae; genus Caerostris; species Caerostris darwini. The sequence continues at coordinate 668,994 of BPLQ01003582.1, forward strand.
GGGGTCTGAATATCGTTTGCTAAGCACCTAAACATTCAATATGCCATCTAGATATTATATCACATTACGAGGAATCTTAAACAGGATTGTTTTCCAGAATACATTTTTTTTTCAAAACTATACAATATCCATAATTTCGCAAGCAGGAAATCATATGTGCAGTTCAATCAACTCTATGATGTAAATGATAATGTTTTTCGTAAGAGTTTTTTTTTTTGTGCTGTTATTAAAATTAATTCTATCGATCCACAAACTCTTCCACCTCTATGCGTAATTGAATGAATAAATTGTTCAAGTGAAAACATATCAAATAATTAAATGTTTACGTCGAATACTTTGTTCTATGTTTCTTATTTATTCCTTTTTCCAGGGTTATCGATCGTGTTAAAGAACTGAGTGAAATAGAAGATGGCGCGTTTTACGGTCTACGACTTCTCAGAACTATGTAAGTAACTTTCTATTTTTTTTTAGCAATTCAACTGCTGTATTTCCAAATTAATCATCAAACAATTTTAATTTAACTGTCCTATATTGGTGCGAAATTATTTCTCTTCCTCTTTACATAGGCAAATTGTATCTGACTATGACAAACTTTTGTCCATATATTATTAATATATTTGAGTGTGTCTTACTATTCTTAAGGAATAAAAAGTTGGTTCGAATATTTCCCATTATTTCCGTACCACAGTTGGCGATTCATCACCATTTGGCTTTTTTTCCCTGTGCACATTTAGAAAACGTAAATATATTACTAAGCTATTCTAAAAATTCAGAGAAATGCCTGAATTTCTTCTTTTAATTCTCAAGTCTTGCATTTATTTTAAATAATGCGCTTACTAAAAATAAATAATTACAAAAAATTTTATTTTGCTTATAACTCTGATCATTTATTTATGAAATATTATAAAACATTACAAAAATACATATAATGAATATTTAATTTTTTATCATTTTGGTGGGAAGATAATAGAGAGTTTCTGCATACAGTATTTTGGACGTCCGTTAGCTTTTTCTCCCTAGCGCGCATGCTCATAGAAAACTGCGCATGCGTATCTGTAATAATGTTTCCTATGAGCATGCGCGCTAGGGAGAAAAAGCTAACGGACGTCCAAAATACGGTATGTAAAAACTCTCTATTATAACAGAAATGTATTAATAAGATATAAATTTATATATAAGAATTTATAAAAATAAAATAATAGGAAAGTTAAAAGAAAAAAATAATATAAATAATTAGAAAAGTAAAATATTTAGAATAAATTCTAAATTCTATTTCTAAATATTTAAAATATTTAGAAAAGTTAAAAGAAAAATTATAATACGGCATAATTTGAAACCAGAAAATAATCTAGGTTCAAGGAACTGAATATAAAAACATATGTATTTATTACGCACTTATTTTTTACATAAAATACTTATTTGAAAGTATTTTCAAATGGATGTATTGAAATCGATAAAACAAATAAATAAATACATATATAAAATCTTTTATGAAGATGCATGAATACAAAAGAACTTCTGCATATTTTCAATCTTCGATAGATCAGAGTGCACAATACAATGCATTCTGCTAGAATAAAATTTATTTTGCGGGGGCTTTACCATTTCAAAACCAATGTGAAACCTTTCACAATAGAAGTAATCCACAACTCGGAATTGTCACTGTTTTACCTGATAAACGACATGTCTGTCGATAGTCTGGAGAATATCTTAACGTTAGCAGGAGAAATTTCTTCCGTTGTTTTAATTTTTTTTTATTCTCTCTGTCAAAAGGATTTAAGGAGATGAATGAGAGATTAACTCTTTTTTTTTTCGGTTAACGCAGACAGGCTAATAAATTGAAGAAAAAAGGATTAGCATTATCTCTCACCACATCTGTAGATGGTTAAGAAATACATCCTTCACATATTTGTTCTAGCAAGAACCTACGGGAGGAATATATCTACCCACTTTATTTTAATTGTGTAATATTGAATTTTATTGATATTTTCTCTGGATTCAAACATCATGTATTTATTCGGCAATTTATTAAAAAAATACAGTAATATAACAGAAATATTCTAATAGAAAAATTAAACTAATAATGATAAAAGTACACACTACACTAATTTATATTTATTAATGTAAAATATTTAAAAGTGTCAAAGAGCATTCTACTAAATTATCACTACATAAAACAATTACTTTATAATTATGAAAACAAAAAAGTTGTAAAAAGTTTTTTGTAAAGCGTTGTGTTTCTAAAATGCAATAATTTCATGATCCCAAATTAAAATTATAATTAACAGAAGTAATTTAAAAATAAACAGAATTAATGACTGAAATTATCAAACATTAAAGCAAACATTATTTCATGGACAACCTCAATTCTTTACGTTTGACATTTTAAAAATGCTGTAGGTCCAAAAGCTTAAAAAAACATAAGCTACCATCCACAACCGACATAACACCATTGATAAAGCTGACAGTTCTAGCATTTTGAAGGTATAAGTTGCATAAGAAATGCATGTGCAAACATCTACTGTGTTTTATCTTTTTTTGTCACACAGGATTAACTTTCTAGAAAAAAATTATGGAATAATATGTTCAAGAAATGTTTCATAGAGAGTTCTTATTTCTTTTACAGAAAATTAAAATTAATGACAGAAATTATCAAACGTTACAGCAGACATAATTTCTAGGACAATACTTTACACGTGACCTTTTAGAAATGCTGTAGGTCCAAACAATTTTAATGAAAACATAACCTACCAAATAATAATTGACCCTCTACTCCGAAATAACACCACTGCTAAAACTACACAGCGATTGACCCCAGCCCCGAAATAACCCCACTGTTAAACCTGACAGTTATAGTGTTTTGAGGTACCGGTTAGATATTTTAACTACTTTTTAAGCATGTAAACATCAAGCAAAAAATATAAATAATGTGTTCAAAAACTTTTAGAGTTCATACTTTTTTTACAAAAAATAAGAATTAATGACTGAAATTATCAAACGTTAGCAGCAGCAGAAAGCGGGCATAATTTGATAGACAACCCCAATTCTTCACCCTTAACCTTTTAAAAGTGCTGTAGGTCCAAACAGTTTAAATGAAGACAAAAGCTTCCACACTATGATATTCGTCGTGGCTCACGAACCATCATGTTAATCAAGTTACAGAAAGTCATCACCTCATCTATAAACTCCTCTGGAACGCCGGTTATTCCATTAAGAGGTGGGGCAGTCAATTACAAGCCACTTAATTGACAGTTTCACTAATGGATTGTAAAGCCAGCGAGGAGACAATATGTCTATTAGTGGTAACCTTATGACCTTGCTTATTGTTCACAGATTCGTGCGTGTGGTCTTGCATTCTGTTAGCACTAAATTTTCAGAGAAATTTTTCTTTCTTGATTACCATAACAATTTTGTAATTCGTCTTAATAAGTGTTTATTTCTAATTTGAGCGATGTTTCCATTGTATGTTATGCATAATGCCATAAATATGTCATGGAATAATTTTTCGGAACGACATAAGAAACTGGAAATATGTTGTTAACGGTGGAATAGTAATTGTCTTCATAATACAGGGGGAAAACTAGTAAACATATTACCAGCTATAATTTTATTTTTGGTATTTTAAAATAATTGCGTTTTTAATGCTAATGCATACATCTTAAAATAACTTCCTTTTAGTGCAATTATTTTAAGATATATTTATATTTTAATGCACATAGGTGGGGCAGGTTTGTAGACCTAAGCCCGACAAAATCTAATCGAAAATTTCCGTCAAGTCGGAAATTGTCATAATAAATCTACAGAACAGAAAGTCCTTCCTTTGGGTTTGAATTAGACGAAAGGATGATATAAATTCCGGGGCAGCCTAGTGAACGGATATTGAGTTTCCAAACAAGGAGCCTTACGTCCCAAGCCCAAGAAGCGAAGCCTAACTGAAATTTCATGTATCTGTCCCAAGGAAAAGATATGAAACATCAATGGGCCAGAAAGTCACACCGTTGGGTAGGTAAAAGAATTAAAATAAGACGGTCAGAGAGGCTGACGGATAGGCATGGAGTTTCTAAACTAGGTGACTAAGGCCGAGAAATGAAGATAAACGAAATATCATGTGCATATGCCATGAATTGACATAGTACGTCAATAGACCAGAAAATCATTCCGAATCTTTTAGTTAACAATCCTGAAAATATACGCTCAAAATTGTGGTAAAAATGGGAGAATAGTCTAACTGGTTCTCTGTTGTGCACCTCAATAACAATGAATCTGCTACATACGTGCCGTTCTAGTGGTGAATAAATCTAAGTTCAAAGTTTACAGTATTCGAAAATACAACGTATTTTTCTTCTTCATTGGCTCAACAGCCTCATGGTGGGCCAAGGCCGTCTGCCTACTGGCAGATTTCAAAACAGGTGTTTATTTTTTACGAGATAGGGTTTTCAGCCCTATCTCGTAAAAAATAAAATACGCCAACTGTCCAACGCTCTATTGTTATATCCAACATCGCCAACATCTGTCCAACGTTCTACTGTCATATCCAACATCGCCAGCATCTTTGTCCAACGCTCTACTGTCATATGACCAGAACCTACGGTTTCAAGTGAATTATGAACCTTTGTCTTTATTATAAAAAGTTGTGATGATACTGCAGTAATTATCGGTTAGATGTATGCAAAAATTAGTAAATTAATATTTTAATTATGATTTATTTAAAAATTATAAATTATAATTAAATAATTGTAAAATTAATAATAAGTTTGAAATTATTTAATTATAATTTTAATTTGGCGATCATAAAATTATTGCATTTCAGAAAAACATTTTACAACTTTTTTGTTTTCATAATTATAAAGTAATTGTCTTATGTAGTGATAATTTAATAGAAGGCATTTTGACTCTTTTAAACATGTCACAGTAATAAATATAAATTTGAGTATTAGCTGCTTTTATAGTTATTAGTTTTATTTTTCTATTAAAATATAGTTAATCTAAAATGTGAACAAATAAATCAAAAATAAAATAAATTATCTCAGATATTAAAAGTATAATATAAATAAAAGACAGACGATAAATGATAAAAACATTGAATAGAAATGACAAGCTTTAATAATATACAAAACTAATGCATTTATTAATTTTTGTTATATTTGCTATCGAAAACTATTTCAACTCGTTTATTTAAAAAATCGATTCACTAAAATTCTTTTTCCCCTTTAGATAGTTTATTTCCCAGATAGAGATATTTCTGATGCTAAATATTTCTGATAAAATTATTTCTGATATATATAAAAAATTATTTTTAAATATTTCTTTTAAATAATTATCTACCAAATCGAAGTTTAATATTTAAATTATTATTCGTATGAATATTGTACGAAAACTACTAAAACAAAACGATTCTTGAACTAATAATTCAAACATATTTTTATTATAAATAATTTTAATTTAATTAATAAATAAATAATTGAAATCTTTTGTTGATTTAATCCTTTATTGGTTGTAAAAATAAAGTACTCAGATAATGAAAGGTCGCATATTTATGGAAAGATTACTTATGTTTAAATTTCTGTTCGAAACAGCTGATGGCAACATTCTATTTTAAAAGTGCTATCGATATATAAATTTCATCTTGATTTTTGATTCTGCTACAGTACAAAATGCAAAATACTCTGAGTGTAATAATTTGAATCTTATATTTATTACCATCAAAATAAGGCTAATAACATCTCAATTTTGGTTCGAAAATTTGCCTCAAACTTATTCTATGCCAAAATCGCAGTTGATATACAAATGTCATCATTATTTTTGGTAATGCTTCAGTTAGAAAAATATAGGATTTAAAACAGAAATATGTATTTTTCCGAATGGTTTTTCATTGAAGCAAAACTAATTACATTTCATTTTTTGTTCAAAACAGTTACCCCAAACATATTCTATGTTAAAAATCACTGATTCCATACCCATGCATTCAAGTTTGACGCAAACTTGATTCCAAATGCATTCTAAAAAAACTTCAATTATTTTCTTCAGAAATGTGACTTATTCCAATAAATTCATCGATGGATAACTATTTAAAAATATTTATACAAACAATTAACAATTTCTTGAACGATGGTAACAATGAAAATTAAAGATGCTATATTTAAACATGAATTATATTACAAAATATGCTACAGTTAAACTATAAATCGAATTCAAAATCTTTTGTTATGTTTTGTTTTATTATGTTTATTGTTATGTTTGAAACGTTTTTATTATGCCAATGAAAATTTTGTCTCGTGCTAATTTTGGCATAATATTAAAAGATAATAGATATAAACAGAAATTCTAGTTAGTTTCAATGAAATAATTTTTGTATATGTTACAATTTATCTATGTTATACAATGTTTCTAACGTTAAAAATTATTTATTTTAATGACATACGATTGTTTTTTCTTAAATTTTCAGCTCGATAAAACAAGCACCGAAATTAAAGAGGATTCAAGATGCTGTTTTCAACTGCCATCTACCAAACTTGAAGATTGTGTAAGTATTTCTTTATTGATTTATTTCAATTATATCATATTCCAAAGTACAAAAGTGTGAACGAATAAAATAAAACATTGAATAACTATATCAAAGAAGTAATTTTCATAATTAATTGACAATTATTTTGAATTAAGTTGAAAATAAATAACAGTTTTAAAACGAGAGATATTCGAAGAAAGTAAAACTTATTAATATCTTATTTTTTTTTTTTTTTAATTCTTAAGCAAATTTTTTAACTGAAATTACCTGAAACTAATCAAACATTTAATGTAGGAAGAATTATTATTTTTATTAATTATAACAATGTTAATAATTGTTGTTGATAATAATTAATGAAAATGCTCATTTGAAAGGGGGAAATAAGGTTAATTATGATGGGCCCAATTTATGTAACAATTATTTATTATATTTCAAGTTACATGCAGACCAACATCAAAAGTAAACAACAAAAATAAAAAAGATGTGACATTTAACCACACAGGAGAATCCTTGGTCATTACTGAGGAAGTTTAGTCAATATAAAGAGGGCGCCAGATATACGAAAAAAGAGATATAATTGCCAGATATACGAAAAAAGAGATTATAGTACGATTTATTCCTTATGAAATTTATTTATTATGAAATATTGTAAAGATTTTTCATGATTTTTTTTTAAATTCCAGCAAAGTTTTCATTAACTTTTTTAAACTATACGAATATTATTTTAATTATTGTAATAAAATTATGTAAGTAGATATTTAATCATTTTAAATGCATATAAATTTTCAAAAAAAATTATTTATTCCATAAATTTTAAATTTGGATTACAAAGATTTTTTTATTGAATAATTCATAAAAGTTATGTAGAAAAATTGTATTGTAATTCAATCAAAATACATATAAATTTTCAAAAAAAATTATTTATTCCGTAAATTTTAAATCTAGATTTAAAAAAATGTTTATTGGAAAAATTCATAAAAGTTATATGCAAAACAATTGTATTGTAATCATTCTAAATACATATAAATTTTCCAAAAAGAAAATTATTTGCCTTTTAACTGTTTAAATGCGTTTCTTTTGCAGAAGAGTAATCCAATCTGGATTAGAAGAGATTCCTAACTTGCAGTTTATTGAGACAAAGAGCATCATTTACATGGTGTAAGTACTTTTAATGATAATCTTTTAGGTAGAACACAGTTTCTAGTTTAATGCATCGTTATTTACTGTTAAAACAAATGAATACAAATACTTGTGCTGGAAGTTTAATAATACTTTTCAATAAATAAACCGTTTTAAAGAACATTAGCAAATGAAAGCAGAAGTGTCTTTTCAGAAAGAATAAAAACGTTTAAAAACATATTAAACAGCTTTTCATCAACCTTTGAAACTATAAATAAACTAATAAACTACTCAGAGTCAAATAAACATCCGATTCGAGGCAGAAAATCGTTTTCCTGGAACAGAAGAATGCATCAAATGTAAATAATCTTAGAACATTTCATTGTAATTCTTCTTTCGGGACCTTTTGAATCTCTTCATTTGTAAAGAAACGAGTCAGTGGAAAAATTCTTTAAGCAGAAAGTACAAAACAAAAAAGGCAAACAACAGCTTCACGAACTTCACGCAAATGTGTAAACATCATTTTAATTTTAAACGGTTATTTAAATTCAGTGTTTCATTTAAATAGTTAAAAAAGAACTCTTTGATTGTGGTTTCTTGGAAACATGCTAATTTAACACTAAACCAGAAAGATTTAGGGCAGTTAATTTTCATCAGATTTTTTTTAGCAGTTGTTGTTTACTGTTTAATCCTTGACTTAAGGATTAATATTAAGCCTTTAATTTTGCATTGAGTCACAGTGTATATGCCCATTTTTCTATAAAAGTTAATTGCAAAGATTTTGAATTAATATCCTCGTGTAAAATTTTAAATGGTAGTTTTAAATATTTAATATACAGTTAACCCTTATTGTGATAAAGTTAATCTAATTAAAGAACATATAAAGCAAAAATGAAAGCAGAAAATATAATGCAAAATTAAAGGGAAAAATTTACATTAAAAAAACTAAAAAAGTTGTAACTAGAATTTATAAAATTAAAAACTATTTTTCTACGGGTTATAAATATTTTCTACATAATGTAAAATCTTTTCAATTTTTAAATAGTGAGAAGTGGTAAAGATAATCTGATCTACATAAACATTAGTATACTAGATTATTGAATAAAATGAAAACATTCTGGGGAAAAAAAGAACTATTAACTTATATCTCAAACAGTTTGCATTTTAAAATATTTGCTTTTTATTTTTTAATGTTCAAAGTAGTCTGAATAAAGATGTTCAGGATGAAATAAAAGTCACCAGAATTCTGAAAAATTCATATTTGGGTCCATTGAAGTAAAAAAAAAAAAAGCCTGCTAATTATTATTTTAAAATCTGTTTAATATTTCTTGATATTAAATATTTATGTCCATACATGTAATAAATATATAAGAAATAATAAGAAAAGGTTTCTATTTACATAATTTTGTATCTTAATGCATTCGTAATTTAAAACAAATTTCATTAACATTTAAAACATTTTCCATTTCAAATTATGGTTAAAAACTATCAAAGCAACTCTATGTAACTGATTTAATCAGTTCGTTGAAATATGCCTAAATGCCTGTTATTATTTATTTTTCATTGAAGACTATTCTGAATGGCATAAATAATATCTGTGTGCAGAAAAGTTTGCAGTAAAGAATCTTAAGATTTTATAATATGTACAATATGATTAACGTGTTTCTATAATTCTACAGTATGGCTGCGGCTTATATTGATGTTGGACATGCCTTTGAAGCACACAGTATCTTTAAACTGTTAAAGGGATGTTGGGCTGCTAATATCCTCCAGAATTTCAAATAGAAATTTATGAGTCTAATTCTAAGTCTGGCGATCAAGGAGGCCATACAAAAAAACATTAACTTCTAAGTAATTTCTTAGGTGTAAAATGCATTTAAGAGGAAATTGTCTCATAGACATTGCAGTCAGCTTGCATAAACGTTCTGATTTCATGATGATTAGTAAACATAGTACCATACTAAAATTGTGCAGAAGGTGGAACTTCTTATACAATTAAAATTGCAATAACAATCATCAAAAATATGAACCGACTTTTTGTACAAAAAGACAAAAAAATCCAAAATGCACAAATTCGAAGGGCTAAATTTATGTTAACATCTATAATAAAATATACACAAAGTATGCAAAAACTGCTATATTTTAGATTTTAGTAAAAACAATTCTTCTGAAATAAAATTGTATTTAAAAGTAAAACAAATATTTTAAGAAATTAAAAATGCTAATAGCATATAAACATATGAAAACCATTGCATGGCATTAAGAAAGAAATAATTGATTATCTTTCATCGCCAATGTTGGCGAATTAATTGGAAATACTATTCAAGAAAATTTAAATCAAACGTTATTTTTTGAGTGTGAAGCCAATTCCCAACGAGGACAATACGCTATAGCGTTCTGTATTGAAAAAAAAACCCTCACTAAAGCTATACAGAGTTAAAAAAGAAATTTTTAGTACATCATAAATAATGCATTGGCATAAAATTTTAAACATCGATCTCAAATGTTCCATTTTGTATAATGCCATGTAAATTTTATAAGGAATTTAAAGTGTTTGTTAGACCATGAAAACAATTTTTATCAAACCAATGAAAATACAGTTATTCAAAAGTTTGGAGCATAAGTAAACTCTATCAAAATTTCTATATGACGGATATACATATAGTTTAAATAATTCTAATTCATGTATTGAATATTGCAAGGCATCATATACTATTAAGATTCAAAATTTCGAAATCAGCCGGAGCAGTTTCAAAGAAGGTTGTCTGGAGCTCTTATTCATATTAACATCGTATAACAATGCTACGATAATACATAAAAACGTTATAGGAAATTAAAAATTAATTTTTAACGCGCCAAAATAATATAAGTGCAGTGAAAGTGCATAAGCATACAGTTTTAAGAAGGTAAAAATTTGCATATCATTAGAGTCAGACATATATTGATTTCATTAAAACAATACTATGTGGATCACCTACTAATCAGACATCGGGCCAATGAATGGCCTCAGAGATCACCAGATCTCTCACCTGTTATTTCTATGAGGTTACTTTAAATCATTTTTCTGTAGAAGAAACCATAATCCTCAGCAGAGGGGCAAAATATATTAATCATTACTGTCGATATGATTTTCAATGCTGTATTTGATGATAATATTATTGCTGCATTCAACACCGCATTGTAATAGTCGACACATTACATTTACAGCTGTATATTTCGTAGATCTAATTTAATTAATATCACTTTTCATTCTTAACTGTTCATATATCATCAAGATTCTATATATATATATACTACTGTGTCCAAAAAGTAAAACCAATTTTCAATTTAAAATTCCCGGGGCTTATGGAATTTTCTTTTTTAGGTTGCTGGCACTGTCATTAACATCTGCGTGAAATTTAACGTCAATTTATTCATTAGTGCTTGAGTTACGCTTGGTTTTGTGAGACTCTAAAACTGATTCCGGCGATTTTTGAAATGTCTGAATTAATTAAGCAAAGAACTTGCATTCAATTTTGTTTGCGGAAAACGTATAGAATGTTGCAGAAGACATTCGGTGAGCATTCATATATTGGAAAGAAATAACCTCGCTGATGGTCTTAGAATTTCAAAAGGATCGGTCAATTCCATTTCGAGCCTCAAACGCGTCAAATCTCGATGGGTACCGAAAACAGTGAAAACACTGCATTGATTCTTCGTGACGTTTTCGACAAAAATGAAACCTATACTTTCCACTACCACCGTATTCACCTGATTTAGCGCCGTACGACTTCTAACTATTCCCTAAGCTCAAAAGACCACTCCGGAGACACCGTTTTGACTCGATTGAAGTCGATTCAACGTGAATCGGCGCGCGCTGTGAAAGCCATCCCTGCCGGTGAGTTTTTAGCGGGCATTGAGGATTGGGAAAAAAGTTGGCATAAGTGCATCGTGTCCGGAGGGGATTACTTTGAAGGCGATGAAATAAATTTGAAAGAATAGATAAAGAGTTTTTGAAAAAAGAATAATTGGTCTTACTTTTTAGGCGCACCAATTATTTTTTTTCCCAAAACTCTATATATATTGTCTTACGTCAAACGAATTTCCTTTACTCGTTGAGTTATAATCTGAAAGCCACTTGTCTTTCTGATATCTGTTTTGAATCACCCTGTAACTTGAAATTGTTACATTTCAGCTTAAACGTCTAAAAAATTCAGTTCACAACACTTTACGTGATTCTTTAGAAATGCTTTTATGTCGTTGTTATTGTTGTTTTTTTCTGTCTGTATTAAGTTGAACTAAAAATAGTGATTCAGGAAAATGCCCTGAGAACTGCATATTTTTTCCATCCGAATCAATTCTAGTATTTTATTCTAAAAATAGTTGAGATTCCTTAGAACTTAACTTGAAATCTTTTTCTTTTATTAATTGCTAATAAAAGATTTGATATTCACATTGCATTAATCATAAATCCTACTCATACTCTAACTTCATTAGAAATGCCATACTTTTATAATTAACTAGAAAGAATTTTAATGGCTATATCAAAAGGAGAAAATTCAATTAAATGATTTTAGAATATCTTTTTTCAACATATTCATTTGAGTTTATTAGATTAGATTTATTTAGATTTGATTTGATTTAGATTTTTTTTCTAAACCAATGCAAAGTCCGATTGTTATAATTTAATTCTAACTTCAATTGCTCGAATTCAGTGCACGAAATTTATGCATTCGTTTAAAATTACATTATTTATGACTAGTTTATCTATGATGTTTCTTCGAATATTTCTCATCATAACTATTTTTGGAATATCTCTTCATCAGTTTCCATGTGATAAATTAATACGCTGTAAAATATGACATATACAAACAGTTTGCTTAAAAGGAATTTTAATTTATAATATTTTTGTTAATCTTTATCTATAATTACAAACTGTTTAATAAAAAATAAAATGTCAATAGTAATTATCAATCTGACAAGGAATATAATTGAATTTTATAATGAAATTTTAATGCATTGTTATTGGAATTTGAGCTGCCATGTTTTCAAAATAATTAGTCTGTTATAATTATTAAATTATTTTTTACTTAAATTTTATGTGTTTCTTTTGTCCGAACAATGAATATAATCAACGAATGTTTATTATAATTTTAGAAATAAGTATAATAAACATGGAAAAAAACTATATATGCTATTAGCTTTCATATATTATTAAAATTTTAATTATCATTTCTTCGCATGAAATTCTATCTCGTTCAAAAAGAATTTTATTCCTTATATTCTACAAAATAGAATCAAATTATTTTCAAGATTAATTAAAAATTATATTAAAAAATTTCTGAACTCGTACCCTTTATAGTAATATTGAATTTTATGTATAGTAATGTGTATTATTGTGTATTTTATTGTTGATTATAGTTCATGTAATTTGACTACTATTTCGTTTTCAGGGACTTGGATAGTAACAAAATAGATCACCTGCCTACTGGATCAGTAAAAATGAAAACAGAAATGCTGTGAGTAATTTATTTAAAAAAAAATTGAAAATTATTATTTGTTGTTTATTAACATTTTTTATCAAAGTGTGATAATTAAATCAATTGAGAATGTAATTATTAACTAAATATTGTTGAGAATTTTTATAAAATTGACAAAGTAATTTTTCTTTCTTCTAAAGGACTTAGTTAACAAAAATTAAGAAAATATTTTTAATGAAAATTCTTTACATTAAGAAGAATTTTCGAAAAATAATTTTTCTTATGATAATAGTTTGTCATTTTCTATTATCTTCTAAAAATTTTGTGGAAGTTGCCTTTTTTACTCAATTTAAATATGCGCAAAAAATTCGAAATGCCTTGGAGCTAAGAAAAAAGACTCAACGTAAGAAAAAAAATTTTTGTAAAATATATTATACTTTTAAATTTAAAAGTAAAATAAAAATTTAATTAAATTCTTGTGTGCAATACAAAAAAAATATAATCAAATATATTTGAAAAGATCATATATTTTTCACATTTATCTTAAAAAGGTAAGAATCCCCAATTTAAAAAAAAATATTTGGCTATTCGAAAATATTCGAAGTATTTAAAGAATTCACTCTTACAAGTTCATTTTAGTTTTCAATTTTTAAAATCAAAATAGAAAAATTTGATAATGAAATTCTTAGAATACAAAATTCTCAAGTATTTTCAGTAATGAAAAGCATTTATTTAAGGGTGAGGTCAAATATTTTATAAATTAAATGCAAAAAGAAATACGTATTCATATTTCACCATGAAAAAAAACACTTAAACATACATTGTAAATATTCGGTAAAGAATATTTTGGTAGGAAATTGAATGGAATTACAAAATCCCTGAGAAGATAAATTTTTGGCAGTGTTTTAAAAATAAAAAAATTTTAAACCAAAAAATAAAATTTGAATAATAGCGAAAAACATATTCGAAGCATTTAAAGAATTCACTCTCAGAACTTAATTTTAGTTTTCATTGTTTTAAATTAAAAAAAATTGATAGTGAAATTCTTATATTACAAACTTCCCAAGTTTCGCTGCATTTGAAAAGCATTTATTTACTGGTGAGTTCATAATATTTTATAAAATAAATGTAAAAAGAAATAAGCATTCATATTTCCCCATGAAAAATATAAAAATAAATACTTAATCGTACATTGTAAATATTCGGTAGGGAATAAAATTGAATTGAATTACAAAATTTCTGAGGAAACATTTTTTAGCAGTGTTTTGAAAATCAAAAAATTCTAAGCAAAAAATAAAATTTTGAATAGCAGTGAAAAACATTCGAAAATATTCGAAGCATTTAAATAATTCACTCTTACAAGTTCATTTTAGTTTTCATTGTTTTTAAATAAAAAAAACCTTGACTATGAAATTCTTACTTTACAAACTTCCCACCTTTTTGCTGTATTGAAAAACATTTATTTAATGTTGAGTTCCTAATATTTCATAAAATAAATCCAAAAAAATAAATAAATATTCATATCTCACCAAGAAAAAAAATCAAAAGGAATATTTAATCGTACATAGTAAATATGCGGTAAGGAATAAAATTGATTAGAATTACAAAATTTCTTAGAAAACAAATTGCTTTGTTTGAAAATCAAATATTTCTTAACCAAAAAATAGAATTTGAGTAACAGTGAAAAACATATTTGAAGCATTTAAAGAATTCACTCTTAGAACTTAATTTTAGTTTTAATTTATTAAATAAAAAAAAACTTGATAGTGAAATTCTTACAATACAAACTTTCTAAGTTTGAAAAGCATTTATTTAATAGTGAGTTTATAAATTTTATAAAATCAATTAAAAAAAATACATATTTATATTTCATTGCACATGGTAAAAATTCGGTAAGGTATAAAATTTATTTTAAATACAAAATGCCTTTAAAAAAAAAACGAAATTTTAGCAATGTTTTGAAAATCAAAAATTTCTAAAACAAAAATATAAAAATTTGAATAACAGCGAAAAGCATATTACAAGCACTTTTACGCAAAACCACATACTTTATATAAACCTAAAACAGACGTGAATATCTGACGAAGCTATCTCATTAAAGCATTACTTGTCTGTAATTTTATTTCATATTCTACTTTAAGAGTTTAATAATTCATAAAAAAGCATCCTCTACTTATTACTGTTGTTAAGCGTTAAGTCATAAAAATTGTTCTTAAAATGCAATTTAGTGTGAATAAAATATTCAAATGATGCATTAAAAAGCCTTTAAGGAATAATTATCATTCCATTAATTTAATTTTGTCGTTATTTGTAACTATAAATCCTTATTCACCTTGGAAAATAATAGAATTTCTTGGTTTTAAGGACCACGTAAAATCCATTAATCCATGTAAAATCCATTAATATTTCAATGCAAAAAAATAAATAAATATTCATATTTCACCATGAAAAAAAAATCAAAAGGAATATTTAATCCTACATAGTAAATATTCGATAAAGGAGGAAATTGAATTGAATTACAAAATTTCCTTAGAAAACAAATGTTTAGCACTGTTCTGAAAATCAAAAATTCTAAGCCAAAAATATAATTGAACTAATATTAATAATTATATTATAATAAACCAATATAATCGAAAAAAATGTAAGGACTCTGAATTTTTCACTAATTTTCCCAAATGCGCAACTACTAAAGAAATACTCTATTAAGAAATTGTTTTTATACATTAATTTTTAATAATACATAGTTAAATACTTTTTCAATTCATCTTAATTAAAAACAAAATGTAATATTAAAGCAAAACTAAAAATTATTTATCTCTTATAATAAAAAAAATACATTATATTAGCAATTAACTATGTTTAGCGTGCTTAAGGACCATATGGTACATAAAATATTTGTACAGTATATACATTTTGAAACATGGAAAATTTATTCAGAAAATAAAGAATTTATTTTAATTTTTATGTCGCATAAATAAAAGGGACCTTAATTTTATGTGAAGGAATATGCATTTATGGTTATTAAAAATATTATGCATTTTAAATTTCAATAAATATGAAGTTAATTAAAATTTTCATACTTTTTTCACTGAATTTTGATTAATATTTAAATTTTAATGTCATAGTGAAATCTAATTAAAGAATCTTAACATTCGCTTTTCAAAAATTATTAATACGAAATTAATTAAGTTTCATAGTCTACATTCCAAGTACTTTTACTAATAATTAAATGCATAAAATCCCTCCGGCATCTCAAAACTAAAAGGATATTTTAAATGTCACATTTTCAGATGCTTTAATATTATACAAACTTATAACTGTAGAACTCTATATTATAACACCAGATTACTAACTGATTTTAATTAAAAAATGAATATTTTTATGAATTAGCCTCGAGACTTTTAAATTAATTTTCTGTTCCTTAAAAAAAAACAGGATTTTAAATGAAAGTGGGTGTAAAAAAATGACATACTAATTTTTATATATTTTAACTAGTTGTATATATTTTAACTAGTTGTTTATTAAAATTCTCCTTGGCGACTAGCTGTTTCATAACAGTTTGCTTGTGACTAATCCTCAATGTCCTGCAGCGCGGGACGGACATCCCATGAGTGATCTACTCATGGGATGGAAAGGGGCATAGAGGGAAAGGGGCAGCTTCTGTTGTGATAGAGCCCCCGTAGGTAGAAGTCTGACTTTTGCTCTGTGACGCTCTTACAGTTACATGAGACCGGGACCTACGACTTAAAGTGGATTCCGAACCACTATAAACATCCATGGCACCGCCGGGACTCGAACCCGAAACCTGTGGTACCGAACGCCAGAGTGCTAGCCACTCGACTATTCAGGCCCTTCATAACAGTGATTGCAATGAACACAACCGGTGATACTTAACAAGTTTCCTGGAAGAACTTTCGGGCTTAACTGTCCTACATTTGCTTGTCATATAGGAAAAAATATAAAAGTCCGAGCAGGCAGATTTTGATTGTCCCTCTACGGTCATTTTGTGCACATTTTAGGCTAATTATACCAGAACCTACAGTTTAACATGGATTCCGAACAACTAACAAATATCCATACTACCTCCAGGATTCGAATCTGAAGCCCGTTGTGCCAAAGGCTCTGAGCTGGCAGCGTATTTGTCGATGCGCAACGCTACGACATTTTTTCACAAGCATCAGATAGTTTTATTTTGTGTTATCTCTTGCACGTCTGCAACACAATCATATACAACGTTTCATCAAAAATAATGAGACTGATTCTATAATGTTTATTTATCTGATAGGTACAATTACTGATTAAATGACTCTATTTAATTGATGGGACCTGATGGCCGAATGACGTTTTGGCCCTCGGTACCACAGTTTTCGAGTTTGAGTCCTGGTGGTGCCATGGATGTTTCTAGTAGTTCGTAATCCACTTTAAACAGTAGGCACCGGTCTAATAAGGTCATAAAACGTTGTAGGGGTAGTATTACTCGCGTCTGTAGCATATCTTCAAACTACTCATGCCCTCCTGCTAAATTAGTAACAGCGGTACAGCTCTTGATTATGGCATAAAGAAGAACTGTCTCTGTATTGCCAGCTGCATTAGCACAACAGATTAAATTGGCATATACAGAAGTGTATAATATTAATGGATTCTTACATTGTTGCCTTCAATGTAAGAATCCATTAACATCATGCATTTCTGTATACATTCTTTTCACTGCTTAAAACATTTCTTCATGTCATATTCTGACACATGCTCAAGAGCTTCGCCGTTTTCGCGCAGATTTTAAGAAATAAAAAAAAATCATAGGGTGTTAAATCTGGGTGATAGGGAAAATGTCCAAGGATTGAGATATTTTTACTGGTCAAAAATTACTTGATTGAAAACTCATTGTGCAAAATCTATCCGTTCTTGCAAAATTCAGGGCGCATCTTTCAAGCATGTTCACGCAAGTTTTTCAAAAATATTTTAGAATATTGCTGGTTAACTTTTTAGCCGCTTTCTCTGCTCAAATTCAGCTTTTCAACAAAGGTCCAGACACTGAATCTTCGGTCTTTTCATATCGTGTCTGGAACTTTTGCAATGTTTTCTTCGACTGATGCTGTGCGTGGTCGGCTTCATCATTCATGAAGTCTTTGGCTTCTAAAATTCTCTCATCCCATTCAAAGACACGTTTATTTGGCAAACATTTCTTTCCATAAGCTTCAAACAACCTTTGATAAGTCTTCGATTCTCTGCAGTCTCATAAGAAAGGGGATTCCACTTTTCGTATCTCACATTTTCCTGTGAATCGTAGAAACTCAACTAGGGTAGTTAATGTAGTATCATTATTTATGTAGTATAATCCCACTTCTATAAGAAAATCTACTTCCATTGCAATCTTTTGGATTTTTTCACTTCGATAATGAATCCACAATTGAAGACTTTCAATAGTCACAATAAAATATATAATAAAGATTTCGAAAATAAAACTGTTTCACTAACATGTGGTAAGCGATTCAACTTTATGAATTATCTAGATTACTCTTATGAATTCTAATATTGATAAAACAGTTCTGTGTATATGTAAAGTATACAAAACTTGCAGAATATTGTTTTCCTCGATTTCCAACACAAAGAGTTCTTGATTATTTATGAATGTAAATACGGTTACATTTCTGAAAATATATCTTAAGGAAATTCACATTTGTATCTAGTTTGGGTTTCTATAGTTGCATTGCTTGATATTTGAAAGTGGACGACAAATAAAAACTACCAAATGGTAAATTTAATATTTGATAAATGCTATCTTATGTATAATGCATAGAAATCTTAGTCTTTTTTAAAATGAATTCTCCAATATTTATGGTATTTTCTTTATTAGTTTTTTCCCTTGCATATTTAAATTTTAATCTTTATGTAACATTATTCTCCTATAGAAAGAAACAATAACTTACCAGAATAATATCCATTCGTTTATTTGTCGAATAGTAGAGGATTTCCCAGACGTATATTTAACACAGCGTATCTACAATTAGAAAAATTAAAATTTTTTCGTTAAAAAGAAATGTTAAATGCGCTTTTTAAAAATTAAAACATAAATGTCAATTCTTAGTAAGCATCAGTTTACTTAACAAGGAGGATTTCTCAGCTAACCGCTTAGATTTTGGAACATTGTGTTAACCGCAAATTAATGAAATGCGCAATCCACCTCTTGAAGCGAAGCGGCCTTGTGGCCAGCACTCTGGCCTTGGTACTACATGTTTCAGATTCGAAGCCTGGCGGTAGCATGGAATCCAGATTAAAATGTAGGTTCCGGTCTGTTTAGCCTTCGTGTGCACAAAATGACCGTAGGAACCGCCAGGAATGAGTTGGCAAAGGAGAAAAAAGAATAAATTTTAAGCTATCATTTATTTATGCAATGTATTTTTAGGAGTCAAATCTTTATTTTTTTGTGCAATGCTTCTTATTTTTAATGTTTTATTATTTTGTGTATTTGAACCAAATAAGATTAAGATTTTATCGCTGGAACTATAACTGATCCACTGACCTTTTACCACCCACGCAAGACAAAGCCTTGGACGCGCGCCTGCTGTCCTGCGTTAATGCAATACAATATCCCAGAAGACTTAACTTACACTAATCATTCTTGTTAATCTGCCGAAGTAGATCAAGAATTAATAAGTAAGTAAGATTAATAAGATCAAAGAATTAGCTGAACTCGCACGATAATTGAATACAAGCGGTCTCGGATTAGAATCCGCTGATGACGTCGATTGGAACCCCTGCTTTCAGAAACAAGACTTTTCCTTTTTATTAATCAAAAGTCTCTTTAAGGAGACAGAGACTACTGTAATTGAATTTATTAAACCATTTTGAGATTCCTTAAAATAAGACGGAAGGAATATCCAATGAGAGCGTGAAAATGGCAAAATTGGTTAGAATTGGAGGCGAAGTTTCCTCACGATGACGATTGTAACAGCCTTTGTACAGTTTTTGTGATGGTCAATTGGCAAGCGCACTGGTCCTTTGGAGTCACAGGATTCAGGTTCGAATCCTGGAGGGGGCATGGATGTTTATGAGTGGTTCGGAATCCACATTAAACTGTAGGTACCAGTCTAATTAGCATAAAGTGTGCACAAAATGACCGTAGAGCAACAAACCAAATCTTGTAAAACTTTTGTAATTATCTTGATTCGATAACCAGAATTACTGGTGGGTTTTCTACGAGGTATTCCTTTCTATGACACGCAAATGTGGCGCAGTAATCTTTCAAAATCCTGCAAACAATGTTTAGTGCCATCCATCAGTGGAAACAGAAACTCACTGATGTTCTATAAAATAGAAAGCAACTAATATAAAAAAAAAATTTTAAGTCAATTCTTACTTTTTTTTCACTATATTGCAGAAAGTCCTTTACAAATAAAGTTGAAATTTTTCTCTCACATCCGGCGCCATCTATTGGTAGATACATACAACTTAAATCTAAAAAAAACAAAAAATTAATTTATTTAATTTAATTAATGAATTAATATTTGAGAAAATTGTAGCATCAAGTGTCATCCATTAAGTTTTAAAAAATATATTTGAACTTGAATGAATGAATAAAAAGTATTTTATTAATCATTGAGAATTTCAACAAGATAAAAATAGGGAGAGTGTGAACTGATAGTAGGAATTGAAAAAAAGGAAATTAAAAAAGAAAAAAATGAATATCAGAGCATGAGCTACTTATAGAAGTAAAAAAAGCCAGCAAAAAAACAGAAATTAATATTTTTTTTTCAAACTGACTATGATTTTTAATTAATTTGATTATTTATTTAATTTAATCCACAAATAAAATGATTAAATTCCTCACATTGCTGTACCGCTAATTGAAAAATATACCCTATTTAAACCTACAAACGAAGCTTTATTTAACCGGCAGTGAATTTTTTTTTCTACTTTCGTCGAGTTGTCCGTGTTATCGTATAATATAATCTTGTTTAAAAATCGAAAGAAAATGTCTCATTCAGTAACTTAATATTTAATTTGAAGAGAAGGAAGCCTTTTTAACTCGCTTCCTTGCGATTAAAAAAAATAATCTTTATTTTTATCAGCTGGGATACATTTTTTTTTTTAATTTTTATTATTAATGAAAAGTCTTAACTTTACGGAGAAAGAGAGTGCAGTAATTGAATTTATTAAACCATTTCCGAGATTCCTTAAGATATAAGAGGGAGGCAAGATTCAATTAGAGACTGAAAAATGGCAAAATTGGTTTGAATTGGATGCGAAATTTTTGTTGTTAAAATTAATTCAAATTTACACTCCCCAAATTCTTTTTAAAAAATACACTAATCTTATTCAATGTAACGTCGAATAATCAAATAAGGATTTTGTACCTAAACGAGGTCACCATTTCTTAAGAAATTAGCAAATTTTAATACATTTGTTTGACATTTTTGACTTGAGTAAAAATGTAGTTTTTTGTAAAGCAATTAAGATAAACCTTTTATCTAAAAAAGAATAATGTAGGCAAAGTTTTGTTCTGCTTATGTATATCCTAAAATAGCCATCAGTGGACATACAGAAAAATGGTGCATTTTGAGAAGATTTTCAACATTAATTTATAAGCCTATTTGTGAAATTCAGAAAAGGGCTAACATATTACCTGATTGTCCCTACAAGACATCGAACCCAATCGCCATTAATGCTGGTTTCTGCAAATCATGTCTACAATATATTCAACTATTGTAACTGAACATGTAACAAATATTTGCTTGTCAATAACAGAAAACAATTTAGATGTCTTATATAACTGAAGGAATTTAATGGATATAATTTAACACTGATGGAATAGATCCTTCTGGCGCTCGGTGCCACAAATTTCGGGTTCGAGGCCCGGCGGTGCCATGGATCTTTGTTGTGGTTCGGAATCCACTTTAAGCTGTAGGTCCCGGCCTGTTTAGCCTCGTGTGCACAAGATGACCGTAGAGCGGCAAACCCAACCAAACCTTTCAAAATCGTGTCAACAATGTTTAGTGCCACCCATCAGTGGCAACCAAAGTTGAACGATGCTCTATAAAATAAAGTTAAAAAAAAGGAAAGAAATGAATATCAGCGAACAAGCCACTTATAGAAATAAAAAAAAGCAGTAATAAAACAAAAATTGGCATTTTTTTCAAACTGACTGTGATTTTTAATTAATTTGATTATTTAATTAATTTAAATCCATAAACAAAATGATTAAATTCCTCACACTGCTGCACCGCTAATTGAAAAAAGGTCCCCTATTTAAACCCACAAACGAAGCTTTATTTAACAGGTAGTGGATTTTTTTTTTTATCCACTTTCGTCGAGTTGATTGTCCATGTTAGCGTATAATATAATCTTGTTTAAAAATCCAAAGAAAATGACTCATTCAGTAGCTTAATATTTAATTTGAAGAGAAGGAAGCATTTTTAACTTGCTTCGTTGCGATTAAAAAAGTAATCTTTATTTTTATCAACAGCTGGGATATATTTTTTTTTTAATTTTCATTATTAATGAAAATCTTAACTTTACGGTGAAAGAGAGTGCAGTAATTGAATTTATTAAACCATTTCCGAGATTTCTTAAGATATAAGAGGGAAGGAATATTCAATTAGAAAAGTGAAAAATGGCAAAATTTGGTTTGAATTGGATGAGAAATTTTTGTTGTGCGTGTTAAAATTAATTCAAATTTACACTCGCCAAATTCTTTTTTAAAAAAATACTAATCTTATTCAATGTAACGTCTCCTTATTCAAATAAAGGTTTTGTATCTAAACAAGGTCAACATTTCTTAAACGATTTGCAAATTTTAATGCATTTGTTTGATATTTTTGATTTAGGAAAAATGTAGTTGTTTGCAAAGTAATTAAGATAAACAATTTTTCTCAAAAAGAACTACGCAGGAAAAAAATTTTTCTACTTATGTGCATCGTAAACTAGCCATCCGTGGATGTAGGAAAGAATGATACATTTTAAAAAGACTCGCAAGAGCAACTTAAGTGCACATTTGTGAAATTCAAGAAAATTTACTCTCATATTGTCTGATTGTCCATACAAGACATCCAATCGCCATTAATGCTGGTTTTTGAGACCCATAGCTGCAAAGCATGTCTGCAATGGATTTGAAACTTTGTTCTCCATCCTTGTAATTGAGGATGTAACAAATATTTGTTTGTTAATAACAGAAAACAAATTAAATGTTTTATGCAACTGCAGGTTTTTAAGGGCATGATGTATATAATTTAACAGTAATATAATTATGTAAAATAGCATCTACACTCAAGAGCCAAAACATTATGACCACCCCTACATTTTGTAATGAACTCGCCTGGATGACGTGGAAGGCACGTGATCAGGTGAAAGTGATATTTAACTGGTATTAAGTGGGGTATTAATCCATGCCAAGGCGGGTTGAAGTTGAGTTGCGCGCCAAAGATGGGCCAACTCGTTATTGACAGGTGGTCATAATGTTTTGGCTCTTGAGTGTAGAATTACGTAGTTACTAGAATTGGATGCGAAGTTTTCGCTCAATGACGGCTATAACAATCTTTGTAAAGCCATTGTAATTAACTTGATTCGATTGCCCGAATTCCAGGAGGGATTTTTACAAGGTATTCCTTTATACGACACTCAAATGTGGGGCAGTAACGTTTCAAAATTGTGTAAACAATGTTTAGCGCCATCCATCAGTGGCAACCGAAGCTGGTTATGTTCAATAAAATAGAAAACAATAATATAAAAAAAAAATTTAAGTCAAGTCTTTCTTTTTTTTCACTATATTGCTGAAAGTCCTTTATATACAAAGTTGACATTTTCCTCTTACATTTAGCGCCATCTATTGGTAGATACATGCAACTTTAATCTAAAAAAAACTAAAATGTATTAATTACATTTAATTAATAAATTAATATTTGAGAAAACTGTATTAACATCCAATGTCATCCACTACAAGTTTCAAAAAATTTATTTGAACTTGAGTGGATGAATAAAAAGTATTTCATGAACGATTGAAAATTTGAACAAGATATATATCTAGGAAGAGTGGGAACTAATAGTAGGAATTGAAAAAAAGGAAATAAAAAAAGAAAATAAATGAATATCAGCGAACAAGCCACTTATAGAAATAAAAAAAGCCAGCAATAAAACGGAAATTAATATATTTTTTTCAAACTGACTGTGATTTTTAATTAATTTGATTATTTAACTAATTTAAATTAATAAACAAAATGATTAAATTCCTCACACTGCTGCACCGCTAATTGAAAAAAAAGTCCCCTATTTAAACCCACAAACGAAGCTTTATTTAACCGGCAGTGGATTTTTTTTTTTTATCTTCTTTCTTCGAGTTGATTGTCCATGTTAGCGTAAAATATAATCTTGTTTAAAAATCGAAAGAAATGTCTCATTCAGTAACTTAATATTTAATTTGAAGAGAAGGAAGCATTTTTAACTCGCTTCCTTGCGATTAAAAAATTAATCTTTATTTTTATCATCAGCTGGGATATATTTTTGTTTTTTAATTTTCATTATTAATGAAAAGTCTTAACTTTGCGGAGAAAGAGAGTGCAGTAATTGAATTTATTAAACCATTTCCGAGATTCCTTAAGATATAAGAGGGAGGGAAGATTCAATTAGAGAGTGAAAAATGGCAAAATTTGGTTTGAATGGGATGAGAAATTTTTGTTGTTCTTGTTAAAATTAATTCAAGTTTACACTCGCCAAATTCTTTTTAAAAAAATACTTATCTTATTCAATGTCACGTCGACTATTCAAATAAAGGTTTTGTACGTAAACGAGGTCAGCATTCTTAAGAAGTTAGCAAATTTTACTGCATTTCTTTCACATTTTTGACTTGGGTGAAAATGTAGTTGTTTGTAAAGCAATTAAGATAAACATTTTATCTGAAAAAGAATTGCGTAGGAAAGGTTTTGTTCTACTTATAGTATGTATATCGTAAACTAGCCATCTGTGGATGTAGGAATGAATGATACATTTTGAAAAGACTTTCAAGTGTAACTTAAGTGCACATTCGGGCAACTCAAGAAAATTATTAACATATTATCTGATTGTCCATACCAGACATCGAATCCAATCGCCAATAACGCTGGTTTCTGCAAATCCTGTCTACAATCTATTCAAACCTTTGTTCTTCTCATTTGTAGCTGGACGTGTAACAAATATTTCTTTGTTAACAACTGAAAATAATTTAGATATTTTATATAACTGCAGACATTTAATGGTATGATTCATATAATTTAACACTGATAGAATAGATCCTAGTATTATGTAAATAGCTATTAATAACAACTGAATAAAGAAATGATTTATCTCTTATTAATAATAAAATTGATATATTGACTACTAAGTAGTCTGACCTATAATATGGTAGAGACATAGCAGATTCAGTATTTCCCAGGACATTTTGCCATCACAATTTTGAAGTTTGCACACTACTTCATGAATCAAACGTACGATTTTCCAATCTGTAGATTGATAGTTCCTCTGCTCGACTCAAACGATGGAAAAACGATTCACTATCCGTTATACAGCTCCGGCTTATTTTTAACAAATATATACAAATTAATATTGTATGTACGTTATTCCAACGTAACTTAAAAATTATAGTAACAAGCGTTCTAATTTTTTTCTTCTTAATCTATTGTTCTTAATCTTGAGTCTATTAAATATTAACGAACAAATTATGTTAACTATTAAATATTAACAAAAAATTACCAACATTTTCTAATTAGTTCTTGTAATTAAACAAAAACTATTTTCTGCCACAAGCGTCTGTATGGAATACCTGGTGGCATTTGGCGCCATCTGAGGGCAAAATTTAGAAATTTTCTTTAAATTAAAAATTAATTAAGGTTACTTTTTTGTAAATAAATTAAAGGATTTAAATATTATTTTTTTTTTTTTAATTTTACTTGATTGTGTTCTTTTTAATATATTTTTGTTTCGAATAATCTATTTTATAAACTTATTTAGATTTTAATTTCGAAACGTTTTCTGTATTTATAAATAGTTATTCTCAATAATATTTTTTTTTACAATTTGAGAAACCTGTATTCCTAATTTTACATTCATTATTGAGTTTTCCTCTTCGTTCCTTTTCATTTTCCACCAATAGTTCTTCCTAATAAAATATGTCCATCTCGGCAGGATTCTCCGGAATTTTTTTTCTCACCAGAATGTTATTTAAGAATAAAAATTAACACGAAAAGTAAAGTATGTTATAGATTTAATATTCACGAATGACACTATTAACATTTGATTTTCTGTATCCAGAGCATATCAACTAATTTGAAAATATAATTGAAACATCAGATATATAATAAATTCAAACATCTCTATACACAATTATCGATTGCTGTATGAGAAGAAATGTAGCCGATTCAGCATTACGCAGGTTACCACATCGGAGGCCGATACCTATGATTATTTAGTGTTCATTCAAAACTTAGCCACGACAGTTTAAAATGAACACTACCAGTGATAGTGTTTAGAGATCGTTCCTCTTCCTTTATTCTAACGTTAGAATACTGCTGCCTATAGATTTAACGTGCAAAATTTCCCTCATGTCAATTTTCAGTTTAGCATCGCTTGCCGAACTTTTAAACGAACAGCCTTGTTTAAGAAATTCAATTTGCTCCTTACTATATCGGTCAAAATTCCTTAATAATATATATATATCCCCTTAACTATTTCTTCGCCTTATTGTTGAATTGATTTATATGAGCTATAAACTTAAATATTTAATCAAAGTAGATCTGATAAAGTGCCCTCTTAAATGTATTTAAATAGCGTTAACCAATCTTGTTTCATACAACATTTCTAAGTATTATAATCAATACTTGGTCCTTTGCAATTTATGGTAATCAATCTATTGTTTAAATTTGCACAGAAAGGGAAATTACTTTGGTCTGTATGGAGTCTATATATTTATAATACGTAAATAAACCGTAACTGAAAGTGTTAAGCAAATATTAACTATGATATAGAATATTTCAAACAATTATTATTCAACTATTTTTGGAATATATTCCAAACAGATTGAATATAAACTGAATGTATACATAAACATTAAAATTGTGTATTTACATAAATCTCTTTTTAATTTTTGAAAAAACATTTGTAAATAAGATATTTTGGAACTCCAAATTTTTGAATTTTTTTCTTTCTCAACTGGAAAAAAACCCAATCAGTTCAAAAGACGAATACAATGCTATTCTTTTCATCAACAGAAACTAAAAAAAATTGTGATGCATACTTTTAAAAGTGGGCAGTGTTGTTCTATAATTTAAAATAATTTAACGAAATATGTTCTAATAGATTGATTTTTTCTACTTGGTTGTATGACATTGAATGTAAACATCAAAATCGAGCCATTTATTCTCAAAATTTAATATTAAAATATTTTTAAAAGATAATGATCCTTATGCTGCTTTATTTCTTTGAGAAAAAGGTTTTAAAAAAAATGATCACTATTTATCATCATTATTCATCGGAGCTATAATTTTAGCAATATTTTCTAAAATACGGTGGATTGTCCGAGTCAGGGTTGGAGTATATAACCCTTAAGTACCTTCAGTCATAAAAATACTTAATAATTTACCGAATCTACTAATTCTTCAATTGTAACTCATATCACCAGCTGAGGCGAGCAATTGTCCTCTAGCACGTTATAAGAACTGTGACATTATGACCTTGTGCAATCTTTTATCTGAATTGGCATTGATTTTTAGAGTTATTCCTTATAGAATTGGCATATATTCTCTCGCAGTATTTCTTGTCAAATCTTTGTTGATTGTCGAGATATGCCACTGAAGCCTTAAAAAAATATAAACAACCGCTCATCAAACACCAAACATTCGCTATCACTATCTAGAAATTTGACTGGGCATGGAAGAAATTAACTTGTGCTATGCAATCATTGGCAACCAAATGATCATGATTCCTTATCATTGGTCATCGAACTATTAGCCACTGAGAATATAGTATTATTTAAATTGCATATTTTTTTCTTCATATTTCCTAATTCATTAGAAATATTCAGTTAAGTGAAATTAAAACAAACCTTTTTACAATAAACTCTCTATTTAATAGTTACCTATTAATTTTAAAGTTTCTGTTCATTTTAATAAACTCCTGATTCATGTAAACAACAATAATGTTATAATATGATATTACTAGGTACATATTAAAATAAACCAAACAAAGAATTATTCACAATATGATTTATCTATCCACATAGAAAAAGAAACGATAACATCTTAAAGGAATTGAATGATTTATTCAGAAAATGCATCTGCACACTGCAAACCAATTAATAAGGTCTAATGTTATCTGTTATTTGACTTAGTATTGATTATATAATTCTATAGTATTGAACTTTTAGTGTTATTGCGTATGGAACAGATAGATATTTTCCTACAATGTTTTTTGAAAAATCTTTTCCAATTGTCGACATATATATCAACAAAATTTTGAGAAAATCTGAGAATCTGCTCATCAAACACCAAATGTAGGGATATGGGGAGAGATCTGGCAATCTGGCTGGCCATGGGGAAGATTAACGTGAGCAAAGAAAATCATTAGTAATGGTTTCCTTTTGTTTCCAATAAGCCAATAAATATAATCCAGGGATATCGTGAATAGAAGATGAATACAATAGGCCATAGCATATTGTGAAAATACCACCGTGCTGTAAAGATAACGCGAATGAGAACCAGAAGGAAACAACTATCAAATGAAATACCACCACAGAGTATAACTCTCTGGTGTAGAACTGTGTAATGACGAAGACTAGATTACTATTCTACTTATGTCATGGACGTATTGCTGGTCTTCGAGGCTCAATTCGAAAAGTTTAGCAAAAAACAATAGCCATCGCAGAAAGCAATAGTCAAAAGTACTTCTATTCCAAAACAATAGCAGATATATTCCAGTCAATCAGATTCCATGTCGAAACAGCTCAAACTTATTGGTGTACACAAATTATGGGTAATCTTCACAATGGGCATCGTACATTCAGACAAATTTCATTAAAGAGGTTATCAGTGGAATGAATTTGTTAAGTACTCTGTGTTACCTTTTCAAAGGCAATGCTATAGGCGTTCACTATTGTCAGCGATGCATTGGATCATTAACAATGATGAATCAGTTGCTGTAAATGAAATCTCTGTTCGGATGATTCCTCTGTCTTCATGTTTTGTCATCTCTCAAATAGAATTCAAATTCATTTAAAGATTGCTATTGTAATAAACTTATAATATTTATTATAAACATTATTAAAATAAGTTTATATTATTAAATGCTAGCCTACAATTACATTAACAAGTGCATCACTTTAGAAAATTACGAACACCTTTCATGAATTCCATTAATAATTTAAAATACAAAGTTAATTTATTGCATCACACCTGAATAGAAATGCGATTACTAAATGCATAAGTAAATTTTTAAAAAAAATTAAAATTATTAAATTGCAAATATAATATAAATTAAATTATAAATATAATATAAATTACAAATAATTATAAATTAAATTATAAATATAATATAAATTATAAATAATTATAAATTGAACTACAAATTTTAAAATTATTCAAGATCACACATTTTTTTTTTTTTTCAAAAAAAATTAAATTTACTAATAATTTTTATTGTAAGGTGATAATTATTTGTTATAGTAAAATAGTTATAGTAAAATAAAATTTGTTTAGAAATATATTAATCGTAATATTAAATATATTGGTGATCTTTGGACATTGATTAAGTGAAAAAAAGTCTTCGATGTTAATACTGGATTCCAAGAAGAAATTTTAAATGTCTGGAACACTTTTATATGCTAAGCGTAACTTATTCAAAAGTATAGAATTCATAAACGAAACTTTTCACATTATTTCACGTTACGTTAAATTCAAAGTTCCTTCAGAATACTAACCTTCTGAAATAGCTTTTAGGTTAAAAAATGTATTTTCTACTTTAGTTTCTTGACATTTTATATATTAAACAGGGTGGTTGAAATTTCTACTTCCTAACATCAAATTAATCATTCATTTAAATGGAAATCATGTATGTCGATTTCAATAGCCCAGGTTTTTTTCAGCTGAAGAATTTTCTTAGTAAAATATTAGAACTTCCATATAAATTTAAATAAGTTGAAAAGTTAAAACCGTCTGGAAGAAAGTTTACAGAAGAATAAACTTTTTGCATACTACATTTTTTTTTACAAAAAGAAGAAATAAAAAAGAAATTCTTATCCCCAAACGTAGACCAACATACATTGTGTGTAAATAGTATCAAGAATTTATAGTTTTTATTTTTCTTGTGAGTTGGCAAAACAGTACGGAATTTCAGCGCGATTTGTCTTGCAGTGTGTTGATAGCAGTTATTTTTGTAAGCAAACATTTTGAGATCTCTACGATCCTTACAATAGGAGACTAGCGCTCTGGCGTTCGGTACCACAGGTTTCGGGTTCGAATCCCGGTGGTGCCATGGATGTTTGTTATGGTTCGGAATCCACTTTAAGTCATAAGTCCCGGTCTCATAGGACCGTAGAGCGTCATGGAATCCAGTCAGACTTCTCTCTCACCCACATCATTCCCAAACTATAAAGGGGCAACTCAGCTCTAGGCAAAGTGATGTGGTGTGGCGTTGTAGTAGTAGATCCTTACAATGGAAAAATTATTTGAATAAAGAGTTCACCGTAAGTTTTATGTTTTAAACGAAGAAGAATGTAGGAGACCTACGGTGAATCGTGTATGTCAAAAACATAAGCATATGTATAAACAAAAACATAAGTATTCAAAGAACTTCAAGAAGCGACGCTTGAATTGCCACTTTCTGGTGGATCTTCACAACTGCTACGTTGATTACTTCGCTCTTCAACTACAAAAAATATCGAAAAAAACAAGAAGTCAGTGGTAAAAAATCGCCATATTAGTCTTAGAGAGTTGGCTGGAGAGGTGAATGTATGTTTTAATTCTGTTTATAACATTATGATATGAAAAGCAATGCCATACGAAAGATCTCAAAGACTCAACTGAATTCCAACTCTTTTGAACGAACTCAATTTTGTGTGGGGGGGAGGGTTGAAGCATTGCCTGTTGACTATGTAGAAGAAAATTCACTAAACTAACTGAAGGCCGTAAAACAATCAGCATCTCAAAAATGCACGAAGAACAGGATCAAGCACTGCTCTAGTTATTTTGCACTAGATGGGGCCTTCTTTGAAGGTAGTAATATAAGTTTTGATGAATAAATTGATTTTTTTCTGGTTTTTTTTTTTTTTTTTTTTTTTTAACAATTCCGGATATTTTTTACACATAATGTATGCCAAGTTTGATTTGTCAGTAAATCGTAAATATCTTGTACAAATAAGTAAGTATTAATTTGAAATAGCAAAGTTGACATTTAATATTTTGTCACATATATTATACATATTTCGTATTTAAATATAATAGACAAATTTATTTATTATACATTTTAAGAAAATAAAATACTAGATAATAAAAATTTCAAATTAAAGTTGATATTGAGTGCATGTAATATATGTGTCAAAATATATCATTTATACTCAATATTAATAATAATTTATATTAATGATAATTAATTATTTATACTCAATATTAATAAATTATTAATTATTTTATGTCAAAAATTTATTTTTAGCTTGAAAGTGGATTTAAAAAAAAAAATAATAAATCCAATAATTTTTGAAATTACTCAAGATTTTCCACGGGGACTTGCTATATTTAGAATGGCTACCACCCAACATTAAAATCTTCCTCTATGTAAAATAGCAACCAATCAGAAATCTAAGTATACAAATAAGACTTCCAGCTAGCTGGTATTACGAAGTATTATTTTAGAATCCACCTTTTCACTCATGACAGAATAGCATTAAATAATGAATTTCGAGAGAACTTTCAGAGACAGTTTTATGTCAGTGACTGTAGACAACACCACCAGAGGGAATAAAAACTTTTCTCTGCCACTTCGTCAAAGTGGAATTTAAATATTTTACAAATGCAGCTGTCTCTGTTGAATATCTATCAATTATTTTCCTGAATAGTCTTTGATGTAACATCTTATAAATTTATTTTGTGTTAGAATGCTGGGTAAAAAATGAAAATTTAGTAATGAAATTATTAAATATTGATATATATAATTCTCTCTCTCTGTCTTTCTATATATATATATATAGAGAGAGAGAGAGGGGGAGAGATAGATAGGTAGATAATGATATTCATAATATATAATAATAATATTCATTTATATAAAATTCTGTATTGAGTATCTATCAGTTATTTTCATGAATAATTTTTGATGTAACATGTTATAAATTTATTTTGTATTAGAATACAGGGTAAAAAAGAAAATTTAATAATGAAATTATTTGTTGCAATATTTTTTCTAATATGTTATTGCCGGCAAATGGGTCGTATAATAAGAACGCACACATCAGCTTTCAACCTTTAAATTGTTACAAAAAAACCAAACTTGTGAAAAAACAGCAAAATGTAACAAAACCTAAATTCGTAAAAAAACAACATACTTGTAAAAAATTGCAAAAACAAACAAGGTACAAACTCTTGGAAAAAGTGTTAGCACTACGAGAATAGAATATCCAGTTGAGGACGAAACTTGGGGTTTTCATTAAGTGATATTTTTACGATTATAACTATTAAAAATTATTTAATCTTACTCAAGAAATAATTTTAATGTAATTTCAATTACTCTACATTTACAGAAGCAAGTTTTGTTAGTAATAGTCGAAGAAAAATCTAAATAAAAGCCAATAACAGAGGGAAAATCGCAGCTTTCATGGATAAGCCTGCCATCATGTTAATATATAAGATTGTCGTGTTTTATCTTTCTAATCGTATGTTCTATTAGATCCATTAATTGTATGTCTTAAAAAGAAAACCTATTTAAATAATAATAGAATAAAATTATTTTCAGGAACCTGGACTTTAATTTGATCAGCAAAATCGGAAACAAAGCTTTCTTTGGATCTCAAATCGCTAAGCTGTAAGTAAATTTTACAAGTCTTTTTTTTATTTGTTGTTGTTATTTGTTCTTAGAACATTTTGAAAAATAGTGGTAAAAACAAAATTTTCGAAAAATCCATCATGCAAGGGTTTAAATTATGAAGTGAAAATTAAATGGCTTGACATGCTTAACAAAATTCAAAAACAAAAATTGCTTAAAATCTTAATAAATAAAAAAAGACATCACTAACGAAGATATTACAAAATATTCCCTCTTAATCAACAGGATTCATCGAAATTTATGTGAATATTTCGTTAATTAAATGTACATGCAAATAATTATATTTCACGAGATGATGGAATATTCATATCCCATGTTGCATATGTTACTTTAAAAACAATTTTGTAAAAATGCACGATGGCTGATTAGCCAAGCAGTTAGTAACAGCTACTCATTTATTTACTTAAGTCTTAATTATGATTAATAAGCGTTGAGCTGGATGGATCGCCAACATTTCTCTTTTAAAGGAGAGCTGCAACAGTTGAATTGTCCGTTGTGTATTTGCTGAAAAAATTAAGTTGTTATTTATAGATGAATAAATATAAAAAATAATGTGAATATCGCATAATATAAAACATTTTTGTGGTGTATAGTAAGAATTGTTTTGCATATTGCGCTATTATAATGTTTATTAAAACAATGAAGTATAAAAGAAAAAACGAAATACATTAGAAACAATTATTCACAATAGAATTAAACATTTTTTGTAGATAAAAACTACACGAGAGTTATAAGCAGTGAACAGTTTTAAAATTTTTTTAAATATACAGTAGATTTCGTTTCATTTCAATGAACTAAATATATAAGACAATTTAAACTAAAAATTCTTCAAATACTATTTGAATTCGATAAGATTTGTTTCAATAAAAATTTGAATAATATTTTTTACAAATGTTTAAAATAAAAGCAAAAATGATAGTTAATACATTTTAAAATGTTATTCAAAAAACAAATATCATTCCTGAACGTTGAAATTCATTTTAAAATTGGAAAACAACAAAGAAATCAAATCAATTCGTGAACATAAAAATGTTTAAATAATTAAAATGTGAAAATATGGTACCAAACACAAATTATAAAGTTAAAAATAATTAACAATTGAAAATTTTAATATTAGATTATTTTGGATAAGTACAAAAAAAGGAATAATAATGTTTTTCACTTCAAAGAGTTTTAGAATATTTATTGTGTTCTACTTTCTATGACTTTCCTTTTTAATACTCTATAAAATATTCTGTAAAAGAGTAGACAGAAACGAACTGAAACATTCTTTTCAAAATATTCGGAGCGTTTAAACGAACGAGTCACTTACTTTGAAGAAAGAATTTTTAGAAAAAAAATGCTGACAAAACATCCTATTCAAACAAAAGAGAAATATGTCTCATACATTTGAAACTAGCTTTCTTTTTCTTGAAGGTGTTCAACTCAAAGTTTAAACAGAGAAAGTACGAATTGTTGAACGATCTTAACTATTCAAAAATAGTTGAAAATTATATAAGAAAAACTAGATCAGAATAATATTTAAGAGCTAGTGACAATTCAGAGTAACAACAGAGAATATTCTATCGAAGTCGATTCCTTTGATTTCTTCCTGTGTAGGAGTTTCAC
Source organism: Caerostris darwini (assembly GCA_021605075.1). Lineage (NCBI taxonomy): Eukaryota > Metazoa > Arthropoda > Arachnida > Araneae > Araneidae > Caerostris > Caerostris darwini. The sequence goes on from BPLQ01003582.1 coordinate 703,731, forward strand.
CAAAAAGAACACAACTTGTCCAAAAATAGAATTTTATTTAAAAGAGGAACTTCTTAATAATAAATAATAAAATTAGAAGCAGAAGATATATTGATTTATTGCTGATAAATCTCTAATGTTAAAGCACCAAGTTTATTATACGAAAGCTCAGATTAAAATAATACTGAAAAAAACTATTGTAGGACATTCCATTAGGCTCACCACGTATTGATTGGTAACTTTAAAGAAGAGTCTCTTACCTCTTAATTTTACCTTTTGGTTTTAGTTCTGTTTCTTGGATTTAATTTTTCTCTTAATTTAAATTTTTTCCTTGTTTTTAATTTTGTATCTTGTTTTTAATATTACCTCTTGGTTTAATTCTGTACCTTAATTTAAATATTTTTCTTGTTTTTAATTTTTCTTTTGATTTTAATTTTGTCTCTTGTTTTTAAGTTTGTCTGTTTGAGTTTTGTCTCTTGTTTTTAATTTTGTTTCTTGGTTTTAATTTTCCCTCTTGATTGTAATTTTGAGATGGTCACCTTTTCCTTGCCTGTGGTTAATATTTAGCATACCATTTTATTTTAAACATAAAAAAAATAAAACCGAAAGTAGATAAATATTGAGCTGTGAGATTGTGAAAGATTGTTCCATATGGTTCAGATGACTTCAGATTCAAGATTTCTCTTATTTCTCCAATAATCTCTTTTCAAGATATTCAAATGTAAAAGCAGATTCCTTTTAGAATTCTCTATAAAGTCGTTTATCCTTTATAGAAAATAGGCTTGAAACCTTGCTTTAATGTTCCCTGGATAAAGTCGCTATTGTATTAGTAGATTGCTGGATCAGATTCAGATTCATTTGCGCTATAAAATAACTGATATTGAAACCTGAAACAGAATATGATTTGGGTTATTTTATCAAATTCAAAAATATAATGGGAAATAAGGTTTTATTTCAATTGTCACATTGTTGTTGTTTTCAAACTCTTGGCAATTTGATCCAAGATCATTTGCAACTAGAATGGTAGATATGTGATAAACTCAGAGCTATCCAGGAAAATTTTTTGCATTCCACTTTCATTTTGCCATATTAGTTTGAAGCAAACACCTTAAATGATTGTATCTGGGCTTCTCCCATTCAAGTTGAACAAATAGACTTTCTGGTCTACAAATGTTTCGATATCTCCGACATGAACTAGGTATCCTTTGGTTCGACATCTTCCTTCTGGTTTAAACCGAATCATTTCATTTCCCAAACTGGTCTGGTTGGACAGAGCATTCGGTTTCCGCACCAAAATTCTATATGAGTCCATCCATATTGAAAGCTTTAGCGCTATGGCGATGATAGGCAGGATAAATCTGGAGACTAGAATGTCCTTCTGTTATTATCGAGATAGAGAGAATGAAGGTTTGAATCCCCTAAAAACAATTCTTGAGGTAGAAGAGGTTCTGTCAAAATTGCGCTATCACAACGTTACTTAGAATATCTCCAAAATTGTAAAGAGGCATCTCAACTCAAGTAGAAGTAGATTGTTCAAGAGTCTTCGTCGTGGTGTGATGTAGTTATAGTAATTCCTGTAACCATTGCGCTAAGCACTAAACATCTCCGGTGCCATTTTGATAGTTAATGTATGTCAAAATTCCACCAACTTCTAAAATCTATGATGATGAAACTCATTTTAAAATTTAAAGATTTGGTTATTCTTTATTGCTTATTTTTTACATTGAAGTCTAAAATTTATTATTTTAAGTTATTATACATTAACTGAAAACATTTTAAACAAGTAAGAAATAAAAGTGAGATTTAACTTAAAATTTTAGTAATAGGAAAAATATATTACAAATTTATGGAAATTTCCTCTAGTTCAGAAAACTGTGCGGTTGTTACTTTTGATTTCATGCTTAAAACGTTTGACTGATTTGCACAACTATGCTTTTAGTAATATTTCTTAAAATAAAGAGCGAAGAAATTCTGCTGGGTTTGACATATTATGACAGTTTTATTGCCTTTATTTGTAGAAACTGAATTTTTGAAAATAAATTGACTCTTACAACCACTAAATCTTTTTAACAATTTTGAAGGTTTAGTAATTTATGTCAAATAGTAATAGTTATTTTTACGGTGAGTCTGACAGCTTCATATAACGCGAAAACTGATGTATTGTTTGAACTGAAATATTTGAAAAAAAAAAGCGAACTAAGATTGTTTGATTTATATTTTCATTAAATTTATAGAAAGGCAACGTTTATTTATTTTTTTTTTTTGTTAGTTTGAAATATATTTTCCAACCAGTGCTTTGAATTGGCTGATAACTGAATACATTATTAATCTTATTGTAAAATATAAAAATTTTATATATAAATTCCGTAAGTGAAATTATTTAATAAATTAAAATAAATTATATATATTTCGTCTCTCGGATTAAAATAAATTATATATATTTCTTCATAATATTCAGAATAATAATCTTTAATATGTTATTATGCCATAAGCTCGGTACCACAAGTTTCGGGTTCGAGATGTTCGGGTCGGTCCAGGGATGTTTTAGTGGTTCAGAATCCACTTTAAACCGTAGGTCCCGGTCTAATAGTAGAACGTTGCGAGGATAGTGTTACTCGCGTCCGTAACATACCTTCAAGTTACACATGCCCTCTGGGCAGTGCTGTATAAGTAACGTCGGTTCAGCCCTTGCTTATAGCATAAAGATAACTGTCTAACCAGCTGCATTAGAATAACAACAATATGTTATTATTATTTAATTGTAATTCTCATTCAATTCAAACCTTTTAATTTTTCAAATTTTTCATTGGGCTATTATTTATTAAATAAAAGTTCGATTGCTTTCAATTTTTATCTAGATTAAGATTTGTTTTCCTATTCCTAATGCTTCCTATTGATTATTAATGTAAAAAAAATAAATAAATCTGTTCTTGAATTTATTATGCGAATCCTTGTTAAATCATAATAATTGCAATTTATATAGATATTAATTACTTACAAGTCAAATCCTTCCGATATTATTAACTGGAACACAAATTAATTTATTGCAAGATCACTCGTTTCATTATTTCACCAAAAAAAATCATAACATGTAGTTGACGTAATTGCACAATTTACCAGCGAGCATTAATTGTTTCATTTTCCCAGAGCATCTCATCTGTTACTGTTATTAAAATCGTTATTGTTTTCTTCCAAAATTAGTTCCAGTTCCTTCCAGTAGCAACCCTTATTTTTTTATGAAGTCTTTAAATGAATTTATGGTAGACAACTACAGATCCTGAAACAAAGATGCGAATCTTAACTGCACTCATAACTTAACGTAACGATGTCAAAACCCATTTCTTCAGACAAAGCAAAGTGAAGCGCACATAAAGAAGCTTAATTGCCCAATTTCAGTCTTGACGCTTCGATTTAATACACTCTACCCCACAATGCATAAATGTATTATGAGGGTAAATGTACTTTAGAAAAGTAAAATAATCTTTCGCTGAACTTGATTTTTCAAATTACTTTTTCTCTCAAGCGAAATATTTACTTTGGTATCCAGAGCTAACTTGAGTGCAAGTGATTTTTGAAAAAGTAGTACTCTATTGTCAAAGTCTTACTCTGTTGTCAAAAAATAATTACTTAAAGAAAATTTCAAAATAAAATTATTTTATAGTAATAGAGTTACTTAGTATTAAAGGATTTTCGAGAAAGATCATTTCGGAATAGAGTAGAAAGACTTTTCACTTAGATTATCAGATTTGTTTGTCAATTCAAACGGACATTTTATATTTCCTTTCACACAATGTTTTTTTTTATTGTGATATTTTTAAATACTCTTTTTAAAGATTTTTTTATGGAGTACTTTTAGAAACAAGAAGCATTATAAAATGAAAAAATTCATATAGCGCCTTTTTAAAAAGTAATATAGGATGTCAAAGCAATATTGAATACATAACAAAACAATAGCGGAAGAAATAATACAGTGTTCACTAACTGTGCCAGAGCTGCTCGGTGGATTAAAAGGAAGATTTCCTCATTAGTCATTGCTGATTCGATACCCAACAATCACTAATCGAAATCTCCTGTGCTTATGTTAGGGTTGGGAACAGTAAATCTGTAGACAAGTATGTTCCTCTGTCAAGTTCGAGGAGTAAGGTTCTAACTTTACAGATGCCACTCTTGAAGATATTCGTTCCAAACTGAAATGGCAAAATGGAAGTTTAGTGTAGCTGTCTCCATAAGGCAACAGTTCTAATGAAAAAGGACGTAGGGCATATTTACCGCATTTCCATAACAACTACTTACAATGTAAATACAAATTTAACAAATTTAGATGCTTGATTTATCGTGTTGCATCAGCTAACTAGCTTCTCAGGAGTTTTGAATTCATAGAAACACTCGTTATGTTGCTTCAATCATGTATCCTTCCAGTAGACTTACATTTGTAAATACAATTTCACTCACAATTCCATAATTCTTTACATTTTAAGGCATTAAACCATGCAAAGTTTGGACAAATTATGAACAACCAAAGAGACTCGCACGGAAATTTATGATCGTACAGTTATGTATATAATTTTCGATTCTTCTAGTTTTTTTAATCATTTTGTTATGCTTCCGATAATTTACGTATTTGGTGGACGTGGAATATGAGTTTCTGGTAGGACTCTTAGGTGCATTATTTTATATTTGCGTATTACATTAGAGAACTTTGACAAATTCCTCAAGTAGTTAAAGCGTCAACAGTTTTCAAAACAATGCAGTAAACAGACCAGATGTCACAGAGTCACGAATAGTAACATAGCATATAATTATTAATATGATATAATTAATGATAATGATAATAAAAATATATGAGCATAAAAATTTAAATCTATTGTTAATTTGCAGAGAACAACGATAGCCATTAATGGGACACATTTAAAAAACAAAAACAACATAAAGCTAAGTTATTTCCCCAGATTTTTAATTAATTTAACACCTAAACTACCGAATTTACTGATTTGCATACATTATTAATTACTTAATTTAACACATTCAAACTATTTTTTGTATAAAATGGGAGTTAATTTACGTGAGCATCCCAAACTGAGTAAATTTGAACCAAATCATTTCATTCCAGAAATCTGGCGTGCAAGTTGCACCAGACCATCTTTAAATATAATTAAAAAACTGATTTCAACTTCTTTTTTATTATGCATTGACTTCGAATGAATACAATCTTAGTGCTTTTATGTGATATTTCATTTTTATCTCATTTCATTAATAGGAGCCTGAAAGGAAATACGCAGCTCAGTTCTATTCATGAGGAAGCCTTCTTGGGCCTGAAAAACATCCGTACTCTGTAAGTAAATTTTTCAAATGTTCGATTTTATTTCTAAAAATCATTTTTAGGATTTTAAATCCTTTCTTTATTCTATATGAAATATAATTCCAAATTTTTATTTATTTTAAATTTTTTTACCTAAAAATACCTTGATTTTATGCCTAAAATTAAGGTAAAATTAAGGCCTCCAGGTTACACGCGCCCCCTGGGTAATGCAAAGTGAGTAACGTCTGTGCAGCTCTTGCCTTAAGGCATCCAGGACCAAGCTTGTCTAAGTTGTTTGAAAGTGTTTGCCAGCTGCATTAGAAAGAAAAAAAATGAATGCGAACCACAATTTTTTTAAAGAATTTTACTCTTTATAAAAGTCAGAAGTGCCTGGGAATATCACGCACTCGAAATTTCTATATTAGTTACTAATAGATGGTTTTCCAATCTTTATTTCTAATTTGATTGTATTAAGCATTAAGAAAACATATGAACTTCTCGACCAGAAAAGGTGAGGTCAGGTTTACTTGAGGAATGATCTGATGACAAGAAAGTGCCAAGCACGAACTGTGAAACTATTGAAGGACACCGTTATGGAAAGCGTGGTATCATAGTTTGGATTGGAATCGCTCTGATAGGGGTTAAACTGACCTTCGTGTATTCCATGGAGGAATTCTGACAACTGAGAGATGCCAGGATGAAGTTTCTTTTTTTTTAAAAGAATGTTAATGAAGTTTTCAATTTTGGTCTTTAGTCTCTGCCACATATGATGGTTTTTAAAGGCGACAGTTTCATCTTAACGGAGCATAATGCCAAATCATACCGAGCTAAGATTGTCGATATATAGCATGAGGATAAATTGAAAGAATGAATTTGCCATCTGGATGTCAGGACATTGAAATTCGGAACTATAAAAAATACTTATTTAAATGCTTTTAAAAGACTTGTTACTGCTCTCAGTTCTTTATACGAATTGGGTGAAAGGGTGGTTTATGTTAAAGACTTAGCAACCTTTGACCAAATCAGCTAACCCTAATTCAACAACTTTAATTCTCAATTTGAATGACCAAACTAACTTCAATTAAACTCTTTAACGTTGATAGATTAAATCTGTTATTTCATGATGACAAGACGAACATGACATGTACGAACTGTATGTGCAAAAGTACATAGCAAAAGATTGTTTCATCTATGAAAATTTGATAAATTACACATAGTTTAACTTTTTGCTAAATACTAAGTGTAGTTTTTATCAACTTTAAGAGATAATTTTGTCACGACTGAGCAGAAACTTTTTCCTTTTAACATTTTACTATTTCTTCAAAAGAAATGATATAATTTTTAAAAATAACAATTCTTAAAATTCTTAAAATTAATTTAATTCTTAAAAGCGAACAATTTCATGCTCTAATTAATGGATAATTTTCATTTACTCTTAAACGCCATAATAACTTTCAAATTTGAATAAATGTAACATAATTATATAACAAAGGAGAAATCATCTTGCTTAATTGGACTTTTTGTTTTAAATGAAAGGTCACAAAAGAAAATTAATCAGTTCATTTAAAAACAAATGATTTTAAAATGAATTTAATTATCACTCATATTAAAAGTACAATAAAATCAACTTTCGACCTTTAGCATAAAGCAATGCTTTAACTGAAATTTTTGATTAGCCTCGTTTTTCATTGTAATACGTAATATATGTATAGATTCATGGAGGATATTTTAATGAAAATGATAATAAATAAACAAAGCAATATTTTTCTATGAACAATTTCGTTTCAATTTATTATTTCATTCTTTGAAACAATATGGTTTAATTATCTATTAAAATGAAGTTAATTTAAACAAATTTTTAAATAGAAATTCAGAATGGTATCTAGTTAATGAAGAATTGAAAAAAATAAATAACTTTTCCAATCTTTATCTTATAAATGTTATATTTCAGAAATAAATAAGAAATATACAGAAATGCTTAAGGGTTAATTTAAATACGTCTTATTTATTATCAGTTTTACATAAGGCTAAGAATTCTTCAATTTCTTATCATTGTTTATACAGCATTAAGAAAAATTCTGATGTCATATCAGACGAATACTATTCCTTATCAACGTTTTTTTCTTGGTTCTAATGCAATGAAGTTACTCACTTAGTACTACAAAGGAGGTGCGTGTAGATTGAAGATAAACTAAGGACGTGGAGTAACAATACTCCCGCAACGCTCTACGATCCTGTTAGACCGGGAGCTACGATTTAAAGTGGATTCCGAACCACTACAAACACCCATGGCACGCCCGGGACTCACACTTGAAACCTGTGGTACCGAGCGCCAGAGCGCTACCCACTCGGCTATTCAGGCCCCTTCATTATCAACATAACAATTTAAAATAGTTTAATGAGAGAAACTCTTATCACAATCAAGCTTTTTTATGGAGCACAATCAAGTTCATATAATGATTTAAGTAGATAATATATTGAAATAACAATTATTTTAAAACTAGTGTTCCATCCGTTGTGCTATTTACTAGCCAGCGATAGTTGCTAGTATATTATTTTGCTAGTTAGTGTACAGTAAGAAGAGAATTTGCAGATGATAGCATGGCTTGGATTGTCTCTCTACGGTCATCTTGTGCCCACGAAGACTAAACAGACCGGTACCTACAATTTAAAATGGATTCCGAACCCCTCACAAACATCCCTGCCACCGCCAGGATTTGAACTTGAAGCCTGGAATACCAAAGCTGATGGTATGAGCTACTTTCACTTATTTGAAATCGGTAGAGATGGAACTTGATGAGGATGGAAGTTGTAATCCCTCTAGATGCCAGTTTTGTGGATAAACTTTTAAAATTTTAGTGGTGCAAAAATTGTAAAAATTCATGGTAGCTGTAATCCCAATGAGGTAATAATTGATCGGTGAAGATTGCGACATAGTATCTCGCATCCAGTGTCAAATTGCATGGTTTTTTAATGCTAGAATATGATACACAAATGCCAAGCAATTATCCTTGAAGGTCTTATTTTTTGACGCTACTTATCCTCTTAAGATGCAATCTATATTATAAGTTAGTTAATAAATTTACTGTGTTAGTGGCCCAAAGTGAAGAAGCTTTAACAATAAAAATTGCGAACGGAAACTACTTTTTTTATGTTTATTGAATTAAACGTATTTAATTACCTGTGTGTATTATCTATACGTAAGTAATTTCTTCAATAGTATAGTGCTATTAAAAAAATGTCACATGCTTAGGAAATTTTAACATTCTTTGGATATTAATTTATTATTATTATTTATATATTATTATTCATATATTATTATTTCGGATGTCCATTATTTTCAAATAATTTGAAGCTGGTAAAATTAAGGTGATCTTGCAAAAAAATAATACTATTCCTTCATTCATTAACAGTTCAACAATATTGGCAGAATTTATTGCTAAAGAAAGAAGGATAATATGATTTAATATCAATTCCTATTCTTCAACTTGTCAGAGTGATTCTATCGAAAGATAGTTAGTCTGACAAGTTGAAAAAGTTTTTTAAAAAAAGTTAAAGTTAGTTAAGTTAAAGTAAAGGTTAAAGTAAAAGTTTAAAAAAATTAAAGTTAAGACAAGAATATTTTATCTTGAGTAAAAATTAAAATATTACTTATATATTTACCGTTAATATTTTTAAATAATTTTTTTCAGCGATTCAATTTTGTCTATTTCTTTTAATCACGTTGAAGATAAAATTTTTAGAAGATATGAATACCTAGAAAACTATTTAAAATAACTATTAAAATATTTTTCACAGCCAGAAGTCCAGACATTTTTAAAATAAATTAACACATTTTTAAATAAAATTTAAAAATGTAGTTGTTGTATGCCCTGAAGAGTGTAAGAAAATTAAATATGTGGTGCTCTCTAATAATATTGGCTATGTTGATTGCCAGCCAGGAGAATAAATCCTCTTCCAAGGGATGGTACCGGCAATGCATCGCGGCTGCAACAGCTGGGCAATGAAAGACATGATGAGGAGTAAGCTCGACATCCAGGCAGTTGCCCTATTTTTAGTATTTATTAACGCCATCAGCAAAAATTACCATAATTTTGTGGTGCTTCATCCTTAATCTTGCGAGAGTAGTAGTTGTTTTTCTGTCGACATTGAGTTTTGTAATTTGGTATTTACTTTTAATCTTAGAAGGAATTATAAGTTTAGATTTTGCCAAGGCAGTTACATCTGCAAAGGGAGTAGGAATGGCGGTCTGATCCAGACATCTGGCATTCTACGCCAAGAATCTGCAATTGCATTTAATTTCAAATCCACATGAGCAGGAATACATTTCAGGATACAATTTTAATGGTGCTTTAAGTTCAAATAAAAATCACTAACTTTAATACAAATTTTACTTTCAAATACCATTAATATTATTTAAATAAAATCAATTTCGTACGCATTCAAATAGAAATAATGCACTTTTTAGAATTTTTTGATAATAAATGTTTTTTTTATATAATTTACCCCAATTTTTATCAATAATTCCCGCATTATACTTACATGTTAGTTATTGTTAAAGATATGTCCTGTAGATATCCGTTTAGCGTGGTTCTTTTCCTGTAAAACTAATTCGATTAAAGAGCAAATTAAAGAAAACAACAAGATTTTTTTGCGGATTTCAATTAAATTACAAGATTTTTACATCAATGTGTTATTATACTCTTATCAATGAATATGATCCGATGTATTTGCTAGTCCTTGTTCAAGAAAAATCATAAAAAAAAAATTTAAAAAACTCACGACATCCGCTTATAGCAGGAAATGCAATTCTTCTGAAGTTCAAATGATTTTAAAGAGCTTCTTTCACAGAATGCGGTTTTTCTTTTATTCCAAAAAAAAAAAAAAAAAAAAAGAATTCACTTATGCACCCCCAAGAAAAAGGATATCTTCTTATAACTTAAAGGAGTACATTTTGCTCCAATTCTTGTATTCCTTTTTAACTTTGTAGGAGGAACGTTGCTCGGAGAGAAAGAACACCGTAAAACGAAGCCGACAGATCCGTTTCGCTTTTGCCAAAAAATGTTCTTCTTTTGCCTTTCTCCTTTTTTTTATTTTTTTTATTTCCCTCCAGATTTTGCTTCTTTGGAAATCCTGCAAAAAAGTTCAAGATGAACAAGAAAAACAGAAAAAAAAAAAAAAAAAAAGAAAAAAAAAAGGACAAATCCTTTGTTGTGAGATGTTCGCAGAAATGCCGACAAAATCTCTTCTTGATAATGACTGAGAGGTTGTTTGTTTTTACAGGGTGTTGCCAAGTGTTGGCAGGCGCAGAGAATTTCATTTCATTTCATTTTTTTTTCAATGCTGTCTCAACCTGGAGGCCGAAATATCTATCGTGATATCTATAAAGAATGCATTATTTACCCATACATTTCTTTTCCTAGGAAATAAATCGTAGCTTTCTACAAAACAATGTTTTTCTGAAATTTTTGCCTATATATACATATATAGTGTCCGTGTTTCAAACTTTTGAATGTTTTGAAAGAAATTATTTTTAATGAAATTTTTCACAGGTTACTAGGTTCCCAGATACTATACTCCTTTTAGAGAAAATAAAGCAAAAATCAGACATTGCTTCGTAATAAAAAAAGGTAGTATTTATTTCTCTACATTTGAATGTTAAAATATTTATTTTAGAATGGAACAAACGTCACCATTACTTATTTTCAATGTAGAAGGCGTGGTATCTTCTACATTTTGGTGAACGAATTTTTTTTACTCGAATGTAAACTGTAATCTTTATTATTTTGGAAACTGCTTCGTTGTGTGCATGTCTACGCTGAGCTAAAATTCTTGCCTTTTCAAGTATGTCTGTGTATATTGTGCGTATTCAAACTTTCGGATTAAAATAGTGAATGAAATATTTTTTAGCTTCACAATTAGCATGGAGCATATTTTTTAAGACTAAATAAAATACAAATCAGATGTTGTTTCGTAATACGAAACAAAGTGTTAATGGATGTAATTTCTCTACGCTTGAATGTTAAATTATTAGTTTTAGAATAAAACAAACGTTATCATTACTTATTTCCAAAGAAGAAGTACTTTATTCTTCTACATTTTGGCGAAGGAATTTTATTTTATACTGTGATCTTTTCGATTTTAAAAACTACTTGTTTGATCTCTATGTTAAACGATTTCTCTTTTCAAGTATGCAACGTTTTATATAGTGTGCTTTTCTTCCAGTTTTTAGATTCATTAAAAGAACATACATTACATAGACTTACTACAGGGACTCTATTAATTTATAGAAAAAGTAGTACAAATCAGACAGAGTTTGTTAACAAAAACATCTTCATATGCTTATTTTTCCAAGATTCAGAATTAAAACATTAATTCTGAATCTTAATAAAAAAAATTGTTAGAGTTTATTTTATTCTAATTTAATAGAAACTTTACTTTCAAATAACAGTTATATTATTTAAATAACAACAATTTCGTACGCATGCAAATAGAAATACTGTACTTTTTAGGATTATTTCATATTAAATGCTTTTTTTTAATATAATTTACCCTGGTTTTTATCGATAATTCACGCATTATATTTACATGTTAGTTATTGTTGCAGATATGTACTCTGGATATCCGTTTATCGTGGCTCTTTTCCTGTTAGGTTAATTCGATTAAAGACCAAATTAAAGAAACCACAAGATTTTTTTCCCGGCTTTCAATTAAATTAAAAGATTTTTACATCAATGTATCATTATCCTCTTATCGATGAACCTGATCTGATGTATTTGCTAGTCATTGTTCAAGAAAAATCATAAAAAAAATTGAAAATGAAACTCAGGACATCCGCTTATAGCAGGAAATGCAATTCTTCTCCGTCGAGAAGTTCAAATGATTTTAAAGAGTTTCTTTCACAGAATGTGGTTTTTCTTTTTTATTCCAAAAAAAAAAAAAAAAAAGAATTCATTTATGAACACTAAGAAAAAGGATATCTTCTTTCTATAACTTAAAGGAGTACATTTTACTTCTACTCCTGTGTTCCTTTTTAACCTTCGGGGGGAACGTTGCTCGGAGAGAAAAACACCGTAAAAGGAAGCCGACAGATCCGTTTCGCTTTTTGCCGAAAACATTTTCTTCTTTTACCTTTCTCTTTTTTTTTTATTCCTCCCTCCCGATTTTGTTTCTTGAGAAATCCTACAGAAAAGTTCAACATGAACAAAAAAAAGCCGAAAAAGAAAAAAAAAATTACAAATCCTTTGTTGTGAGATGTTCACAGAACTGCCGACAAAATCTCTTCTCGATAATGACTGAGAGGTTGTTTGTTTTTCCAGGGTGTTATACCAAGTGTTGGCAGGCGCAGAGAATTTCATTTCATTTTTTTTTTTTTTTTTTTTTTTCAATACTGGCTCAACCTGGAGGCCGAAATATCTATCGAAGTATAAAGCTGCGTTAGTTACCCATACATTTCTTTTCCTAAGAAATAAATCGTAGTTTTCTGCAAAACTATACTTTTCTGAAATTTTTGCCTATTCAAGTACGCCGATGTATATATATATAGTGTCCACGTTTCAAACTTTTGGATGTATTGCAAGAAATTTTTTTTAATGAAGTTTTTCACTTCCAACATTCTTCGGCAAAGAATCTGCATTTTCTTTAAATTTCAAATCCAAATTTGCAGAGATCCACTGCAGGATACAATTTTAATAATACTTTAAGTTAAAATAATAATACAAATTTTACTTTTATATAACATTAATATTATTTAAATAAAAACATTTTCCTATGCATGCAAATAGAAATAATGTACATGAATAATAATACATTCATTGATATAAAATGCTTTTTTATATATAATTTACCCTGATTTTTATCGATAATTCACTCAGTATACGTAAGTGTCAGTTATTGTTGAAGATATGTACTCTGGATATGCGTTCAGCATGGCTCTTTTCCTGTAAGACTAATTCGATAAAAGAGCAAATTAAAGAAAACAACAAGATTTTTTTCCGCTTTCAATTAAATTAAAAGATTTTACATCAATGTATTATTATCATTTTATCAATGAACCCTGATCCGATGTATTTGCTAGTCATAGTTCAAGTAATATCAGAAAAAAAAGTTAAAAGAGAACTCAGGACATCCGCTTATAGCAGGAAATGCAATTTTTCTCTGCGCCGAGAAGTTCAAATGATATTAAAGAGCTTCTTTCACATAATGTGGTATTTCTTTTATTCCAAAAAAAAAAAAACTTCACTTATGCACCCCCAAGAAAAAGGATATCTTCTTATAACTTAAAGGAGTGCATTTTGCTTGCACTCCTCTATTCCTTTTTAACTTTCGGGGGTAACGTTGCTGGGAGAGATAAACACCGTAAAACGAAGCCGACAGATCCGTTTCGCTTTTGCCCAAAAAATGTTCTTCTTTTGCCTTTCTCCTATTTAATTTTTTTTCTTTCCCTCCCGATTTTGCTTCTGTGGAAATCCTGCAAAAAAGTTCAAGATGAACAAGAAAAGCAGAAAAAAAAAAAAAAAAAAAAAAAAAAAGGACAAATCCTTTGTTGTGAGATGTTCAGATAAATGCCGACAAAATCTCTTCTTGATAATGACTGAGAGGTTGTTTGTTTTTCCAGGGTGTTGCCAAGTGTTGGTAAGCGCAGAGTATTTCATTTCACTTCATTTTTTTTCAATACTGGCTCAACCTGGAGGCCAAAATATCTATCGTAGTACAAAGGATGCATTATTTACCCATAAATTTCTTTTCCTAGGAAATAAATCGTAGCTTTCTGCAAAACTATGCTTTGAAATTTTTGCATATATATCCATATATAATGCCCGTGTTTCAAACTTTTGAATGTATTGAAAGAAATTGTTTTTAATGAATTTTTTCACTTCTGGCCTTCTTCGGCAAAGAATCTACATTTTCATTAAAATTCAAATCCCTATGAGTCGGGATTCATTGCAAATACAGTTTTAATATGGATTTAAATTCAAATAACAACCACTGACTTTAATATAAATTTTACCTTCATATAACATTCATATTATTGAAATAAAAAAAATTTCGTAAGCATGCACATAGAAATAAGGTACTTGAATAATAATACATTCATTGATATAAAATTCTTTTTTATGTATAATTTACCCTGATTTTTATCGATAATTCATCTCATTATACTTACGTGTTAGTTATTGTTGAAGATGTGTACTCTGGATATCCGTTTAGCGTGGCTTTTATCCTGTCAGACTTATTCGATTAAAGAGCAAATTAAAGAATACAACAACGCTATACGCTATTTTTTTTTTCGGCTTCAATTAAATTAAGAGACTTTACATCAATGTGTCATTATCCTCTTATCAATGAACCTGATCCGATGTATTTGCTAGTCATTGTTCAAGAAAAATCATAAAAAAAAACTCAGGGCATCCGCTTATAGAAGGAAATGCAATTCTTCTACACCAAGAAGTTCAAATGATTTTAAAGAGATTCTTTCACAGAATGTGATTTTGCTTTTTTATTCCAAAAAAAAAAGAATTCATTTATGAACACTAAGAAAAAGGAAATCTTCTTATAACTTAAAGGAGTACATTTTACTTGTCATGTGTTCCTTTTTAACCTTGGGGGCGAAGGTTGCTCGGAGAGAAAAACACCGTAAAGCGAACCTGACAAATCTGTTTCGCTTTTGCCGAAAAACTTTTCTTCTTTTTTCCCTTTCTCTTTCTTTTTTTTTTTTTTTTTTTTTTTTTTTTTTTTTTTTTTTTTCCCTTGAGAAATCCTGCAGAAAAGTTCAAGATGAACAAGAGAGGCAGAAAAAAAAAAAAAAGGAAAAATCCTTTGTTGTGAGATGTTCACAGAAATGCCGACAAAATCTCTTCTTGATAATGACTGAGAGGTTGTTTGTTTTTCCAGGGTGTTGCAAAGTGTTGGCAGGCGCAGAGAATATCATTTCATTTCAGTTTTTTTTCCAATACTGGCTCAACCTGGAGACCGAAATGTCTATCGAAGTATAAAGGATGCATTATTTACCCATACATTTCTTTTCCTAGGAAATAAATCGTAGCTTTCTGCAAAACTATGCTTTTCTGAAATTTCTGCCTATATATACATATATATATATTGTCAGTGTTTCAAACTTTTGAATGTATTGAAAAAAATAGTTTTTAATGAAATTTCTCACAGCTACATGGTTAACAGGGACTATACTATACTTCTTTAAAAGAAAATAAAGTAAAAATCAGACACAGCTTCGTAATAAAAAAAGTATTTATTTCTCTACATTTGAATGCTGAAATATTTATTTTAGAATAAAGCAAACGTCACCATTATTTATTCTCAATGTAGAAGACGTGGTATTTTCGACATTTTGGCAAAATAACTTTTTTTACTCGAATGTAAACTGTAAACGTTGTTATTTTAAAACTACTTCGTTGTGTCTATGTCTACGCTGAGCTAAAAGTCTTGCCTTTTCAAGTACGTCTTTGACAATGTGCGTTTTCAAACCCTCAGATGCATTGAAAGAAGTCGTCTTTAAAAAAATCTTTTATAGTTGCACAGTAAGCAGGGATCAACATTTTTTTAAGAGTGAATAAAATATAAATCAGATTTAGTTCGTAATAAAAAACACAAATGTTAATGGATGTAATTTCTTGAATGTTAAAATATTAATTTTATGATAAAACAAACGTCATCATTACTTATTTTCAAAGAGGACGTCGACATGTACTTTATCTTCTACATTTTGACAAAGTAAAGTTATTTTATAAACTGTGATCTGCTCGATTTTGGAGACTACTTGTTTGGCCCATGTCTACTCTATGTTAAAAGTTTTGCCTTTTCAAATATACAAACTTTAATATACTGTGTGTTTTCCAAATTTTACATTTATTAAAAAACTTGCTTTGCATACAGATTTTCAATAGATTTCATATGGAGATTATTGCAAATAATCTGCAATTTCATTAAATTTCAAATCTACATGATCAAGGATATATTGCAGAATACAATTTTAATAATGCTTTAAGTTCAAATTACAATCACTAACTTTAATAAAAATTTTACTTTCAAATAACATTAAGATTATTTAGATAAAAACAATGCCGTACACATGTAAATAGAAATACTGGACTTTTTAAGATTCTTTGAAATTGAGAATTTTATATAATTAATCCTGATTTTTATCGATAATTCACTCATTATACTTACATGTTAGTTATTGTTGAAGATATGTACTCTGGATATCCGTTTAGCGTGGCTCTTTTCCTATTAGTCTAATTCGATTAAAGAGCAAATTAAAAAAAAAAAAAAGATTTTTTTTTCGGCTTTCAATTCAATTAAAAGATTTTACATCAATGTATTATTATTATCTTATCAATGAACTTGATCCGACGTATTTGCCAGTCATTGTTCAAAAAACAATTTGTAAAAAAAAACTCAGGACATCCGCTTATAGCAGGAAATGCAATTCTTCTCTGTCAAGAAGTTCAAGTGATTTTAAAGAGTTTCTTTCACAGAGTGTGGTTTTTCTTTTATTCCAAAAAAAAGAATTCACTTATGTACCCCCAAGAAAAATGATATCTTCTTATAACTAAAAGGAGTACATTTTACTTCTACTCCTGTGTTCCTTTTTAACCTTCGGGGGGGAACGTTGCTCGAAGAGAAATCATCGTAAAAAGAAGCCGACAGATCCGTTTCACTTTTGCCGAAACAATATTCTTCATTTTTCCTTTCTCCTTTTTTTTTTTTTTCCTCTCCTTCCCGATTTTGCTTCTTGAGAAATCCTACAGAAAAGTTCAAGATGAACAAAAAAAGCCAAGAAAGGAAAAACAAAACAAAGAAAAAAGGACAATTCCTTTGTTGTGAGATGTTCACAGAAATGCCGACAAAATCTCTTCTCGATAACGACTCAGAGGTTGTTTGTTTTTCCAGGGTGTTGCCAAGTGTTGGCAGGCGCAGAGAATATCATTTCATTTTTTTTTCAATACTGGCTCAACCTGGTGGCCGAAATATCTATCTTGGTATCTATAAAGGATGCATTATTTACGCATGCATTTCTTTTGCTAGGAAATAAATCGTAGCTTTCTGCAAAAATATGCTTTTCTGAAATTGTTGCCTATATACACATATATATAGTGTCCGTGTTTCAAACTTTTGAATGTATTGAAAGAAATTGTTTTTAATTAATTTGCTCACATTCTGGCATTCTTTGGCAAAGAGTCTGCATTTTCTTTACAATTCAAATCTACATGAGCCGGGATTCATTGCAGGATGCAATTTTAATAATGATTTAAATTCAAATAACAACCACTGATTTAAATACAAATTTTACTTTCAAATAACATTAACTTTATTTAAATAAAAACATTTTCGCATACATGCAAATAGAAATACTGTACTTGAATAATAATACATTCATTGATATAAAAGGCTTTTTTATATATAATTTACCCTGATTTTTATCGATAATTCACGTATTCACTTAGTGTTAGTTATTGTTGCAGATATGTCCTCTGAATATCCGTTTACCGTAGTTCTTTTGCTGTTAATCTAATTCGATTAAAGAGCAAATTAAAGAAAACAGCAAGAATGGTTTCTTCAGCTTTCAATTAAATTAAAAGATTCTTTCAAAATAACATTAACATTATTGAAATAAAATAATTTCGTACGCATGCAAATAGAAATACTGTACTTGAATAATAATACATTCATTGCTTTTTTATATATAATTTAATCTGATTTTTATCGATAATTCGCACATTACACTTACGGGTTAAATAATGTTGAAGATATGTACTCTGGATATCTGTTTAGCATGGCTCTTTTCCTGTGAGTCTAATTCGATTAAAGAGCAAATTAAAGAAAACAACAAGATGTTTTTTCGGCTTTCAATTAAATTAAAAGATTTTACATCAATGTATTATTATCCTCTTATCAATGAACCTGATCCGATGTATTTTCTAGTCATTGCTCAAGAAAAAACATAAAAAACAAACTCAGGACATCCGCTTATAGCAGGAAATGCAATTTTTCTCCGCCAAGAAGTTCAAATGAATTTATAAAGTTTCTTTCGCAGAATGTGGTTTTTCTTTTATTCCAAAAAAAAAAAAAAAAAAAAAGAATTCACTTATGCATCTCCAAGAAAAAGGATATCTTCTTATAACTTAAAGGAGGGCATTTTACTTCTACTCCTGTATTCCTTTTTAACCTGGGGGGTAACGTTGCTGGGAGAGAAAAACACCGTAAAACGAAGCCGACAGATCCGTTTCGCTTTTGCCGAAAAAAATTTATTCTTTTTCCTTTCTCCTTTTTTTTCTTTCCCCCTCCCGATTTTGCTTCCTGAGAAATCCCGCAGAAAAGTTCAAGAGGAACAAGAAAAACAACAAAAAAGAAAAGAAAAGAAAAAAGGACAAATCCTTTGTTGTGAGATGTGCACAGAAATGCCGACAAAATCTCTTCTTGATAATGACTGAGACGTTGTTTGTTTTTCCAGGGTGTTGCCAAGTGTTGGCAGGCGCAAGAATTTTCATTATTTACCCATGCATTTCTTTTCCTAGGAAATAAATCGTAGCTTTCTGCAAAACTATGCTTTTCTGAAATTTTTGCCTATTCAAATATGGCTATATATTTATATATAGTGTCCATGTTTCAAACTTTTAAAGGTATTGAAAGAAATTGGTTATAATGAATTTTTTCAGTTCTGGCGTTCTTCGGCAAAGAATCTGCATTCTCATTGAATTCTAAATCCACATGAGCAGGGATACATTGCAGGAAAACAATTTTAATAATGATTTAAATTCAAATAACAACCACTGACTTTAATGCTAATTTTACTTTCAAATAATATTAGCATTATTTAAATAAAAACATTTTAGTACACATGCAAATAGAAATAATGTACTTGAATAATAATACAGTCATTGATATAAGATGCTTTTTTATATATAATTTACTCTGATTTTTATCGATACTTCTCGCATTATACTTTTGTGTTAGTTATTGTTGAAGATATGTACTCTGGATATCCGTTTAGCGTGGCTCTTTTCTGTGAGTCTAATTCGATTAAAGAACAAATCAAAGAAAACAACAAGACTTTTTTCCCAACTTTCAATTAAATTAAAAGATTTTACATCAAGGCATTATTATCATCTCATCAATAAACCTAATCAGATGTATTTGTTAGTCATTGTTCCAGAAAAAAACTCAGGACATCCGCTTATAGCAGGAAATGCAATTCTTCTCCGCCGAGAAGTTCAAATGATTTGAAAGTGTTTCTTTCACAGAGTGTGGTTTTTCTTTTATTCAAAAAAAAAAAAAAAAGAATTCACTTATGCACCCCAATGAAAAAGATATCTTCTTTATTTAACTAAATGAGTACATCTTACTTCTACTACTGTGTTCCTTTTTAACCTTCGGGGGGGAACGTTGCTCGGAGAGAAAAACACCGTAAAACGAAGCCGACAGATCCGTTTCGCTTTTGCCGAAAAAAAAATTTTCTTTACTCCTTTCTCTCTCTCTCTCTTTTTTTTTTTTTTTTCTTTCCCTCTTCCCGATTTTCCTTCTTGAGAAATCCTGCAGAAAAGTTCAAGAGGAACAAGAAAAACAACAAAAAAAAAAAAAAAAAAAAAAAAAGGACAAATCCTTTGTTGTGTGATGTTCACAGAAATGCCGACAAAATCTCTTCCCGATAATGACTGAGAGGTTGTTTGTTTTTCCAGGGTGTTTGTTGCCAAGTATTTGCAGGCGCAGAGAATTTGATTTCATTTTTTTTTAATATTGGCTCAACCTGGAGGCCGAAATATCTATCGTAGTATAAAGGATGCATTATTTACCCATACATTTCTTTTTCTAGGAAATAAAACGTAGCTTTCTGCAAAACTATGCTTTTCTGAAATTTTTGCCTTTTCAGGTATGCTTATATGTATATATATATATATATAGTGTCCGTGTTTCAAACTTTTGAATGTATTGAAAGAAATTGTTTTTAAGGAATTTTTTCACTTCGGGCATTCTTCGGCAAAGAATCTGCATTTTCTTTAAATTTTAAATTCACATGATCAAGGATACATTGCAAAGAAACAATTTTAAGGAGTCTTTAAGTTCAAATAAAAATCACTGACTTTAATACAAATTTTACTCTCAAATAACATTAACGTTATTTAAATAAAAACACTGTCGTATACATGCAAATAAAAATAATGTATTTGAATAATAATACATTCATTGTTTTTTATATATAATTTACCCTGATTTTTATCGATAATTCACCTCATTATACTTAAGTGTTAAATAATGTTGAAGATATGTACTCTGGATATCTGTTTAGCTTGGCTCTTTTCCTGTCAGACTTATTCGATTAAAGAGCAAATTAAAGAAAACAACAAGCTTGGCTCTATTCTAGTCTAGTCTAGTCTAATTCGATTAAAGAGCAAATTAAAGAAAACAACACGATTTTTTTTCCTGCTTTCAATTAAATTAAAAAACTTTACATCAATTTATTATCATCACCTTATCAATGAACCTGATTCCGATGTATTTGCTAGTCATTGTTCAAGAAAAATGATGAGACAAATTTTCAGGACATCCGCTTATAGCAGGAAACGCAATTCTTCTCCGCCAAGAAGTTCAAATGATTTTAAAGAATTCCTGTCACAAAGTGTTGTTTTTCTTTTTTATTCCAAAAAAAAAAAAAAAAAAGAATTCACTTATGCACCCCAAGAAAGAGAGTATCTTCTTATAACTTAAAGGAGTACATTTTACTTCGCCTTCGGTGTTCCTTTTTAACATTGGGGGGAACGTTGCTCGGAGAGAAAAACACCGTAGAACGAAGCCGACAGATCCGTTTCGCTTTTGCCGAAAAAATGTCCTTCTCTTTCCTATCTCCTTTTGTTTTTCCCCTCCCGATTTTGCTTCTTGAGAAATCCTGCAGAAAACTTCAAGTTGAACAAAAAAGGCAAAAGAAAAAGGACAAATCCTTTGTTGTGAGATGTTCGCAGAAATGCCGACAAAATCTCTTCTCGATAATGACTGAGAGATTGTTTGTTTTTCCAGGGTGTTGCAAAGTGTTGGCAGGCGCAGAGAATATCATTTCATTTCATGTTTTTTTCAATACTGGCTCAACCTGGAGGCCGAAATATCTATCGTAGTATAAAGGATGCATTATTTACCCTTACATTTCTTTTCCTAGGAAATAAATCGTAACTTTCTACAAAACTATGCTTTTCTGAAATTTTTGCTATTCAAGTATGTATATATATAGTATCCGTGTTTGAAACTTTTGAATGTGTTGAAAGACAATGTTTTTAATGAAATTTCTCACGGCTATTCTGTTAACAGGGACCACACTATACTTCTTTAAAAGAAAATAAAGTAAAAATCAGACACTGCTTAGTAATAAAAAAAAGGTAGTGTTTATTTCTCTACACTTGAATGTTGAAAATATTTTTTTACAATGAAACAAACATCACCATTACTTATTTTCAATGTAGAAGACGTGGTCTCTTCTACATTTTGGCAAAGGAACTTTTTTTGTTCGTATGTAAACTGTAATCTTTATTATTTTAGAAAATACTTCGTTGCGTCCATGTCTACTCTGTACTAAAAATTTTGCCTTCTTAAGTATACCGGTTTATATTGTGCGTTATTCAAAACTTTAAGATTAAAGAAGTCATCTTTAATGAAATATTTTGTTGCTGCACAGTTAACAGGGACTAAATTTTCTTAAGAGTGAATAAAATACAAGTCAGATGTTGTTTCGTAATAAGAAACAAAATGTTAATGGATGTAGTTTCTCTACGCTTGAATGTTAAAATATTAATTTCATAATAAAATAAACGTCATCATTATTTATTTTCAATGAGAAGACGTGGACATGTAGTTTATCTTCTACATTTTGGCAAAGGAATTTTATTGTATAAACTGTGATCTTTTCTATTTTGGAAACTGCATGTTTGGTCCATGTATACTCTATGTTAAAAGTTTTATATATTGTGCTTTTCTTCCAATTTTTAGATTTATTAAAAGAACTTACTTTGCATAGAATTTTTCATGACTACAGGGATTTCATTGCTTTACAGAAAATGTAGTGCAAATCAGAAAAATCTATTTCATATGCTTATTTTACTAAGATTCAGAATTAAAACATTTTTTTTAGAATAAAATAAACTCAAACATTTGTCAAACTCAAATAAATCTCATACATATAATGAGATTTGAGTTTGACAAATGTTTGAGTTTATTATAATAAATCTCATATATATAATGAGATTTATTTGAGTTTGACAAATGTTTGAGTTTATTTTATTCTAAAAAAAATGTTTTAATTCTGAATCTTAGTAAAATAAGTACATAAAGTACATAACTGTCACTCGTCATTGTTATCATTATGTTTAATAATCGACGTTCATTTTACATTCTGCTAATATTTTTCATGATGTGTGTGTTGTTTTGCCTAATCCTCAGTGTCCTGCAGTGCGGGACGAACTTAGATGATGAGTAGATTACTCATAGGATGTCCGTATAATAAAAATATTCTATTTATATGGAGGGAAAGGGGCACTGTTGTGATGGAGCACCTATAGATAGAAGTCTGACTTGGCTCCGTGAGGCTCTTACAGTCATATGAGACCGGGACCTACGGTTAAAAGTGGATTCCGAACTCCTATAAACATCCATGACACCACAGGGACTCGAACCAAAAATCAGTGATACAGAGCGCTAGCCACTCGCCCATTCATACCCATTTTTGATTATTGCATTTTTAATGCAATTTTTTTTCCTTTCCTCTATTCCTTTATTTAAATTGCTAAACGTGAACAAAATGTTAAAATCAAAAAATATATATTATATTTTCATGTAAAAATTTTATATGTAACATAATTTTTGATATCGTATCTAAAATACATATAATGTTGCTTCAAATTTTAGAAAAATGTATTGCAAAGGGCTTTTTAAACATACATAAAAATTTTATTCCCAACTTTAAATAATTAAATTTAAAAACAATGAAGTTTTAATTAATTTACATATTTTTTATTATTATAAGGTTATTAATATGTTATTTAAAGTAATAAACAATATTCCATTCCAATTGGAGATCCAAGATTAAAGGAAAATAATATCTATATT
This sequence comes from Caerostris darwini, assembly GCA_021605075.1. Taxonomy (NCBI): domain Eukaryota; kingdom Metazoa; phylum Arthropoda; class Arachnida; order Araneae; family Araneidae; genus Caerostris; species Caerostris darwini. The sequence goes on from BPLQ01003582.1 coordinate 727,114, forward strand.
TCTATGTATGTTTATAATAATCATACATGTTTATATATAGACTTGTTTAGATGTGTATTGTTAACAAAAATATTTGGAAATGATAATTTTTAGAGTATTTAAAGTATTTGTACCTTCCAAAAATAATAATATAATCAAATAAAATAATTTTTTTTGTTATTATTATTAAAAATGTCACCAAATTTAAAAAAAATATTTTTTTTTCATTTATCTCGTGAAACATCTTAGTTCTGAGATTATTTTTTTAATTTAACTATTTCTTTAACTAAATAAAATATAACACATTACATATAAAAATATTATGATGTATGCATATAATAATCAATAATGTATGAGTTTTTATGAAAAAAAAACTATCATAAATATGCTACAAAATAAAACTATATAATTTTCTCGAAATGCATAATAAAATATTACAATATTAAATATCCCATGGCATTGCATTTCGTAGCATACGTATAAATTCAAGGTGAACACGTTTTTCCCAAAACATTCAAAATAGTAAAGGAGTTTGAAAAAGTTTATTTTCCATATATCAGGATAAAAGTATTTACTTCTGTAAAAACAGCAATTCGAGTATTCTGTTTGTTTTCTTCTTCTATATTTATGTACAACAGTGTATTGTAAATCTTTGTAGATAAACTGGATTTTTTTGACAGTTTTAAAAGACAATTTTTACCGTTTTATATTTACACAAGTTAAAATATTTATTCAAGCATTCCAAAAATTGTTGTTTTACAATTTTTAAAACAATCTGATTATAGAAAACATGAATAGATTTTTCTGTGAAAATTTATTTTAACAAGAATGAAATTATATCATTACTCACAAGTGTTCACAAGAAAAAAAATTGCATTTTTTAATTAGAAAATTAAGTTGTTGGGTTTTTTTTATTTCAGAACAAAAAAAAATAGTTTTCTTAGCTTTTAATATCTATTTTATGACCTGCAAAGGATTAGTTTAATTATAATTGTCTAACTATTGACTTGTTAACAATTAGCTCCCAGAAAAGAATAGCACTTTATCTAACAATTGATGATTCCAAATTATATAATAATTTTTTTAGTTGCAAAAAGATGAATTAAAGAACAAATTATTCAGTGTGAATAAAATTAAAATCAAATTCCTTGTCACTCTTCATATTAAAAACAAATTCTTAAACAAATTAATAAACTCATATTGCATTAATAACAAATTCCTAAACTCATATATTATGACAAATTCGTAAACATTAGTTACATTATTAAGAAATTCATATTGCATTACTAAAAAATTCGTAAATTATTACATTAAAAAATTCAAAGTACTAATTACATTAAAAACAAATTCTTAAATACGAATTACATTAAAATAGTATGGAACATGAGTATGATGAAACAAAGTCTTAATCATGAATTTCACTAAAAAAACTCAGTTATTCATTTTAAGATAATATCTGTTTCAAATGAATTTATTTGTTGCGAGTGGAAATATCTACAAGAAAGTATATCGTCTTTTGTTGCTAACGTTCGTTTTTTTTTAGACCCTAATACGTGATTTTATAATGTATGTGCAAGAGGGGTAGTATTTTGACTTTAATAATCTCAAAATAAAGGAAATACTTTATTTCTACAAACTTGTATATTAAATTCTTATAATACTAGACCGTTCAAGAAAAGTGTTGGAAGTTCAGTCAGTTATTTCTCGGCATACAGATTTATCGTATCCCTCCCATTTACAGGCAGAATTTAAAAATTTACATTTCCTTACATACTTTATTTACATTTTTTTTTAATTTTTATTATATTATAATCTTCATTCATAGCTTTTAAAAATTTACATATTTTACCGAACTTCATAAACAGTTCTTAATAATGTAATAAAGTTTTTATCAGAAAGGAGAAACATGGAATCACAAGTTTTCTTTCTTCATTAGAGTGTTAATGGATTAATTGTGATATTTTTTAAATTTATTTTTATATTTAAATATTTTAAATGTATCATTTTTTCCCTACGTCATTTTTGCCGACTTTCTTCCCAAAAGTACTTTGTTTATTAATTCTGTTGTGTTTTGTTTTAAACTGTTCTCAATTTCACACGATATTATTTTTTCTTTTTATCTAGGGATCTTTCTGAAACAAGCATTAGTTATTTACCAACTAAAGGCTTAGAAGAGCTAGAAGTTCTCAAACTTTCAGACGTATATCCCCTGAAGGTATTTCCTTCTGTCTACCACTTCAAGTACATCAAGGAAGCTTACCTGACCTATCCTTATCATTGCTGTGCCTTTAAATTTCCAGCAACTCATGATCCTGAAGAATTCTCCAAGTACTTGGCCTTTAAAGAAAATGTGCAAAAAATGTACTGCAATCAAAACCCCAGTACTACCACACCAATGCCTACTGTAGATAAATCTAAAGATAATGCTGAATTACGAAAAAGACAAGGCCTGTTTGACAAAGATCAACAATGGGGAGATCCAGTCGCTAAAGATGACACCATGCAGTCTTTTACTGAATCTAATTTCGGATTCGTGCATCCAAAAACAAAGCATCACAAGCGTCATCCAAAAGATCACATCCACACGACACCACCTTATCCCATGGAAGTTCTTTATCCAGGAAAGTTAACAACCGGTATTTCTAAAAAAATCTTCAAACGCAGGGCTGAATGGGGTAATGTACCCAAATCACAGAACACAATATTTTATCAAGATTATTGGTTCAATATGAGTGATTCAGAAGACTTCTTTGGCAACCATCTGCAGTTGAAAATACGGAAGCCTGGCCTCCAGAAAAGTCTTCCAGATAATCCGTTCGAAGGAGTGTTCCACGGGACAACGGTTGCAGTTATCTCCGAAGTCGAATTGGAAGCCTTCTGTGGACAGTTGTCGAAGAATTATCGAGATGTAGAGTGCTTTCCATCCCCAGATGCTTTTAATCCCTGTGAAGATGTCATGGGCAATATGCTGTTGAGGATTGTTGTCTGGATTGTTGTGGTGACCTCTGTCATGGGCAATGTGGCTGTTATGGTAGTACTCATGAGCACAGGAGCTTTCAATAGCGTGTCCAAATTCTTGATGTGCAATTTGGCTTTTGCGGATTTCTGCATGGGATGCTATTTGCTGATGATTGCGGCTATGGATCTTCACAGTATTGGAACCTACTTCAATTATGCTATCGACTGGCAACATGGTAATATCTATATTTTTTTAATTCTTAGTAAACTTAGTTAAAAACATTAATAATTAAAAAAAAATTTCCATTTTGTTTAGATACATTTAGTTTTTTTGTTTTATTGTTGTTTTATTTAGAAAGTTGGTAACACAATCATAGAATTCTAAATTAGCAAACTGCAATGTTGACTAATACTATTTTATATAACGATAATAATGATAATGACTTTGTTTTGCTCATCTGTGTTCTTCGAATATATCATTGTAAAAAGAATTGTCATTATATTTAGATACTTGGTGTTTTGTGCTCATCTTCAACCACACTTCGTGGTGGCTCGTTTCCTTGAATCCAGTGGAACGGGAAAAATAAAAATTCTTAAATTCGACTTCACTTAACAAGGTACAAACCAAGCACCTTTAGTACAATAGCCCCATATGCTATCCAAATCCAAAATCTGTTGTTGCTTTGTCTAAAACGAATAACAGGAAAAAAAATAACGTTTATTTAACCAAGTAATACGAATTCCTTAATTATAAAACTCGTTTTGGTGGTAAAGGATGTATTTCTTGAGTCCCAAGTGTAACTCAGCACTGACTACTACTTCTAGTGTTCTTACGTCTGCTTGTGACCATAGAAGCCAGTTTTATTCCAGTCACTTGAGATGATTCACGACAGCTTTACACGCACAGGTTTATGCTCTGCATCCGTCAAATGAAATAAATCACAACGAAGATATGAGCTTACATAAATTGTTTTTGACAAATCCCCGCAACGAAAAGCCCCCTTGGACTAAGATTAGGAAACCCCTGGGCACTTGACGAAAATCCAATAATGAAAATCTTGGTGATAAGCGATTTGGACAATTTCCGAGTGAAAACTGGAAAGAAAATATATATTTTTAAACAGCCCAAGGGAATCAGACTGTATATTTACAAGATATGAAAAATAAATTCGAAACTTTTAATTTTATATATATATATTTATACGGATATTATTTCTGTACCTAAAGAAATAAACATAATTGCCACTTGTAACAATTTTGATACCCGACTGGTGGCATAGGGGCAGCATGTGCACTAGCGTGCAGGCTGTCTTAGAGTTGGCGCATTGTTGTAGTCACTGCTTTCAGAAACGAAGAGACTCGATGGCGATTGCGACAATATGTATAAAAATGTCTCGCATCGATAATCAGGGTATTTGGTGGATGGGGACCTGATGGCCGGGTGGCTAGCGCTCTTACGCTCGGTCCCACAGGTATTGAGTTCGAATCTCGGCGGTGCCATGGATGTTTGTAGTGATTCGGAATCCACTTTAAGCTGTAGGTCCCGGTCTCATCTGACTGTAGAACGCCACAGAGCCCAATCAGACTTATTCTCACCCACATCATTCCCAAACTGTAAAGGGGCAACTCAGATCTAGACACTGTGGTGTGGTGTGGTGTGGTGTGGTGTAGTAGTAGTAGGGTATCTGGTGGGAGACATTCGGGTGTTCTACCATACGACACGCAAATGTGATGCAGTTATCCTTAAATGTCCTTTCCTCATTACCCATTAATGAGGTGTTCGTGGTGTTTTACCAGTATAAGATATAAGAGCTCATTAAGAAAATGATCTTAAGCGAAATATTTTAAATTAAAACCTGCTATAAATACTTTAATTTTTAATATTTCTACAGAAACCAAATAATTTGGAAAATAAAAAAATTGTCTGTTACACTAAAAATTTTTTAAATGGGATTAATTTTTAAGAAAAGCATCGTAAGAAATTTTTTTATCATCTCGAGAAATAAAATCTGACACATTTTTATTTTTGAAAAGTACTTTTTTTTTTTTAATTTTGCAAAAAAATAGCAACACAAATTAAAACAAGTTCAAAAGGCAGAATTAAAAAAAAGCTTTAAAAGACAGAATTAACACACAAAAAAAGGAAAAATTACTTGATAAATATTTATGAAGAAATTAGTGGCATTAATTGAAACCGAAAATTAAAATATTTTATTTTTCAACTAAATATTGTTTTCTTATCTAATTCTTACTCGAATTCCCTTTTATCATATTTTTATTTCTAGTTGTTATTTTTGCAAGAAAATAAATGTGTAATAAAAAATAGCTTAAGCTTAAGAATAGCTTATTAAATAATAGTTAATCCTATTACTAAATAATTATGATTAAAGATTGTAGAAAATAACATACATTGTTTTAAAAATTCTTGAAATGTGTTTAAACAATCTGGCAAATATATTTAAAATTTTTCATAAAAATTGCAATGAATTGAAGGAAACAATATTTTCAATGCAAATTAAAATATTTCATGCATATAAAAGGTATATATTTTTTTTAACTAAACAAAAGTTATTTACATTAATTATTCTACATAATTTAGAATAATAATTTATTAATTATGCTAGCTATTAATTATGTTTATAGCTATCGATATTGATTATTTATTGATTATAGCTATTATTAATAATAATAATAATAATACACTTATTATTTAACTCGCATTCAGTTCTAATAGTTGCTTACAAAGTGAAAATAATTGAACTTATTACAAAACAATCAGGTTTACTATCTTTGTCACATAATGGCATTTTATTACTACAACAAAATCTATTACTTTCATTAAATAATTATCAATATATCTAAGAGAAAATCTCTTGAAATTTTTACTGTGTTCTTCTATTAATTATAAATAACAATTCCAACCATCCATGCCATAAGTCAGGTACAATTAAAGAACAGCTTTGTTACCACAATCATCACTCTTTGACGAAGGCTTCATCTTTATTCTTGGGAAGAACACAACTTCGATAATAATCAAAAGAGAATCCCTTGATTATTATCTGCACAGAAAACTAAAAACTCGACCGACTGAATTAATGTGCTTTTAAGTGACAACTACTTCAACTTTGATCACTAGAACAAGAGGGGGGAGGGATGATAGAACATTAAGAGAATCGATCTTTTAATACTTCTTCTGGACAAGTTTTGTGGAATGGAACGTTTTAGAACACTTGGTCATTTTGACTCGATAAGCTTGAGTGATGTTTGTGTCGACCCAATTAGGGTATCTGTATAGCATCCCCCCTTTTCCCCCTCTTCACTTTCACGGAATTTTTTTTAGGGATTTTTTTTTTTTTCTCTGTCAAATTCTGTCTTGAAGATTTAAGATCTTTTCTACTTGCAGCTTCTAATTTTAATGGATGTGCTAAGTCCTCTTTATCTGATTAATGAATGGGAAAATATGTCTTATTAGTGGTATTTAAGATCTAATTGCTGAAAATAATATCCATATTAATGGTTAATGCGCGAGTTTCAGAATAAATGGAGTAATTTCTATATTTGGAATGAACTATTTTTTTTTCTTTTCTCAAGGTTATTTATTTTTAAATCTTGTTTTAGTCATTAATAAGGTAAAGGCTGGTTCTTAGCAATTTTATATTAATTGGAATAGCACTGGAATATAAATCCGTTTTATCTATGACGATTATTCTTCAGATCGATGAAATTCATAACAAGTAATATAAAAAAAAATTTATGTCAATTCCTACTCAGATCAACAAAGAGTTAATTTAGTTACTTTTTATTAACTAATTACAATTCATATAAATATGTATATACATATGACAGAATCACAATATTAAGTGGCAAAAATTAAATTTAATTAATGAATTAATATTTGAAAAAAAAACTGTATTAACATTAAGTGCCATCCACTACAAATTTTAAAAAATGTATTTGTACTTGAGTGGATAAATAAAAAGTATTTTATTAACGATTGAAAATTTGAACAAGATATATATATAGGGAGAGTGTGAATTAATAGTAGGAATTGAAAAAAAATAAGGTTGTATTTATTTGTTCCCCTAAAATAAAAAATGTTGGGAAACAAACCTGAATTTCCTTGTCCTAATCATTGTAAACATGTAGCAATTTTTATGTTAATTGGAGTAGCACTGGAATAGAAATTTATTATAATTATTATTCTTAAAACACATCAGAAATTATTTTATAAAAAAATGAGGTTGATTTTAGTTGTTGCATTAAAATGAAAATTCGTAGGGAAAAAAAATGCTGTTTTTAATTTTGGGAACCAGGCATGAATTCCCTTATCCTTAAATATGATGCAAATTTAAAGTAATAATGAAAATGTTGGCAACATTTTTTTTTTTTTTTTCAATATGTGACGGTACATTGGGTAATAGTTGTTTTTATTTTTAATTTTATGTCAGACAATCTTATGCTATTTTTTCTCAGGGAGTCAAATTTGCAACTTTTATTAGGATGTCAATGAGATTTAAAATTTATTGCTGTAAACGTCATAATAGAAAAGTTCATCAACCTTTGATCAACGTGTTTTGAAATTATTAACAATCACATTACGCCACAAAATGCAACAAAATTATTAACGATCACATTTTTAGTTTAATTGGCTAATCGACTATGCTATAAATAATATTATTAAATATTGTAGAAGGATATATTTTCTTCACTGAGGAATAAAATATTTTTGCTGTGCCTCTTATATAAATTCGTTTAAATTATATATCACATTATAGTACAATAATCAATAATATATGATTAATTCATGATATACTTGAAATCGTCGAACTATTTCGAACAAATTGATGTAAATAAAAGCCCATTTCCCTAATTCTGATAATGAAAATATTGAATGGGAATAAAATGAAATGTGATATTATTTTCACCACTATAAATATAGTTCCAACCAAATTTAACTTATTCATGATGCCTTTAATTGAAAACTATACTTAATTTTTTTAATAAAAAATAAATTATACTTTTGTTATTAAAATCCTTTCATTTCATGAATAAGGCTATTTTAAATCAGCAAGTTACATTCTATTTCAATTGTTCATCTTTTTGCAGCTTTATGATTCTTATTTTACTTATTATTACGATAACTATAAAATTGAGCGCGCTAATTTTATTTGCGTGAAATATTTTCATTTTATTGTCATGTATTAAAATAATCCTCATGACCATTGAACATCATTCAGATTGAATGATGTTCAATTTATTGTTGAATTTTGATCAGAATTATTTTTCTTTTATTTTTTAATGGAACATAGTAAATTTAGCTGATATACAAAAATTGCAATACATATACCGATTGATTAGAAGCTAATACGAAAAAATCAATAAGTTAAAAGAGGATGAATCATATACGAATAATTATTATATAACATTCAGAAAGTTAGATATATAATGGCATTTCTGAAATGTAAGTATAAATAATGTGATATACCTTCACATAAGTAGGAAATGTATAATAAGAGTTCAATAATTTTTAATAATAATTCAAAAAATTTTAATACGAATTCAGAAATGTTTTTATACAAATTTCAGAAAATTTGAAATAATAATTCAAAGAATTTTAAATAAAACTTTTTTGTTGTCCCAACTACCTAATTTCATTTAAAAATTAATTATATGAATTTCAACTTTAAATTTTAAATGCTGCGTGATTATAGATTAAATATTAACAAAATCATCTTTAATATAAAATCAATCTTTAATACAAAATTTTATTTTGTTGACAACCCCACTTTTTTCATAAATAAAATAACTTTAAAAACGGACAATTTCAACAAGTTCGCGTATTAAATATGTAAATAACAGTTTACCATCAACCTAAATTCAACCAAATATTCTCCTCGATCATCACCTTCAGAATAATTTGTAGTCGGAGATATTCAAATATTTTCATTTCAAAAAGTACACTTATTTAAATAATTTTATGTAAATTTATTAATAATTTTTTATGCTTATTTAAATAATCAAATTGAATTATATCATGTTAGTAAATTAATGGCGTTTCAGAAATGTGAATATAAGCCGTTATACGTATACATATATAGATAATGAAAATATTGTACGTATACAAAACTAGTATAGTAATACGTATGTAGATTATGAAAATATACGTAATCATATGTAGAAATTTGTTAATAAAAATTCAGAAAATTTTAAATAAAATTCAAAAAAATTTTAACAGAAATTTAAAAAAAAATTTTAACGAATTTTTTGTTGTTCCAACTCTAAAATAAAAGAATTGCCTGTATTTATTTAAAAATTAATAAGATGAATTTCAATTTTAAATAATGCGTAATTACAGAATAAATATTTACAAAATACCACTTCAGGGCAAATCGTGTCGTTTTGTTGCCAATCTTCGACTTTTTCATAAATAACATATCTTTAAACACACACAATTTCAAAACAAGCTCGTGTATTAAATATGTAAATAACAGTTTACCGTCATTACATAAGTTACTTCTAGTGAAGGAAATCAACCAAATATTCTCTCAATCTTCTCCTTAAAAATAATATCAGGCAGTTGGACACATTCAAATATTTCCAAAATTTATAAATAATTGGATATAAATTTATTTGTAGTTATGTTACACTTATTTGAATAATCGATACAAGTTTGCCAAACTTAGTGATTTGGGCATTTAACTATATGAAAATGAATGTTTGAATTTAATTTTTTTTAAAACATGTTGGTGAATATTAGTGAAATTGGAATGTCAAGTTTTTATGCAATGTTATTTTTTCTTGGTCAATTAATAGTTGACATTTAGCAACTCAGCAAACTATTTTGTTAGCAAGTTAGGCGATAAAAGATTAATTAAAAATTCTTTTATTTTTTATTTTTTTTATATTTATAGTAATTATTTTTGAAGACACGTTTTAATATGCATAACAATAGTCAAGTTGCACTTGTGTTTAACTATTTTAAAACTTCTCAAACCGTATGATAAAATAGATAATAGATTTTAGCATTCCTTGATGTTAAGTCTAGTATTTTCATTTTAATAAGAATTCGTTCAAAATTTTTCATTTTAGTTTATGAATAAAAATTCCTTCATCCGAATAAAAAAATATTCAAATAATAATTATTTTAAATCAGGGTTTATAAAATTTGCGTTTCATTTTAAAGAAATACATTATCAAACATGATTTCATTGATAATTATTAGAACATAATTTCAAATAATGAAAAAAAAAAACATATAAAAAATAAATCTCTCATTGTAGTGTGCAGGTTGAGCAACCAGATTATAAATTGATGCGGTAGGGTTGAGATACTTGAGGCACAGGTTGGAGAATTCACAGCTGTATTGACACATGCACAAGCACTTCATAATTAGAGACATACAATGTTTAAGACATTTAAAGACATATAATTATAGATTCGGGGAAGGATTCTAGTTTTAAACCAAAAACCCGAAACTCAGCTAGGAGCAGGATGCACGGAATATACTTCCTCTCAGGGTGAGTGTCTGTAGGCTTTGACCATTTCTCCTGAACGCCACAGGAGATGCTCTTACTAGTGCGTAGGAGGAGGCACGATTGCATCATAATTTTTTTTCATTTATCATAATCATCTTCATTTATCATTATCATAATCATTTTTTTTTCATTTATTTTCTAGAACGTTAACGTTGTTGAAAATAGCGTGGAACACTATTGGGTTCATTATTTCAGAAATTTAATATTTCAGATTGAAATAAAAAGCAATTTTTAATTTTAATTCATCAATTCATGTCTATCCACCAAGCAATTCAATTGAAATAAAAAGCAATTTTTAATTTTAATTCACCATTTCATAATTTTAAAATTAGAATTCTATTCCAACAATGAAATTTCATCAAAAATGTTTGAAACCTTACAGAGGAACTAGGGATAATATTCGTGTCTTACAGGAAGACTCCAGTATTTGAATTAGCTGGCGACGTGCATTGCAATCACTGCTTTCATAAACGACGATAATAGATTATGAATAAGGGTCTTCTATTTACAGTCTGTCTCTTTTGTTGGGAATTTTTTTAGGTCTCTCCCATACGTCACATATATACCGGGAGTCGTACCATCTTCTAACGTGTTGTATATTTTCATTTTATGGTTCATCGGTGGTCTATTTATGGTAAATATGAATGTAACTGGAATCTACCAGACTGAGACTCAGGGTAGACTGTGACGCCTGAATAAGTGCACAGAAAAACTTGTTTTCAAGACCATCATTTAATTTCAAACAATAGAATTCTAGACAAAAAAAAATAATAAAGAAGCTAAAAATAAAGAGCTAATTCGTTAACGCCACTATCATTTCCTTCAAATCAAAGCGCAATGGTTCGAATAACTCACTCGGCTTCAAGTTAATTAGACGCTCAGGCAGACAATTGGAAATAACGAGAACTGTCATTTAGAAATTCCATTAGAGGCTCGATTAACTCATTAAGGCTCTTTTCGCGCCAAGGCTTTATTTCTCATCGAATTTTCATTTAGGGTTTTAAACCCAGTAAACGTATTTTGCACATTCTCTTCGTTGTTTTATTATTATTATAAATAAATTTTGGGAAATGAAAGCGAAGAAAAAATTTAATTATGTATTTGACACTTTAGTAAGTGCATTAATATTTTTTGAAAGGCTGCAATTTAATTGACTTCGATAGATCTGCTTTGTTTGTATTAGCATGTGAATATTGATGAGAACTTTCCATATTGTTTTAACCAATTAAAAAAAGGAGATTTATAAAAACATTAGTTATGATATTAATTCTAAATGTGAAAAATTAATTAAAATACTGCATCCAATAAATCGATTTAAATTTATAGTTTTTATTTAATTAAAGAGAATTTATTAAAAGTGGTGAAACAATTAATAAATAAAAACTTCTTTTCTAAAATTTCTTCTAAAAATTTCTCTTTAATAAAATAAAAACTATAATTTTAAATCGATTTATTGGATGCAGTATTTTAATTCATTTTTACTTTTAATGACTAAATACGGTTAATAATTTTTAATGACTACATACATGATACAAGGATCTTGAATTAAGAGATACGTTCTTGCCAATTAAAAAAAAATTGATATTTATAAAATTACTTGCAAAGACTTGAATCGCAAATGTGAAAAATTAATTAAAATACTACATCCAATAAATCCATATAAAAATCAATATATGGGCACTTAGACTTCCTGTCCCAAGCGCCACCGATTTTTTTTTTTTTTTTTTTTCTTTGTAAGAAGCGACAACAAAGCATGCCACTATAAAATGCGAATTAATAACTTTTTACACGATAACTTATGTGTGTTACCTCTGAAGATAGCATATCTTTGATATTTCAAATATTTGACCCTCCAGCAAAAAGAATTGAGTCTATATAAACCAGTTGACACATTTAAAAATCTATTCTAGTATGTTAAAATGTATGAAAATCTTAAATTATGTTGTTGTATTCGTATGCGGATCACTTTGATCCAAGTTTTTCACCGCTTAAGCAAGAGATGTAGCAAGCTCATATTGCTCAAGGACATATTGGGTGTCTTCTACATTTCTCCCACATCGTAGCGCGGTTTCATGACCAATTGGCTAGCGCTCTGGCCCCTGGTACCACAGGCTTCAGGTTCGTATTCTGGCGGGGGCATGGATATTTGTGAGGGGTTTCGAATCCACGTTAAACTGTAAGTTTCCGTCTAATTAGGCCAAAAGGATGCAAAAACATACAGGAGAGAAAAAAAATTTTACAATTGAATTTATTAAAATATTTACAATTTACAATTGAATTTATTAAAATATTTACAACTTACGATTGAATTTATTAAAATATTTACAATTTACAATTTAATTCATTAAAATATTTACATTTTAAGATTGGGAAAAACAAATAATTCAATTATATATAAAAAGTGGCATTTGAAAGACAATTGTTATAATTTTATACTATTATTATATCATTTTCTTTTTAAAATTTAGTGTTAAAAACACAAAATATATATTCTATACCTGTTCAGTTTCAATGTTCCAATACATATCAAAGGAAATTTCATTTTAATTTAAAGATGAATCAATTTTTGATATTCTTTACCAAATTAACTTTTATTATGTTTCTTTTCTGCCCATGAGAATTTTGTCTCTTGTTTTAATAACCTTTATTTCAATACTGATTTGATAATCAGGAAACGCGTCTTGTTAGGGATATCGCCCAATTCCCTTGGGGAGGTTAATGATTAATAAAGAAATAAGGGAATTGAACGAATGCCTTTCTCGGGACCTGATCTATAAATAGAAACCCCATCCCTATCGATTGCCTCACCGCGAATACTTTACGATCGCCATTCATCATAGCACGTTGGGTGCTGTGAAATTTGGAGATCCTATTAATCATATTGCATATGGAAATTTATATATCATTATTTTTAAATTTTGGTCTTTATTTAGAATTTCAATGATATATTCTTTTATTGAAATATTTTCTTGAGATTGAATGAATATTGTGATTTAAATAAAAATGCTAGTTTTAATTAAATCCCTGCAAAGTGTAAAAAAAAATTTTTCATATTACTTGGTACATATTATTGGTATTATAACAAATATGTATACATATTTATAAACTTTAAAGTTCTTTTAACACGATAGATACGTTTTTAGAAATTACTCGTTTAAAAGTGTCTAAAAATCTACCAATATGTCTTCTTCTCCATTGATGCAACAGCCCCGTGGTGGGCCAAAAAAGAAGTGGGTAGAAAAAGAAGATAATTTCTTTTTACGAGATAAAGCTGTCAGTCTTAATATCTACTGTCACATTAGACAGGAACCTACTAATATTTAAGCTGGATTCTGAATTACTATAAAAATCCATAGCAACGCCGGAACTGCAATCGAAAACCTGCGGCACCGAGCACCAGAGCCATCAGGCTCATCAAGCATCGAGTAATCGTCCATCAAGCCCATTTTCAATATATCATGTCGCGCAAAATATTTACTTAAATTATTGATCAGCTTTAGAACCTCCTTTAAAATAAAATTCATTACCAGCTTTAGATCTCTTTATTCAGAAAATTCAAGTTCTCAGAATTTTCTTGAATTACAACTTTTCTCATGACTTAAACAGGGTGGTTATAATTAAACAAGGTTAATTTTACAGTATTGTTATGATTAAACTTCCCCTACAAACAGCATCCTACGGCATCATGTCTCCTTGTTTTAGCGGACGGTGCCAAGGGATTCAAACCTAAGCCCAGCTGCCTTGCCTAGCTGAATACGTTACCACTGTTAATAAAGTACATTTTACAAAATATCCATATGCATAAGTATAAACATATATTCGCGCACAATTAAATACCATTGCTTTTTAATATAGCATTTACAGCTGGAGAGTCTATTGAGAAAATCGTATGATATTGCTTTCTGCAAACCTATTTCTAAAATATTCGCAGTCCGGAGTGAAAAATTCGTGCTCGTCAGTTTGGGAAAAGGGGGGTTCTTTACATGAATATTCATTCCTCTTAGATTTTTATTTTCATTTAAAGAATAAAATTTAAAAAACAGTAATTTGAAATAATAGAGAGAATAGTAGAGATCTGTGAAGGTAATCCTATTTAAAAAAGTTAGAAACGTTTATGTTTTAATACTTCATGAGGAACATGATTACTTGTGGATTAGTAAATTAAGGCTATTTTTAATGGTTGCATTACAATCCTAACCTGCATTTATTGGATACTAATAACCATAAAATAATAAAAGTTGATAGAAAAATATGAAAAATTGAAAAGACAACACATAACGACAATTAAATTTTAAAAAAGTATAACAAAAATATCTATAAAAAATAATAATAAATGATAGAAATTATATTAATGTTTTATATGACTTTTAAAATTGAAAAAAAGGAGAGAGACAACATCAAAATAATCAACTCTTGAGTAAAAAATCGCTGATTTCTTAATATCTCTTACAGAAATGGTTTACACTAATTTCACATTAGGAAATAATATCGAATCCGTTCTTTTAAATGATAAATTCTTTAAAAACTATTTTTTTTTAAATATTAAAATTTTAAAACCTAAAATTTTAACTTGAATCATAGTCACTAATTAAAAAATAAAGATTATCCGAAAGAAACAATGAAATTGTGTTATCAATAAAATGCTGCCATTCGTAAACGTTCTGATGAAGTTTCTAAAAATCATCTTAAATCATAATCCTTTTATCCCTTCTAATGTAATTCAAAGTCAACATATTCTGTTTCAGAAACAAGAAAGAGAAGAAAAAACTGCATTTCCTTTTGCTTCAAAGAAATTAACCAATTGGGTACACCACGACAATAGACTCTGAACAAATAGAGTTTCTATAGTAACGTTTCTGGCATTGAACAACCTGATGCGTCAATGATCTGTGACGCCTAGTGATTTGGTAGGAGTAATTTAGCCATAGGTCAACAGTCATCTTCACTTGAACGGGTTATTATTCGATTGTCTTCTAATACTGGTACTAGGGTTGTTCTTCATATAGTTTACTAGAAAACCCGGCCACGCGTTGCTGTGGCTTTCTTGTATTTCGTTCAATTATTAGATACTATAATTGGTATTGTTAAGGAAGTGATTGGCAAAGAATAATGAAAAGATCAAATTAAGCTTCAACGAATAGAAAATGTTTAATTTTTATTAATTTAATGAATGAGGTAGATAATGTTGATTTTATAATTATTTTACCTAATTTAATTTTTAATAATCATTACTTTCATTTAACTAAGAACTAAGCGATGAACACTATTTCTTGTTAGTCTGTCTTTCGTCAAAATAAATAAATTCGATGGTTTTCCAACACGTGAGAATGCAACATACAGCTGTCCATGGGAGAAACACGGATTCTCCAAGTCCAAGCCACAAATAGTCATTGTCTGCCCTTGCGACTTATAATTTATAACACAAATTCTTTGTTTTTCAAATAACAAAAGTTTTTTTTTTTTTTTTTTTTAAATGTATTTGATTTTCAACTTGCAACTATTATAATACCTTTTATAAAATTTTAATGTTATCATTATATCAAATAATTGCAGAGTTTACTTCATTTTCACACTTTTCAAAAACTCCTTAAAATTCATCATATTTCTTTAAAATTATATTGTCTATATTATATTATCTTGCAGATCACATTTCATTTTAGAATTCTTAATCAAATAAAACACATGTTGACAAACTTTAAGCATAGAAAAGTTCAATGTTTTGATTCACAACTTTTCATTCCATATATTTTATTCAAATTCAAATTTAGAAAATGTGTTTTTTGTTCTTCACAAAAAATGTTTTATTATTTTATGATGAAAGAAATCACAAAACAAATGGAAAAGTTAATGAGCTTTAAATTCTCCTTTATTAATATAAACACTTATTTAGTTGTTTTGTTTTCTTTAAATAACTTCCAACTTAGAAGTACCATTTATCAATTTTTCTTCGACAATATTCAAATCACTCAAATTTATAACTCAAATTCTTTGTTTTTCAAATAACAAAAGTTTTTTTTTTTTTTAAATGTCCTTGATTTTCAACTTGCAACTATTATAATACCTTTTATAAAATTTTAATGTTATCATTATATCAAATAATTGCAGAGTTTACTTCATTTTCACACTTTTCAAAAACTCCTTAAAATTCATCATATTTCTTTAAAATTATATTGTCTATATTATATTATCTTGCAGATCACATTTCATTTTAGAATTCTTAATCAAATACAACACATGTTGACAAACTTTAAGCATAGAAAAGTTCAATGTTTTGATTCACAATTTTTCATTCCATATATTTTATTCAAATTCAAATTCAAAATAGAAATTATTTAGAATAAAAAGAATTATTATAGAAATTATTTAGAATTATTATAGAAATTATTTAGAATTATTATAGAAATTCTTAGAAAATAAAAAAATATTGATAATCAAATATTGATAATCAGGTAATACTTACATACATTTGATTTATTTCGCATAGAAATAATATAAATTTCATACAATATAATTTTCACAAAATTTAAAGTAGTACATAAAACAATAATATTCAGAACATGAGAATTTTACGGTTATGTAGTACAGGCATCGAGACACGGCGCCATCTAAAAATAGTCATTATATTGTTCGAAAAATGAAGCTACAAATTCCTCTAATTGCAGTATTGCAACCCTAAAGAAATTGGCGGAAAATTGGCGAAAATACAGGGTTGCAAGATTGGGGCCTTCCTCAATGCTAGATTTTAACCGATTTTGCATTTAAATACAAAAAAATCTGAATAAAAACTATCCTATTTCTCAAGTTGGAACAAAACACACATTTAAAAAAAAAAAAAGTTAAAATCGGATGATTAGTTTCGGAGTTCATCGCGAACAAACATCGTGACACGGGAATTATATATAATAGATAATGAAATGCATAATATTACAACACAAGCATGTACTACTGTGTCCAAAAAATAAGACCAATTTTCAATTTAAAATTCCCGGAGCTTATGGAATATTTTTTTTCTTTTTTAGTTTGCTGGCACTGTTCTTGACATCTGTGTGAAATTTCACGTCAAAATATTCATTAGTGCTTGAGTTACGCGTGGCTTTGGGAAATGTCTGAATTAATTGTGCAAAGAACTTGCATCATATTCTATGCCTCTCTTATTCTGTGTATCGTACAACACGTTTTCTGAAACTACCAATATAAATTTCATTTTCTTATATGGTTTTCAAAACTGTATTTTCATGGTTAATATCTTGTTATATTTAGCTGATTTGGAAGTATGGTTTTAATTCTTATAAAATGAAATTAAATATCTATTGTCTTACTTTTATAAAAGCAAATACTTTATAGTTTTTAGAAAAGCCAACTCTTGTAGAAAAGAAAGACGGTAGAAAAACTGTTTTGCAATGTACTGGTCACAATAATAACAATTTTAACTGAGAGCATCAACTTATTACAGCATCGTCACAACATCTTATTACAGCTCTCTTACTTTCTTTTTTCATTTGGTAAATTCAAATTAATTTTAAATTTCTTTTTTTTTAATACCTACAATTAGTTCACACTTTCCATATACATATCTTGTTTAAATTTTCAATCGTTCATAAAATACTTTTCATTCGTCCACTCAAGTTCAAATACATTTTTTTTAACTTGTAGTGGATGACACGTGATGTTAATACAGTTTTTTCAAATATTAATTCATTCATTAAATTTAATTAATTAATTTTAGTCTTTTTTAGATTTAAGTTTCATGTATCTAATAATAGATGGCGCCAGATGTAAGAGGAAAATTTCACCATTATTTGTAAAGAACTTTCCCGCAATCTAGTGAAAAAAAAGTAGGAATTGCCTTTAAAAAAATTTTTTTATTTATATTACTTGTTTATATATAGAACGAACCAAAAAAAAAATAAATAAATAATAAATAAAAAGTGCTCTCAGCAATTACTGTTTTTATATTGAATCTGCTATCAACTTAGAAACATTCATAATAAAAAAAAATTTTACGGAGAAGAATGTAACACATTATTATTTGTTCCATTATTTTCTTCCAATCCCACACGTTTCTAGGAAATAAAACACAGACAAAGTAACTTGACGAAATAAAAATCTTTTCCGAAATTGATTCCACGTTGCTGATATCTTTGAAGATCATTTCAACTGATTTTCAAAAGAAGCCTTTTCCTTTTCATCATTCTTTTTTTAAGCTGTTTTTTAATTAGCACGAAGTCAATACTAGCGTGAATGGTAATAAAAATAACACTTTTGAGAGATTTATTGTTAGTTATTTTGTAAGGAAAGATTTTTTAAGGTTTTGTAAGAAAAGTTTATTTGAAAAAAAAAATTGTTTTTCAGCTCTGACGTGTTTTTATAGCTCTTCACTATTGTATTCAGCTTATTAATTGCGGTTTTAAAAAATGCATTACAATTCTTACTATTTACAAAAGTAATGAAATAGTTTTCAAAACTTTTTAAGGGATCGGAATTGTTTTTATATTCAAATTCATAAGAGACAAAAGAAACATATTTAAAACTACTAGGTTTTAACAGTTATTTTTTTAAAAAGTAAATATTTTCCTCTAGTGGCATCATTTTAATAGCAATATGTCCAGAAAGTGGGTTTTAAAATCCATTGCAGTATATCTGTCGATAAAGGTCCTGAATGACCGAGTGGCTAGTGCTTTGACGCTCGGTACCACAGGTTTCGGGTTGGAATCCCGGCGGTGCCATGGATTTTTGTAGTGTTCAGAATATACTTTACACCGTAGGTCCTGGTCTAACAGAATCGTAGAGTATTGCGGAGGTAGTGTTACTCCGCGTCCATAGCTTATCTTCAAGCTACAGGCACCTCTGGGGTAGTGCTAAGTGGGTAACGTCTGTGCAGCGCATGCCAAGTCATCAAAGACAATTATTTAAGTGTTTGCCAGCAGCATTAGAACAAAAAAAAAATATCTGTCGAAAAATACAAAAGGCCAAATTTCTGAAAGTGACCCCTGTTTCGTTGGGATTAAAAGTTGAGTTTTAAAAATTCTATGGAGAGTATTTTTCAAAGTAATAAAAAATATAACATATAGTGCAACTTCTAAATATGATTACTTAAAGTTTGAATTGTAAAATTTCTATGCAGGGAATCTAACAAATAAGTAAAAAAAAATAACAAAATTTCTAAATTGACTACTCTTTAGTTCTAGTCAAGAGTTAAGTTTTTAAATTTTGATACAGTATACCTGACGAAGTAATCAAAAACACAGTATACAATGAAACTTCTGAAAATAGCAACTCTTGTTTTAATCAAAAAGGGGATAGAAGGATCCAGTGACGTCTTATATTTAAAGTAGTTATAATTTTTTAAAAATTTCGAACAGATTTATTTTTATATTTATCGAAATTTTATTTTGCAATTTAATTCTTTTATATTTATCAAATCATTTAAATTAGTTTAATTTAAAAAACATATCCCTCATGTTTTTTAAGTGAGAAAATTTATTTATCTGTTCGTTATTCATATATTCAAAATTATAAATAAATAAAAACTAAATAAATATTGTAACCTTCTTTATAGATATATTTGAAGATATCCAGACATTTATCCGGATCATATGTTACAAAAAACGTAAAATATTACCTTTTACGTTGGATTTAAAATGAACCAATTAGCTATATTAACTGATAAAAATATAGATATCTTTCTTTCATTTAATGCTCAATGAAAATATATTATTACATTACCACTTTGGTCAATCTCCTGGATATTTACGAAGCAAGAGCTTCTTTTTAAATTCAAATTTAATTTTTAAGATAAATTTTAGATCGTGCTAAAGATCAAATAGTGGATAAGATTGTGGAAAAGATCAAAATGTTTTGATCAAAAATCGCCAATTTGTAAAAGATTTAGTTGCTCTTAGAATTTTGTAAATATTAAATGTGCGAACTAAATTTCATTGTATACAATATCAATACTGATACAGATGGTTTCTGATGCTAACTGCAATAAAATTATTCAAGTTTGAAGTTAAACAAAATTTCTTTCTAGGTTATGGATGCCAAGTAGCAGGATTTCTGACAGTTTTTGCAACCGAATTATCCATCTACACTCTCACCGTCATATCCGTTGAACGTTGGTATGCCATCACCTACGCCATCAACTTGAACAAGCGTCTCAAGCTGCGAAGGGCAGTTAACATCATGTCTGCTGGGTGGATCTTTGCCCTCACCATGGCATTCATCCCCCTGGTCAACGTCAACGGCTTTTCTCGCACCAGTATATGTCTCCCCATGAAGAATCAGCAAGTCAAAGATGTCCTCTACCTCATGGTACTGCTCATTACAAACTCTCTGGCATTCGTCTTTATCTTCTTCTGCTACGGTAACATGTACATGTCCGTGATTCGTCACCAGTGTCGAGCTACCGCCAATGACATGGCTGTCGCCAAGCGAATGGCTTTGCTGGTGATCACCGATTTCTTGTGTTGGGCACCAGTCGCATTCTTCGCAGCCACTGCTGTTTCAGGATACCCACTGATCGATGTCACAAATTCCAAGATTCTTCTGGTATTTTTTTATCCTCTGAATTCGTGTGCTAATCCGTTCATGTACGCCATCTTCACCACACAGTACAGACGCGATTTTTTAAGCTTGCTCAATCGCTGCGATTGTTGTAAGGAATGGACGCGAAAAGAAAAAGATAAATATTCTTCATGCAATGTTCCCCCCTTGCAATTCTCTGATGGCTCACGACATTGGCAGCACAACAATTCTTACTCGTCACAGATGTCCACTGACAACTCCATGAAGGTTCTACGTCCCAGCGATCTCAGCAGTCAACAAGATGTATTTTCCACATCGGGATGGGAGGATCAAGATGCTGAAGATGTCATCCATCTCTGGTCTAGTGTGTTCCCCAAAAGAGAATCAACATCCAGTGAAGATAGTGGCCAGGGCTGCAAGAATTTCAGCAGTACTTCACACAGCTCAGTGACATATAAAGGTTCACCACATCCAGTAAAGCACAGGTTTGTTCATCTAGAAATGCCCACCATATTAAGTCCTGAAAATCCAACACTCCATACCACAAGCATGTAAATAAACAAAGTATTAATCCCTGAGATACTAAATCTGCCAAACGCCTACATCTTTCAGTGCCATTAACTACTTAATTCTTCTGTTATTGTTTGATTTCTAACAAACTGCTCTAGCTGATTTCGTACCATGAGGTAATGATTTTATGAAGAACCTACATTAATAGCTTAGACGTTGCTATATGTACTATAAAATGATGCAAATATAGTGTTTAGCTTGGAAAGATAAATAATTTTATAAGATTAGTATTTGTCCAAAAATGCGTTTTTCCTGCACATTCATTGCTCTGTGCATGCCATCAAAGTGTAAGAAATTATTTGTGTGCTCATCACTTTACTGAAGAATGATGTTGAATAAAAAAGTTGAACAGAATTCAGTGAATATGCATTGGTGCTGTTTTCCTGGCTAAATTGTATTTTTATTTATGATAATGGAAAAGAATATTTAAAAATAATTTTCTCCATAAAATAGTGCACGAGACCATTCGAAAGACAAGAATCAAATGTTACTGTGTTACTAAGAATCATATGTATTTCAGTACATAAAAGGCAGTGAAATAAGACTGCATTTACAGTTATTTTTAAGCCTTTGTACTGTTCTAGAGAAAAATGCTACATAATTAGACTAGGTCAGAAAGAAATGCATTAAATAAACCCAGTCTAAAACTTTCTTCAAATACAACGGGTGAATACAATGCAAACTCATACAATATTGTACAGTACAGATAAAGAGGCGAATACATCATGCCAAACATTTACTGTGCACTTGAAACAAATATGTTGGAAACGTGTTTTAATATATAAAGCACTATAAAAGGCTGTTCAAATAAATTGAAATGATCGAAATTTTCATCATTGCAAATATTTGCATAATGATAGCTTAAAGATGAACTTGAACTGATTTAGATGCTGTACGAACTGTTTGTTAAATAACGATATTTATTGCATGTATATTTATGAACTGCATTGATAATTGTGTTGGATAACCTTTAAGTGTATGTTTAAGCCAGACAAAATAGTACTGTTATATAAATTTCCCAAGTGTGATGTATAGTCTTGTTGCATAAATAAATCATCCACAAATGAATGTTATATAGTTAGCATGAACTGTAATTATAATATGCCAATGCATGTCATCATCTTATTGCTGTTGTATGTTCTCTGCATACTTTCCTAAATCCCCTAAAAATTGCTGTTCTTAAGGCTCATATTCTCAACATAAGTAGAACAGATTTTGAATCATGGTGCTCCAAATTTCCCTTAGCAAAGAATTTTGATGGTTCAAGTTAAGCCAAGAAATACAATTAAAATAAGGAGTGAAAAAAATAAGGAGCTTATAAAAGGTATAGATTAAGCGTTATGATTACTCATCTTAAACAGTAAGTATTAATAAAATTCTATAACATAAAAATTTACGTTTTTTTTTTTTTTTTTTTTTTTAATACTTAATCACAACAAAGAAAACGTTAAAGCAAAGAAAGAGTCTGATCTTTTCATAAAAAGAATTTTGATTTTTCACGATATAATTACTAGAAATGCGAATTGAAACTGAAATTAAAAACAAAAGCAAAATAAAATTCTTAATGGTGAAGTTAAATTAAGTTAATGGAGTAAACAATTAAGCTTTTTAAAATCAGAATAAATTAGTTGATGAGGTTTTCAGTTCATCAACGTGAGTTTGAAAAACTGCACTTGCATAAATAAATATGAATAAGGGAATAACAATAACAAAAAAAATAATAATAATAATAATAA
Source organism: Caerostris darwini (assembly GCA_021605075.1). NCBI lineage: Eukaryota > Metazoa > Arthropoda > Arachnida > Araneae > Araneidae > Caerostris > Caerostris darwini. The sequence continues at coordinate 750,416 of BPLQ01003582.1, forward strand.
TTGTTATTGTCTGTAGTTTAGGAATATAACCTTTTTCTTTTTTAATGTTTCCATAAATTTATTTGAAGAAAATTTATGATTTAAATATTAAAAAAAGAATGTTTTAAATGTTTAGCGATAAGAAATACTATCATATCATTGAGACGAATTATGAGAGGAAGCTATTATCTCAAATGTAAAAATGTAGAAATACTTCATAACAATTTTGTTACTTACAAGTATATGTGTATGTTTCACTAAAAAAAGTTATTGTTATTTAATTATGTTTTATTTTATAAAATGTTATGCAACCATAGGATGTATTCTAGTGCCGCCATCTATATGATATCGATGGAATTATTTCTATATAACTTTATATGTATAGATGATAAATTGTTTTGTGCTGCCATCTGTTGTTTAAATTAGTAAATAAATATGTGAAGTGAAATCTTTTTATTTATGTCTTGTGCCATTCAAAACATAATATTTATTAAAAACTACAATTCACTTTTTTTTTTTTTAATTCTCTAAAAATATTTGTTTTAATCTAATATATGTATTTTTTTCATAAAATAACAAACACATTTTCTAAATGTATCTGTTTCTTTTCAAAGTATGGAAATCTAAATTGCTTATAAAGTATATTGTTAAATGTTTCTTTTATAATTAAATTTTTGATGCCTATGTGTTTAAAATGTAACTTTCTAAATGGAATTAGCACTTGTAACTTATTCTTTGATGTTGTGATTTCCAATGATAAGAAAATGTAAGCTATAAAGATGTTATAAATGTTGTATATATATGTGCTATTTATCAATATCAACTTGGTGTTAAATCCTCTGTTAAGAAAATAAATGACTGTTATGGTACTTTGATGATTTTACATGCAAAACACTTAACATGTTTATTGGAAATATTTCTAAACATGTAAAAATTAAATTTAAAATTAAAGACGAAGCATTTTTATCGGAGCCAAATTTTATAGAATGACTATTTAAATGTTTTCTAAACTTAACTTGCTATATATTTAACTAATACTTAATACTAAATACTAATACTTAATACTACTACTAATACTAATACTAAATACTTAAATTATTAAACAATATTTCTCAACGAATAATAACTAATAATAATTCAGAAAAAAAACAATACTTTTTGCTTGACGACATTAAAAATTTTATTTTTTTACTTTATATTTGACATTTTTTTATTACAAATTTTTAAAGAAATATTATTCATAAAAGTTAATTTAATATGATAACAAGTTTGGCCATGAAATAAAGGTTTTGACTGCATTGACTTTAATAAAATAGCTATTCATTTGGTATCATATTTATGTCTCCGCATTTACTAAATTCAAGTAACAATATTTATTTTTCTATTCCTATTCTATTAGATATAATTACGACAAATGAAAGTTAAAAGCATTGTATTGAAAATAATTTTATGTATTTTTTAAAATATCCATGTTGAAAAAGATACTTAAAATATACATAATAAATAATAATAATAATACAGCAATAATAATAATACATTTTTTTTAATTTGAATATAGAATTGGATTTTTTGAAAGAAAAATTTAGAAACATTTTTGAAAAAATGTTTCTTGCGATTTTATTTGCCCATCGTTTATATTCTACCAAAGCAAGAAAAAAATAATTAAAATAGAAATTATTATATTTTATTATATAGTTTATTTAACAGCATGAGAAATTATTACTAGTTGATAATTTGTAAAAATATTCTTTAGTGTATATTTCATCAATAAATTTGAAAAATAAATTCGCTTCATTCAAACTGCAGTACGAAATGTGAGATAATTGGTTATTTGTTACAAATATAATAGATTAAATCTGTAAAATTTTCTTAAAATTTAAAAATATTATATAGTCATTCAAATTCAATTGGGTTTTTATAATTTGAAAGCCAACAATATAATGATACGAAGACTCCGGTTGCTCCTTAAACATGTCAGTTACTTTTATATAATGATAACATTATCATACAAAGCCTATAAAAGAATTTTTATTTAAATGCATGTTGCAAATTATGAAGTAGAAATTTTAATTTGTTAAACAAGTGACTGTTGAGTTACGAAGTTATATAATTAGGAAAAAAATTACTAATTTTTACCGTGAATAGAGGAATTTATGTTACTTCCTTCTACAAAATAATGTTGTGTGCCTAAGTTTTGTAATCTCATAAAATCCATTTTATATTAATGAGTAAAGATCAATTTTAAATATTCATGATTACAATAATTTTTTTTCTAGTTCTTGTTATCATTAAACTCTCTTATATAAATGATAATTCGTGTTCCAAAAATGAAAACTATTTTTGGAACACGAATTATCATTTATATAGGAATAATACACACAAAAGGCTGTGTTTGTATTCCATTGTGAAACATTTAACCATTATCACAAATTCATTGGATAAAAGAATGGATGACTCTGTCTGGATTACATTAAGTAAAATAATTTAACCCTTATATACAATGACAAATTCATTTGACAAAAGAATGGAAGAATTCAATCTTAAAAAACTGAGAATCTAGTAATAATTTACAAAATGATAATTCATATTTATAAAACATTATTCAAGTTGAAACATACTTATAAGGCTTTGTTTGGATTCCATTATGTAAAGTAATAAAAATAAATAAATAAAATTAAAAAAAAACATAACAAGCTAAGACAAACTCATTGAACGAAAAAAGTTCTATTACTTCATGAATCCACTAATTAACAAAAAAAGAGAGATCCAAAGCAATAGATATTATAAAACAAACTTTAAAAAATTCAAAAACTCCTGCTCAAAAAGAAAATCCCCCTGTCAAAATATGTGTCATTGACGTTTGGAACTTATGCAAAAAGCTCAGGGAGTATTGAAATGGCATCTTCAGTTCTGCTTCTGGCTATTTTTTGTTTACACATTCTCTTCCTCTCTGAATTCGAAATAAGCTGCAGTCTCTTTGGAATAAATCATAAGCAAGGAAGTGAACAAAAATGCTGAATATTCTCAAAACTGAACATTTTTGTCCCGATTTCGAATTACGATAATGTGTGATTTTCTAGATTAGTTTCTTGAGCGTGAAATATTAAAACCCTTTAGAAACAATTTTTTACGATCCGAAGTAGTTTATTTCCTAAAAGAGCAATATGTCTCATCCCATTCACTTCAGTTTTAGACATTATTTTATTATTCGTCTTATTTCTTAATCTTTGAATTTGGAAATTCCGTAAAAGAAATATTGTTTTGTTTAGTCCAGGAGTGGCCAACTCTAGGCCCACGGGCCGCCTTGGACATTTTTTTGGCCCGTGAAATTCATTACACTTTTACAAAATATATTTATTTTATAATGCCAAAGTAGTAAAAACCAATGTATTAAAAAAAACGTCATTTGTACATCTATATATTCAAAAATTAACTGTCGAAATTATGAGAAAAAAATTATTTTGATTTTAAACTAATATTCTTTAGAATATATAACAGATATTGCCTGTTTTATTTATGAGTTTACAGTTATTATGATGCGCGAATATCTTAAAACATCTAATATAACAGGTTCTATGTTTCACTTTAAGTGGCCTCAGGGACTTAATGGTAAGCACAATAAGAATAACTCATTATGTTTCAATTTTTCACTCCAAAAAAAAATGTCTGTAGTGGGTCTAAATCTAATACGGGGATATATAATTTCATATTCGGCCCGCGGAGTTAGGATGCATTTTCAAAGTGGCTCGCAAGATCATTTCGGTTGGCCAACCCTGGTTTAGCCTTTCATGATTTCATTGTAATTTAATTTTTCCTGCATTTATTTTTTATTTTAAATGTTTTTACATCATTCTGTTTTTTAGTGATAAAATGAGTCTGGTCTATAATGGAAGAATTGCCATTGCTATATATAGAATGCTTCCAATCCCAACTCCCCTCTGCAACATGGAATGAACACTTCTGAAAGTGGTATCTGGGTCGTACTGAACGTAATTTTCATAAACCCGAATGTAAAATGAATTCTCTATAAACATCAGTTAAATCTAAACATGAAAAAATAAAAAATATACTTATATAATTAAATATGAAAAAAAATTCCAACTATGAAAAAAATTCCAAATATGAAAAAAAATCCAAATGAATAAAAATAAATATCAGAGATAAATAATGTATTAAAAGAGTGATTAATAATATCTACATAACTGAAACTTAAATGTCAGTATAATACAGCTTGACTTTTAAACGTTGTAGTTAAAATTCAATTTAAAAATTGCAATGTTTTCAGGGTTTTTGATTGTAGACTGGATAAAAATAAAAAAAAGCTGAAAGAAAAATTGGTCTTTTCATTGGCATTGTTTTTGAGTTATGATTGCATATTATTGTCATTTTCATAATTTCAAATATGTTATCAAGCTTAAGACGTGACCCAGTAGTGGAGTGCTGAGCTTGCTTACAGGGATGATCAGTATAGCTAGTATCACTCAGAAAACTGCCATTAACGCTTTCACAAATGAGAGGAATCAGTGGTGACTATGACAGCTTGTGTGACTTGCTTCGTAATTTAGGCTGCTTTGTGGGAGTTTCTTGACGCTTCTTCATACGACACGAAAATGTAGGATGGTTGCACTTAAAAAGTGCCCGAAAGGACCTCTTAATCGCCTGCCAATGGGTTCGTAATGCATATAAGTAGAACACAGACTCGCTGAAGTACAACAAATTGTGTCTTGTCTTACATTATTTAACTGGCAATCAGTTAAAAATATTAATAATTTAAATAATATTAGTGTAAAAGGTATATTTAATGCAAAGTGTTTTCAAGATAATGACTCTTTTTATTCACTAAAAGCATAGTTTTTCCTACGTCTTTATTAACTATTTAATTATTTTTATATAACCTGTGCTTTATAGTTTAAAGTGAGCAATTGTCAATTAGAAAGAATGAAAAAAAAAATCACAATAGGTTAAAAAATAAAAGTAACGTTTATGAAAATCATTCAGGTGTTTCCTTTAACCTTAGAGTAGTTATAAAATAGAGAGCTCCTATCTATTCAGCAACAGAATGTTAAGACAAATATCCCCTGTTCTTTTCACACTGAAGTTGACGCAACCTAGTTCCTTTGGCTTCTTTTTTCACTGCCTTAGAAAAGCAGTTATTTATTTATAGTATGAATATATTTTTTGCCTTCATTGCACTTATTAATAATAAAAAAAGCAGATAACTTCAAATACAAATAGTTATGTACTATGTCGATATGCATAAATAACTATGTAATAATATGTAATAGTATACATAATTTCTTAAGAACGTGAAAAATAATAAAAATAATTATATTTATCGATAGTAGAGAAATGAAAAATGCTTAGACACATTAAATTTACCTTTATCTGGAGTCCTAAAAAAACGCAAAGGACAGTTTTGAAAATCATGCTTTATATATGTATGTATGTATGTATGTATGTATGTATGTATATGTATACCTTCTTAGTAACAGCATAAATAAATGCCAAAAATAACTCAAGATGCCATCGCATGCCTATGGTGGTCTACAATCTCTGCACTTTGCAACACATGCTTATCATTAATTTTAAATTGATTAAAAATGATTTTTGATCAATGGATGAGTATTATGGCTATTCATAGAAATAAAAATTACCGGATAAACAGGCTAAGATACAAATTATATATAAATTTCATACCAATAAAAATTATTCTAAAACACTTGATATTCGTCCAATATGACAAATAAATTTACTACTACGTATTTGTGAAAAGAATTAAGTCCTCTTTTCATAAATTTCTCAACTTAAGCATACACAGGATCATATTTAAGCATTTCTTCAGTGCAAAGCAAGCATACAAAGAGATAAGTCCCATACAAATCAATATGAAAATTAAAAAGCCATTTGCTGAAGTATATACTCGTCACGTGACAAGCGTGTCAACTTCAAATGTAATAACTGACAACCCTTAAGCTACTTATTACTACTCTATGGTGTTAACTTATTAAAATAAATTGTATTAACATTGTCTTTTTATAATAATATAAAATAAATTAAAAGATCGCAACATTTGTAAGCGGTTAATGAGTGTTAAAGAACTCTATGCAAAGTGGAGTGGGTACCCGCTTGAAATTTTGAATACATGACATAAAAACAAGTTTCATTTAACAAAATGTTGAAGTATTGCAATTTGATGTTTATTACATTTCACAAATTGGTATAAAAAAGAGTGCATTGATATTATAGATAATTAAATTATTTTAATAAAATCAGCATTTTATTCAAACAAAAAATGCCGTTGAAAACTAAAAAGCAAAAATAACTTATTCATATATTAAAATATAATTTGGTGTGAGGTTTAATAGAATCAGGTCAAAAGATGGGATTTTACTTCATTTTATTACATGTTTTATGTCATATATATAATATAATATTGTAGTACTTTTTTTTTAGTTCATTCGGATTCCATAGATAAAATGACTAAAGATGAATAATGACAGAAATCAAATAATTTTTTATTATTTCCCATTTTCAGAAAAATCTTTCTGAGCTTGCAAAGCAAGTATGAATGATAAATTATTCAAAACCGTATAAGCAAAATCAGTCCAATTAAGTACAAATTTTAGATACAATTCAAATGAATTTTTTTGTCAATGGATATTATATCTTGGAAAGTAAATTTAGACAAAATATTATGTGGCATCTTCATACTATGAAAACAGTACGAAGTTCTTTGAATTAACATTACCCTATGACTGGTAACGTTAATTCGAAGAACTTCGTGCATTGGGCAGACGCTAACCCCCATGATGTGGTTGCACTTCCGTTACACGAAGAAAAAGTAACACTGTGTGAGGCGGTAAAATAAGCACTTTCCTCCTGGACCAATACTTTTTTTTTGAAGAGGTTACTGCCGAAGTTCAATAAATATGTACGGTAATAAGTGCACATTATATAGAAATCTTGATTAATTACGTAATTTTCGATTTGTAACAGCGAAATGCTCCATCTGCAATAGTGTGGATGCAAGATGACGTTTCTCACATGTGGTGTCGTCTGTCAAACATTTCATGGCACAAAGTTTTGTGACAAAGTTATCTATAGCCCATCAAGGTCTTTCAATCTCATTCCAATGGATTGCTGGCTGTTGGGATACCAAAAATCCAAAGTGTATGCATTTATTCCGTAAATTGCATCTCTTTTGGATCTCTTCGAAGATGCTATCAGACACCAGGTTCAGCAAACGCTTCCTTTTGCCATGGCAAGTGCTTAAGTGCTGTCCACAATTTGCCGCAGGTAAAATGTCATCATGTGAGAAGGTGGTCACGTGGAAATTTGTGAAATGCAATGAAATGTTTTTCTTTCTGTTGCTCCTCTATTCTTATTGGCTATTTCAGTTCTTTTCTTAGTGTCTAGTGTCAATGATTTTCGTTCACCTTAACTGGTACCTTTCCAATGCTATTTATGGCTTTTCGCTACGAAGATCCCATTCCAATAAAAAAAATAGGTGTTTCCATTTGAAATTTTCGAAATTGTGTCACTTGAAACCGTAACTGTTGTTATCTGCTTGTTAGTTGTGTCAGGATGTAAGACCAATCTCTTTCTTTACATTAATTTATTATATTACAATGTTAACAATACTACATACATAGGGCACCCTGGGCCTCTTCTACAATAGCATTAATAGTTAAAAACCAAGAACACATGACGTACTGACCCTGACCGTGTTAATTGCTCAGACGCTCTTAGCGTTCTCCCCGTCGTCTCAAAATCTCACCGCTTGTCCTTACGAGTTCACACAGTTATGGTACCAGTTACTGGTCACAGTGGCGACCTCTCGCGGCTATCTAATAATAATTAAGCCTTATACTGTTGTGTTTCATAGGATTATTGGGAGCATACCCATATATATATATATATATATATATATATATATTAAAACAATGGAACCATTTTGATTCTGCAGAATCACTTAATGGCGATGGTCTTTGTGTGACTGTATAACAATACTGATCGTATGCTTAGACATCATGCGTTGTTTGAAAAAAAAATTAATAACCGTCCTCTCAAAGTTTAATCATTGAATACATCAACAAGAAACAAAATTTGATTGGCGGAAGGAACTATGAATTCCACTAATTCCACCACGATTCATCTGACAAAACTTTAGTTCTAAAAAGCATTTTGATTTCACAATCCTTAAAAGTAATCCAACTCGCGGCTTAGGGTTAGAAACAGCAGCTGACAGCACCCTGATGAGCAACATCCATTACAATTATTGCTTGCAAAAATGATGATATTTGATAGTGATGACGAGTGTAAATGAGGTGTGCATTTCTTGGCTTTTCATCACAAGATATTCAAATACGAGATAATTGTCCTTAAAAGTACTTCATCCAAGCAATGTCTTTCCTCTATTATCCATGAAATCAAGATGAGAGTAAGGAATTTTACTAGTTTTCTTCCTGCGACACGCTGTTGGATAAAAACCTTAAAAATCTTTCAGGAATGCAGGAACTCGCTTCCAGTGGGCGTTGCTCGATAATCGTGATTGTCCGTATGGACATCTCGTCACGTATAATAAAATATTAAAAATGTAACATGTTTTTAACTTTTTTAAGATATTGTTACATTGTAATGATTTACTAAATGTTATTAAAATTCTTAAGGATTAGCATGACTCGCTATTCATAAATTTCCAATCATAAAAATCTTTTATTTTAGAATATGGTATTACAATATCTCAATAGATGGCAGCACCATGAAGGAATTCTCTTTCTCTTAATAAATGATAAATACAACATTTTTTCTGATATTTAACGAAATATTAAACGTACAGATATTTTTCATAGAATAAATAGGCTATACAAATTATAGTGTATATCAATTGCAATAACAACTAAAATTACAATAAACATTAAATTTGAAATTAAGAATTATTGCAAGGTAGATAAAATTATGAATAATGAATATAAGGTACGAATGAATAATTAATGAATATGTTATGAATAAATTATTCATATATTAATGAGTAATAAATTAACTGACTTATTTTTTGTTAAAGCAATAATTGAAAACTATAGATTAATTATTAATATTGTCACTATCTAAGGCAAGTCACAGTCTGTAATTTCATGTTTAACAAAATTAAACAAAAAATTCCAGAATTTTTTTCTGAACTCTAAAAATTTAATTATAAAAAAGAAATATTTAATATTCCTATTTAAAAAATTTAATTTTAACATACATTCAAAAAATGTCATCCCCTATGTAAGTACAAAATACAATATAATTCGAGATTGGATCAATATTCCTCAAAAAATTACACAATTAGGTTTTAAGCTAATTTGACGATTCTTCATGGTCAATGAATTTTTAATAGTTGACGTAATTTTTTATGCTGTTATACTACGAGGTATATAAGGTACGAATGAATAATTAATTAATATATTATGAATGAATTATTCATATATTAAAGAGTAATAAATTAACTGACTCATTATAACTCATCAATTATTAATTAATTATTGTAGCTCAATAATTATCATTCTATTATTGATAGATAGGCTGTGGTAAAAATAATAAATAAAACATACTAACTACTGAATTGCAACTACCTAAAAATGTGTTCAATAATTAAGAAAATATTTGCATTGCCACTTTACCAATAAAAATATCCTCTGTTTAATTCTAGATACTTGTATATCCGAAAAAGTTGCAACTTGAAGTATATTGTCAATTCCTGTAAGTTACCGTAGTTGAATTTAAAGAATTTTCAACTGGATGGTGAAAATTTGATAGCTATAGTGGTGAGCCTTAATCAAATTGAGATTGGAATAAACTGGCTATGCTAAACTTACTCTATATTCTATAGTGCTAAAGAAAACCAGGATTAAAATTCTCAAAAATTTTTACATTCCCAGGATACTCTTATTAACTTCTGATAAGCAGTTCGGATACAAAGACAAATTACCTAATACGATTTGCTTTGGCTATGTTGAAGTGGAAAAAGTTTATACATAACGTCTGCAAACTTGTAAATGACAGGAAGACAAGGATTGTTGTTTAGTAAACAACAAGTAATTTATGTTTTGCAATCTTAAGTATCTGATTAACACACGATAATTACGTAATTTTTGCTAATTAAATTATGTTAATAAGATTTAAAAATAAGTATTGGATCTTGAATCCAAGCAATTTTTAATATATATTGTATCCCTTAATATTTATGCAATGCTTAAATATACAACATCTTGATTCATTAATCACATTAAAATAAATTTTATTGAAATTCCTGTTAACAATGAAAAGATGAGCTTTTCTCTTTATATCAGAAAATAAAGCATGTTAACTCTACTATACCAAAACTTACCAAATTAAGTCTTTGGTATAGTAGAGTTAACATGTTTTATTTTCTGAAGTTGGACAACGTCATATTATAAGTGTTAGTTTTTTTATACTCTTACACGAAATTGTTCTTGATTCATTAATCACATTAAAATAAATTTTATTGAAATTCCTGTTAACAATGAAAAGATGAGCTTTTCTCTTTATATCAGAAAATAAAGCATGTTAACTCTACTATACCAAAACTTACCAAATTAAGTCTTTGGTATAGTAGAGTTAACATGTTTTATTTTCTGAAGTTGGACAACGTCATATTATAAGTGTTAGTTTTTTATACTCTTACACGAAATTGTTCTTGATTCATTAATCACATTAAAATAAATTTTATTGAAATTCCTGTTAACAATGAAAAGATGAGCTTTTCTCTTTATATCAGAAAATAAAGCATGTTAACTCTACTATACCAAAACTTACCAAATTAAGTCTTTGGTATAGTAGAGTTAACATGTTTTATTTTCTGAAGTTGGACAACGTCATATTATAAGTGTTAGTTTTTTTATACTCTTACACGAAATTGTTCTTGATTCATTAATCACATTAAAATAAATTTTATTGAAATTCCTGTTAACAATGAAAAGATGAGCTTTTCTCTTTATATCAGAAAATAAAGCATGTTAACTCTACTATACCAAAACTTACCAAATTAAGTCTTTGGTATAGTAGAGTTAACATGTTTTATTTTCTGAAGTTGGACAACGTCATATTATAAGTGTTAGTTTTTTTATACTCTTACACGAAATTGTTCTTGATTCATTAATCACATTAAAATAAATTTTATTGAAATTCCTGTTAACAATGAAAAGATGAGCTTTTCTCTTTATATCAGAAAATAAAAAGCATGTTAACTCTACTATACCAAAACTTACCAAATTAAGTCTTTGGTATAGTAGAGTTCATTAAACATGTTTTATTTTCTGAAGTTGGACAACGTCATATTATAAGTGTTAGTGTTTTTATACTCTTACACGAAATTGTTCTTGATTCATTAATCACATTAAAATAAATTTTATTGAAATTCCTGTTAACAATGAAAAGATGAGCTTTTCTCTTTATATCAGAAAATAAAGCATGTTAACTCTACTATACCAAAACTTACCAAATTAAGTCTTTGGTATAGTAGAGTTAACATGTTTTATTTTCTGAAGTTGGACAACATCATATTATAAGTGTTAGTTTTTTTATACTCTTACACGAAATTGTTTGGCCCATCGATATTCAACAAAAATAATTATAATAACAATAAAAAAATAACTTCCAAAACTTGAACGAAAAAATATGGGATATTCATCTTAAACCTATTTATACATTTATTTAGAATAAGTATCTTATGCTGGTGGAAGACATTGGCAAATATAATAATTGGCAATCTATGTCAAATGTGGTACAATAGTTGTGTAGAAAAATGTTTTATACACAGCTAAAAATTATGACAACTGGCTCGTCTATAATTTTTCTTCTGTATTTAATTTCAGTCCTTGTATAATCTTATTTTATAAACCATCCATGTTTGCATCTATAATTTTTTTTCAAATACCAAATGGTTTATTCAGCAGTCACATGAGACATAGTAAAGTAATCTAAATTCTAAATAGCATAAAAACTTGTCCTTGTATTTTCTGAGATAGTTTCAATCACTCAAAATTGAGATACTATTCGTTTAAGGATATTATGAACAGCTTGACAGAGAAAAAGAAAACAAATTCAAAAGTTGTGCTATATAAATAACTCTAAAAGTTTTGATCCTTAACATATCCTTAAAATTATTCATTTTTATTACGTTTCATAGACTTTGGATAATAGGTGCATGCAGAAATATATTAATTTTATACATTTATAAAAAATACATGTGGTTTTGCTTTTTACATTTTCCAGAGCATTAATATAAGAATCGTAATTCTCAAAAATATTACTTTCTCCCTCCAAAATATATATTAATTAAAAAAAAACCTCAGGCTTTCTAAATAATTTAATATCTCAAGTAAAACGCAAATTAAATTGGGACATTATTAATACTTTAATGTATTTTTTATAAACTATTCATCACTATTTATGAAATTTTAAATTAGAATTTAGTCCATTCTTTTTACTTTATAAGCATGAAACCAAAATTAAAGAAAAAAAATTTATACTATTCATTATTTATTTGGAAGTGTAAATAATCTACCTAGTATATTTTCTATGAATACATCCAGACAAACTCAAGCTGAATTAACCACAAAGCAAAATATATTCATTCATATTTAAATTAGATTAACTTGAGTTATGAATATTTTATTCATATTAATTCGATTTAATATAAATGTCTTTAATTTATGATTAATATTCTAAAACTTTTTTTTTTCCTTGATAAAGAATTTCTAACTTTTATCTAACTTTTTCTGCTTAAACCTTTAATATTAAAACGAATAAAAATTTCACTATAATCACCTTTCAAGCTTTCATTTCCTAAAAACTCTCCGATCGTATAATTGGGAAACAACAATTACCTCTTTGGAAGATCAACTTTATATAAATATATATTACTTAATTTGTCCATAGATAATTAAATAACTTTTATAAAAGCTATTTCGATGTTTCCTATCAATCAAATTGAATGGTTATTCAAATGGTCGAGACGATTAACCGGACACCTAAATTTTCATTTTAAATTTTTGGTGTTGTTTCCTATCCCAATGGGTCGACAGCAACATCTGCACAAAGTCCAAGAATTCTTGTGGTCTCATGGAAGGAGGGAAAGTTAAGTAACTTCTGTTGTGTTGGCGCATCCGTAGGTAGAAGTTTGTTCCGTGAATAAGTGCCTTCCGGGAGGGCTTTTAGGGAGAACTACCCCGCATTTGCTTATCGTATGGGTGAAACTCCCATCAGGTAATCCGACTAACGAAGCAAGATGCTGAACATCCCAAATACTATCAAATTTCTTCGTTTTTTGAAACATATCTACAATAAAGCCGCCAGCGGATTGGACTTCACCAGCGGCGCACTGAGCAACGAGTAGGGCTTATTTTAAGTAGAGCTTATTTTCATTATTATTTTAAGAACTTGGTTATCTTTTTAACAGTAGTTATCTTTTACATTCAAATAAAAAATAAATTAAATATCCAGCTCGTTTTCAAATGCATTTCAAAAAAAATTGTACATTTAGGCATCATATTTATTTTTAAAATTTGTCCCCAGATAATAAAAATATTTCACAAATAATTACATTTTTAAGTTATATATGTTTATTAATATTAATGAAGAAGCTATTTTTTTTATAAATAATTAATTGAAGGTATCATACAAAAAGGGATTTTCAACCCAATTATACAGCGTCTTATAATATTTTAACATTCAAAATCATTGTTATGCTATTCAAAATAATTTTACCTTCTTATTCGTAAATAATTTATTTTCACGTATTATTTCAGAATGAAAAAAAAAATTACATAGCAAGAAAACAATAATTTGATTTTAATTTATTGTTAAAGTGAAGCATTTTATACAATTTTCATTACTTTTCTGAGTAGTTACTTAAATATCTTTATCGAAAATTTTAAAAAAAGACTTATTAATGCTAATTTAAAAAAAAGCGAAATAAGTATAAAAAAAGGCATTAATTATAATTTGCAATGATGGATGCATATTTATGTTAAAAAGTTATTAGAAAAAATATATAATATATAATCAATGTCTATTTTGTTTTAAAAATCAATATTCATATTTTTTTATTTTCTTTTGGCGACAGCATTTCGATATTATAAACATTTTATTACAACCCCTTTGGCATCTAAAAGAAAAAAAAATCCTTTATACACGAATCCAACTCAAAGGAGTATAGCTGACGGGATTGATTAAAAAAAAAAAAAAACATACCGCAAAAAAATACAAATAATATGCAATACTTTGAAGGACAACAAGAATAAAAATGCAATATTTATTCTCGCCAGCATAAGTTAACAACAAAACTCCAAAATGTCGTCAAGTTAGATCTTGCTACAATTTTGTGGTTGTTTAAAAAACCGACAATTTAAAATATTTCAATACAAGAATAATTGGATATTTACATTCAAATGAAACGATTTATTTTTCCAAACGCAACTATTGCATAAATTCGCATAATTTTTAAATTGTATACATATTTTTTAACATTATAATTTATTTTAACTCTTTGAAACACATAACTTTTGAACTTTTATTTATTTTTTAATTAAATTAAAGCCAATAAAAAATATATATAATCACATTTGATATTTAAATGATAAAGGAAACCAAAAAAAAAAAAAAAAAATTTATTAATTCTCAAGGAAGTCTGCTTGCTTCCTGAAAGCACTTCACTCAACGAAGTTGGGCAACATCCACTTTTTAGAAAACCTTAAACTTAAGCATCTCAAGAAGCAGATGTTTTAAGAAAGAAAGAGTGGAGAGAGAGGGAAAAAAAAAAAGAAAAAAAAAAAAAAAAAAGGAATTCAAACACATCTTCCCCGAAGAGAGCTTACTACGCAGACGAAATCTGAAAAAGCCACGCAGTCTGTTCCGAGAAAAACACACCTGAGAAGTTCTTGCGACAGAAAATAAAATAAAATAAATAAATACTGCGAGAGCCCCAACCGAAAAAAAAAAAAAAAAAAAAAAGAAGAGGGAAAGAGAGAGAGAGAAGTAGATAAAAAGAAACCAAAATGAAAAATCCTTTAAAGCCTTCCTGGCATCTTCAGAACATCGCAATTAAAAGGCATCACGCCGTGTGCTTTACCCTCCATGCCATGCTTATACAACTCGCGAGTTGGTATTTCAAGGATATCAACTCTAGCGCTTTGCAACCAACCATCAACTTGGGAAATTGCAGTAAGCGCTTTTGGGCCTTAGAAAGAAAAGAAAAAGAAAAAAACCTTCACCATTGTGTCTGTGCGTATTCCTTTGGCGTCAAGCCGTCTACTAGAAAAACCATCAGGCAGCAGCACTTTTTCGAGAACACTCACTGTAACGGATGTTTTGGTGTTCCACAAATGTCAGGCCATACCAGTATGATTGCTATCTCGTATGTTGAGGGCAGGGTGAAAATAATAAAAAAAATAAAAGTTTGTATTTATAAATATATATGTATGCAGTGCGTACATATATGTTGTCCCTTGTCACCGCCCCCTACTACTGGGGTCAGCGAATAGGGTTGCCAGGAAGCAGTTCACTTGTCATCGCCAAATACTTTCGCCAAGAGCGAGTGATTTGTGAAGATAATCCACTAGTAGTAGTTCGAAGAAATATTTCATATTAATGAGAAAAATTTTGCTGTTTAGGAATGTGAGATGAGTACGGATTTATTTCGAGATACATCGGCTATATACACTTCCATTACAGTTCCGTAGCAAGTTCGTAAACATATAAATTTTCAATTAAACGTGTGCTAAATACTGATTTGAGCACGGAATTAATTACACACTAATACTCCGGATTTAGTTGTTTTTTTTAGGTAATGAAAACAATTTGTATGTGTAACGATAATTAGTTGTTTTGATTACTGATTTCATATGAGGGTCCATCTAGAGTTAATATACTTTTAAAACATTTGAATGCCTTCTAATCATCTAAATCAATTTCTCGAAACTAAAATTTGAAATATTAATTTTGTTGTTATTTTCAAATGCTGGGTATTTTGACTCAATTAATCACCACCGGAATGACCTATCTATATAGCGGATTCAGCATTATACAGGGCGCAATATAGGAGGAAACTACTTGAATGACTACTATGATACTATAGTATACATGAATACTTGACTACTTACTCTATAGAATACATTAAAAAGACTTGCATGCTACATCACTATCCTCTGCGTAGCTCAATGGTAACTAAAGTGTAGGAGGGCTCAAATTCAAATCCTCTGATGGTTGCAATTACTTTCAGAAACGAGGAGAATTGATAGTTATGGTACTAATTTTTTGTAGAGCGTCTCGCATCAATAGTCAGGCTGTTTGGTTGGAGTTTTCCTTGTATTTTCCCAAACAACATTTAAATGAGTTGCAGAGTTACCCCTAAAAGTCCCCTCGGGAGGCAAT
Source organism: Caerostris darwini (assembly GCA_021605075.1). Lineage (NCBI taxonomy): Eukaryota > Metazoa > Arthropoda > Arachnida > Araneae > Araneidae > Caerostris > Caerostris darwini. The sequence goes on from BPLQ01003582.1 coordinate 766,832, forward strand.
TTCATCACTCGTTTGTGTGTCATTTGTTTCCTATATAAATGGAACACGAAGCTCATCAATGTAGTAAAAAATTAAAATAATTCACCTGAATTGACATTTGAATGTATAATTCGGGTTTCAACTGACCTTCCTTAAATTCGTAAATCCAAAGTACTATCAAACAAGTCACTTAAGGCCAGATGGATTTTTGGATTAATTACTGATAATATACTGGCCAGTATATGAATTTTTTTATTCATAACGTAAGTATGAACTTTCATATCGTTATCGTCTGTACTTCTCAGCATATGATTTTTTTTTTTTTTTAATTTTCAGTAGTTCCTAATTTGTGAATTTCTTCTATATCGTCTGTACTTCCCTGCACATGACCTTTTTATCTTCAATACTTCTTAATTTCTTCGCTACTTTCTGTAAATTACAGAATTAAAGACGTTACTCCAGAATGTAATGTAACAAAATAGATTTCGAATAGCAACAACTCGCGTTTGTGAAAAAGTTGATTCCTCCGAACTGTACATTAAATTAGAATTTCAGTGTTTCCATATCTTTTAATACCAATAAACCCCAAAAAATTTTTCATCTTGAAAATTTCAAAATTATATACATTTTTTATTACATACAAATCGAATTGAAAATTAAAAAATATATTAATATATTTCTAGAATGTGAGAAAATTATTCAAAAACAAATATAACTTTAATTTGATATACTTTTCTTTTGGAAAATATGCTAAAATTTAATAATTTATTTACTACGGAGAGCTACTCATCTTCTTTCATCCGTATTTTCAGTATGTGAACTATTTACTTTCCAACATCTGAACTTCCATATCATCTGTACTTCCCAGTATTTGGCATTTTTTATTTCCCAAGTGTTAATTTCCATATCGTCATCGTCTGTACTTGCCCAGCATATGAACTTTTTTACTTCCCAACATGTGAGCTTCTCCTATATCGTCTGTACTTCTCAGCATAAGAGCTTTTTTATTTTCAGTACTTCACATGTTCATTTCAGTTCTTCACAGAAAGTTCACATGTTGAGAAGTAAATAGTTCTTATACTGGGCAGTACAGACGATATAAAAGAAGTTCACATGTTGTGAACTTTCTTATCGTTTTTATTTCCCAGCACATGAACATTATATTTTCAATACTTCTCAATATGTGAACTTCCATATCGTCTGTATTAACTTCTTCTATACCGTCTGTACTTCTCAGCATATGAACTTTTATATCTACAATACTTCTTAACATTTAAACTTCTTCGGTACCTTCTGTACTTCCTTGCATGTGAACTTCTTTCATTTCCAATATCATATTTTGAGATAAATGATATGATTTCACAATTTGTTTCTGCTTGAAAGTAATGTTATTACAGAAAAAAAATTGTGTCTTATGATAGTAACTGGTATTGTTAGTCACAATACAAAACTCACATAAAACAATCAATAAATCTTTAACAAATAATAATTATAACCACGACATAAATCTTGATGAATCTGCGAAAAGTTTCTTTTAAATTCGCGAAGCTTTTACAGATGTGAGGGCAGGATTAAGGGGGAAAATACCAACCAATTTTTAAAGGGAAGCGGTTCCTGGACATAGAATCCGGCAGCGACAGTCGGACGACAGGATACAAATAAGTAAACAGGAAATAACATCGTACCCTGGGAGATTTTATCGATGGACCAAACCCTTAAAAGGCCCTCTTCAGAGGACTTCCTGAAATTACTGAGAATGGGCGTTTGGAATCCATACACACATATCCCGCGAAAGATTGGTCACCGTAAAAATAAAAAAATAACTGAAATTCTTGCATTTATGGTTATCACCGTATGTTTGGATTCTTATAGTATGACGAAGTTTTGTCCTAACATAATTTGAAGAATCTTATATACCACGATATTCCTAAAACAATTTTTTCGTTTACACAGTATTTGGAAATATTTTATGATAAAAAAAAACCCATTTTATGAAAAAAAAAACTTATACTACTGTGTCCAAAAAGTAAGATCCATTTTCAATTTAAAATTCCTGGGGCTCATGGAATTTCAATTTTTTTTTTCTTTTTTAGGTTGGTGGAATTGTCCTTGATATCTGTGCGAAATCTAACGTCAAATATACATTAGTGTTTGAGTTGCGCTTGGCTTTGTCACACGCTAAAACTGATTCCGGCGATTTTTGAAATGTCTTAATGAATTGAGCAAAGAACTTGCATTCAATTTTGTTTGCAGAAACGTATAGAATGTTGCAGAAGGCATTCGGTGAGCATTCCTATATCGGAAAGAAATGTTTAGAAGTGATATAAACAGTTCAAGGAAGGCAGAGAACGCGTTGAAGTCGAAGAGCCCTCTGTCGACCATCAACCTCACCCGACGAAGCTCACGGCCAAAAAATCAAAGATTTGGTGCAAGTAAACCGTAGATTTATAATTAGAGACCTTGCCGATGATGTTGGAATTTTCAAAGGATCGGTTCATTCCATTTTGGGCCTCAAACGCGTCAAATCTCAAATGGTACAGAAAAAATACTTAATGAGCCAGCTCACATTGCATTGATTCTTCGTGACTTTTTTTGCCAAAAATGAAACATATTGTTCCACAACCACCGTACTCACACCGTGACACATCTGGCTATTTCCTAAACTCAAAAGAGACAATGACTCTCACCGTTTTGAGTCGATTGAAGAGATTCAACGTATATCGTTGCGCGCTTTGAAGATCATCCCTGCCGATGACTTTTTAGCATGTATTAAGGATTGAAAAAAAAGTTAGCATAAGTGCAATGAACACTTGTGATCCCTTTGTTGACATAAATTCGGAAGAATAAATAAAGAGTTTTTAAAAAAAAAATAAATGAACTTACTTTTTGGGCACAGTAGTACATTACATTCCTACGACAAGGTATTATTGTAACACGAATCGAAAATTGTGCTAACATGGCAGTTCTATGACATTTCATTCTCGAGAGACTTCGAAATGTAGGTTGTAGACATTTTAAATATCTCACGATTTTTATCACATGTATTCCTGCAACATGATTTATTAAATTATTTATATTATTATTTATAACATTATTTTTTTACGATATTTAATAAAATCATCGTACATCACTTTGCTTACTATGTTACAGCTTTGTTCTTTCACATCTAAGTACAGAATTACAGAATTTATTAAGATATTTTTGTACGTGGAGCATTATTATATATAAATAATTTAATCGGTTTCTTTTTTTTTTCTTATATATTTTACATGCACTAAATATTCTGGGATAATCATATTTATTCAATTTCTTTTAAAGGAATGTTAAAAAAAATTTCATGTGAATTAGTTAGTAATTTTGGACAATGTCTCCCAGAAGTTAAAAAAAAAGAAGATATTTATCTTCATATATCTTACAGTACATATTTTTAACCGTCTTGAAAAGTGTAGTACCTATTAGTTAGAGAATAAAAAAAAAAAATTATCAAAATTTTAATATTTAATACTTTTTATCAATTTTTGCTTTATAAAATATGTTATTAAATTTTGAAAAAAAATCCCCTATTTTTATTATTAAATCAAGCTTTATGTTATAGATTAATTCTTTGTTTCATATAATATAAATTACAAAAAATATATAATTTTTTTTAACCAAAAGAGCATTTTGTGTGGGATATATTGCACGATATTTGTGAAAAAAACAGGTTTTTATACATCTCAAAACTAATGTAAATAGCATAAACATTTTTATATTCATTCACAGGAATATTATAATCGAAGCATTACATCCATGCTTCAATAATTGTTGCGTAAATATTGTTGTGGTTTTCAAACAAAAGTCACTTTGATTTATTGTCATTCGCCATTAGAACGACAAATATGTACCAGATTCAGCTCTACTAAGAGCACTGAGCTTTTTACACAAGATACACTAGAAGCCACTACAATTTTGAAGATTCTTAAGAATTTTTAAATTATTAAAATAAGTAAAGAGCTTTAATCAAAAATAAAGTTTAATTTAAAAATTAATAGAAATTTAAAAGTAATTACTCCCTATCAATTGTTGCTAGATTTGTAAGATATTGCAAATAAAACATGAAGAACTCTTTCTTTTTGGTTATTTTGATTGTGAGTTTAGTTAAACAAGTTCTATGCATAATTATGTACTTGAAACGAAACAGGTGTTAGTTCATTTGTTAAAACTAGAAGTTTTTCTTGTTTTACTATTTTATTTTTTACGTTTTCTGGAGTCAAATGCATTAAGTAATAATGTTATCCTCTAATATTATCCTTTATATTTCTAAATAAATAAATATATATATACATATATGTGTGTGTTTTTATAAGATATAAAGTGAATATTTTAAAATGAAAAATAATTATTGTTATTGTTATTACTTTATTTATTTATTTATTGCATTAGTTTTTAATACTTTTATACTTGTAAGTTTAGTACTTTTGAATTAAGTTTTCAGGCGTAAATGTTTTATCAATAATATTCTATCCCCTCTTATTTATTTTTTATATTATGGATTCATCAATTAGGTAAATTTGTAGTAGGCATTATCTATTAACAATATATATTTTAAGGAATTTTTTAATAAGTAAATAAATATAATTATAAACAAAATATTTTTAATAGAACCAAAAACATTTTATAATCCAATCAATAAAGAAATAATTTGATCACAATCATACTGATACAATGTGCTTAAATAATATTTTTGTGATCATTTATTTAATTTTTTTTTCATTTAATTTATGAAATATTTAAAATTTATTCCTTTTTTCCTTAAGCAGTCAATAATTGGAATTAATTTCAAATCCATGCACATATTTAATGAAAATATTGTATTCAGATTAATAGTGAGTTAGAAAAAGGATTTGTATTATTCTGATTATTTCATGTCCATTATTCTTCTAATCGCAAGTACCTAAAGTGATAAAATATTTGCAAGCTATTCATAAGTTAACGACACTTAAAACCTCATAATCTTAATTAACTCACCCCTAAAATGTTTTTTTTTTTTTTCCTATTGAGGGGATATTTGATTTTTCAGTCCACTGTCCGTAAACCCAATTTCAAACTTTTTTTGTCTGAAATTTTATTATTTATTGCAACACCATTCAACAGAGTTGGTTATAATGCAACTGAAATGACCTTTAAAGATAATGCATTTGCTAATCCTAATTGATAAAAATCAGAAAAACTCTAATCCAATAATGGACTATATGTCAAAATCAACATCGCTTCTACTCATTTTCAAAACAACAACAAAGCACATACTAAACTAAACATTAAATTATATCCGTGCTCTCTATCACGCTAATTAGCAAAAAGAAGCAACTAGTAAACAATTTATATTCTTTGTATAGGTTTTAGTAAAAAAGCTATTTGAAATAAACATAACTTCCTTTATTCTTAACACAAAGAACCTACCGAAGAATGAAAAAGAGAAAACATTGCCGCCTAGGGGACTTTCAGGGATAACTGAATATCATTTATGTGTCACGTGAGAAAACACGCATAAAACTACCAGTAGTCAATCCTGACTAGTGATACGAAACACTTTACACAATTTGTCTCAATGTTTGTTTGTTTTCGCACTTCACGTTACCTAGGATTATGTAAGCCCCTGCCAGTTGAAAGTGTAACATTAGTGTACGTCATGTAGATCACGAACAACCCACCAACGTGTATTGGGAGGGATTGCATCTTCCGGGAGGACTTCTAAAAGTAAAAAATGCATGTCCATATTTGAGTGTCGTATGAGAGAAAAACCGGAAACACCAACCAGGAATTCTGATTGCCGATGTGAGATGCTTTACACAATGATCACCATCGAATCTCCCCGTTTCTGAAAGCGGTGCCTATAATAATGCCTCTAGCGAATCGAACCTCGGCCCTTCTGCTGGCTAGCTGCTGCTCACTTTGCCATTGGGCCGTGAGTTGGGGACTTTGTCTTCATCATCACCTTTTCTCAAAGCAGTGACTGCAGCAGCGGATTAGAGCATAGTTCCTCCTACAGATTAGCTGTGCTGGTCACTGGGTCGAATCGTAGCACACGCATATGTTATTTAAAAACATATTAATTACGAGAAACGAAAAAACTCGGTATATTTCACAGCACCATGTAAATATCAGTAAAGTATTCCATAAGAAAAAAAACCTCTGATTGTTACACTGATTAATCTACGATTTCGATTCGATAAATTAATTACCTCTCTGTTTATCTAATCCCATCTCGTACAGAGAGAGAGAGACATTAGCGATTCCGGTCTCCTTTCCCATGGTCAAAGAGTTATAGCTTTCGGAAAGACATAAACAAGGATTTCTCTCTTTCTTCATCTCAATTAGGATGTCAAGGAATGCCATCATCCATTCTGCAAAGGAGATAAAGTAACATCTGCAATCCCCGGGAAAGACTCATTTTTGTGAGAAATTTGCAACAACGGTTGTAATTTTTCGTATGAACTTGCGAGGAATTTTTAGCGAGGGATATCTTACGTGATGGTTCGATAATGCAGAAATCTCAGGAATTTGAATTGTGTACCTGACAAAATCTTTTATCTTCATGTATGTACAGGGCGATTCAACGGTCATGGGACAAATTTTGAGGGGTGGTACATCTTGCAAAGTAACCATTTTTTTGCATAGGAATACAGGGTTGAAGAGATGCGCTGAGAAAGAACACACTTTCAAACGAATTTTTCGTAACAGACAGGCACAATGCACCAACTGATACCAGTCACGTGACGATTTTCAAGTCCTCTGGCTGACAACCCCGATGCGCACTCTATTTTATTATTCATTTAAGAGACACCAGTTGACTCGTTTGAGGATCATCTTGCTCGACTAACCATTTTAATTGTGAGCGAAATGCCTGGCATCTGGCCTTCACTCCTTCGGCGCCACCAAGCATGTAGTATTACTATTGATGGTCAGAATTTTGAGCATCTGTTGCAAATTGACTTAAAGAAGCACTTTGAAATGATGTTGTAACTAAACAATATTTTTTTCTTTTCGTGTCTCATTCGTGCCTCAAAGAGTAACTTCTGATGGATCACCCTGTATATCCCGATGGATTTCATGTTCCCCTTATGCACTCAACAAATAGTGCACTAATCGTTGCAGCCTAGTGTGTAAAGTGTGTAATTAGAGTGCATGAAGATTTAAGTTGCAGTCTGCTAGTCACTGCTTTCAAAAAAGAGGAAACTGAATAGCGATTGTGACAACGTGTATTAAGCGTCTCACATCAACAGTCAGGCTTCCTGAAAGGAATTTTTCAAATTTTCTTCCACACGACATTAAACCCTAAAAGACAAATAACCTTTCGGCAGACAATGTCCTGCCCTCATCACCTTTCTGAAGACATTCATAAATGGAACATACATTGAGTGGCACACATAAATGGAACATGAGGCACGTCGGTGTGCCACTAACAACGGCAGATGATGAAATAACATTCGACTCTCATAGATTGCAGTCACTGCATTTAGAAACCAGAAGACTCGATGACGGTGATGACAATGAAAGCCAGTTTAAAGCCGTCTCGCATCAATATTCAGGCTGCCTAATGGGAGTTTTTCGGTCTTTTACGGACAGCTTCCATATGTTACTGTTAGGCAGTTACTCCTACAAATCCGACTGAAAAAAAGTGCCCCCCGAAAGGCACTGTCTTGTGCTCATGTCGTCGGGGGGATACGTAAGATGTACATGAGACTCACCGATGGGCAAAAGAAGAGAGGCATAATCTTCTTTAAATTTTTGCTTGTGTATGGATAGCTAAATTATGTGTAGTTCAATAACATTAACTAATAGCAATCGGTTTTCATTATTCTGTCTTCATAGAAAACTCATTGAAACAGCAGATATGTTGTAGATTCAACTTCATCCAGAGTACATCTACAGAGTCCTTCCACCAACTTTTTAACATCACAATCTGAACCAAAACACTAATGGATGTCATATGAAAGGTTTTTCGATGCCCCTGTCCATAGGACTTAGCTGTTTGTGGATTTATTGGGACCATTCCCAGCATAACATTCGGTTCTGCATTTTTCAGTTTTTGATTTCCTCTCACTGGGATTGGAAATCCAACATGTTTTCCACCAGGCCGTTTAAAGAGCACCGGTGATGTTTTGAGTAAATATTACCGTTTTCGAATGTTGTGTACTTTGACCTGTTGTCATTTGCCAATACATGTGGACTTTTTTGTCTTCTTTATCCAGAGTGCACCAAATGATGTTCTGTTACATTATACCTACATTTTGCCACCGCAAATTTGAAACGATACTCCCATGGCGTATAGGGGGGGTTGCATCCTTCACCTAGCACCGAACGGAAAGACTTTCCAGCCTTCAGATCTATTGCGTTTATCCCTGCCATAATCACCCGATCCTTCACTTACTTAATTAAGAAGCCCTTAGTGCTATTGCTGCGACCCCTTTAAAATAAATGTCAAATCGTCAAAAAAGGTCTCTTTATCCCATTCCCGAAAGCGAGCGAAGAGCGATGAGTCGCCAAATGCGGCAACCTCCCCCTCACCTGTCAGCCTTGAGCTGGTCGAGAGGTGAGTTTATCTCTTCGCCGGAGAGAAGCTTCTTTTTCCATTTTATTTGTTTAGTTCTTCCATTTTTGCGCCGCATTCCTCGAGAACTTGAACCCGTCGAGAATTTTAATGAATCCTGCTTTCTCCCTTAAAAGATTGAGGGTCATTTGCAACTGACAGATTTACAGTTCAAGAGAGAGAACCGCAGCTGCACGCTCGAAGCTTTTTTTTTCTTTCTTCTTCTTCTTTCCTTTTTCTTTTCTTTTTTCTTTGTTTATTTTTTCATTAAGCATTTCACTTGTTTCCCTCACGAGCGCACTGACGAGTGCACACACACTCAAATGTGAAGTCCCTGTTCCTGTGTAAACATGCACACTGTCAAGCAGCATCTGATCAGTGATTAATTCAACAGAGATGTCACGCACATGTTATCACGTGATTAATATTTATTGAATAAGGGCCACACTTATTACTTAAAATCACATCTTTTTTTTAGTTTTTTATAATACACTGCATTGAGATTCTCGTAACACATCGTACAGAGGACTTCTTAACGACAATTGGTTTACATTTGCGTCTTAAGAAGAGAGTTATATTTAAAAAGCAAAACTAAGGTGAAATGAATGCCATATTTCATTTCAGTAAATACTTTGCAGCATTTTTGTTAATTATAGGTTTTCTAATGGCTCTTTGTGAAGGGAATGAGATGAGGTCCTTTTTTTTGGGAGACTTCCTAACGACACTTGATTCACATTTGCGTCTTATGAAAAGAAAAATGTCCCCTCAGCAAGCTAAGTTACATCGATATGAATGCCATATATCATGTTAGCAGATATTTTTATCATTTGTGATAATCATAGGGATCCTCGTAGTTCTCGGTGAAGAGAGTTGAGTTAAAATTCTATTTTGGAGTGTTTTTCAATAGCAACATTTATGCCGGAAGAAAACGTGAACTGCTTTTGAGCAATTTAAACTACACTAGTGCGAATACCATCCTACTAGTAATTACAGTTCAAGACAGTGCTAGTAATTAACATCCGTAGATAATTTTAAGTGCAGATAATCGATATAGATAATATCACTGTCAACTTCTAGGGCAGTATGCAACGCCTACTCTTGTTCCCTTTGAATCTGTTTGACTTGCTAGTCGTTTTATAATGGAAACATCACTAAAATTTCTGATGGTTCGACAAGATGATCAGAAAATATTTCACCAAATCATACAGGGTGGTGGATATTCATAAAAATAATTACCAACCATAATACAAATTTTACATTGTCAGCACGGAAACTTCCTTACAATTTCAGAAAACATCAAGAAGTGAAGTTGATTAATCATGTTACAACCTTTCTAAAGCTCAGACTTTTATATTACCAGTCCAGATGCATCAGATGAATATCTGCAAGTCCCGAATTCGTGTAGAGTGGCATTCTGTTCAAATTCTTCAACGGAAAATGACTTCTTATTACTTTATAAGATATTATCAACTGATCTAAACAACTTTCTGGACTACCCTATTACTGCATCATGGTCCCATATTTCATAGCAGAAAAAAAAGAGATTATTTCGGCCTCCTTTACCACACTTTGCAAGTATGCTAGAAATTTTCTTACCACACTGTATATTTCTATTCTACTGAATTTTAAATAATCTGTCTTCAATAAACTAATGCCACGTCCAAACTTGAATACGAAGGTTCTGATCGGTGCGTGAAAAACAGGTTTGCTACAGTCTGAATGGGTTTCGAAAAGCATGCTATTTCACTTGTCGAACATTCGGTTAGTTTTGTTGTGAGTTAGTTTTGTGGTCAGCATCAAAATACTTATGACAAACCAAGTGATGACCATAGGAAGAGATAAAAGGCTAGTTTTCTAGTTCAAACTGTAACCCATAGGAATAGACCAACGTTCAGCCAAATGTTTCAAATGTGGACGTGGCTTAATACTTCCAAGTGAACAATACTTAATTCTTCCAACACATATGCACAAGTTTAAATGAAGTTTTGACTCCATAGTTATTTTTTTTTTTGTTGGAAATTCTAGGAAATTCTTTAAAATAGCGAATACAATGTATACCAACCTAAGTAGTCCATGGATTGGGTAATATATATCCTTCAAAGAAATGGGAAATCAGGTATTTTAAGCATTTCTTTTAAGTGTCGTGGTCTGAATATCTCTCTGCGTGTATGTTTCAATCATTTAATATGACTATGATTCCTTATTATTCACATTTTAGTAAAATATTGGCATTAGTGGATATCACGTGGACTTTTCAAACAAAGGGTGTTGGTTCGGCCAGCGATGTGGAGTTAAAATTTTCCGTGCCTATTCTGGGGATCTGTACTTTAAATGGAATATCCTTTTATGGTGTTCAGCAGGAGAGTAGAACGGCGTGAACTTCTCGTGGGGCAGACGGCTGAGGGATTTCGTTGAAAACTGTGGCAGCAAAAAAATGTGAAGCAGGGTTTCCGTGGTTCACCGTAGTTAACGCTGAATCTGCTATAGATAAACTGTTAGTTGTGAATGATCTCATGTCAAAGTACCGGAAATCCAGAAACAGCAATAACTTTTCCAATAAGGATACTAGAAACGATTAATGTAATAACAAAATACTTTTTTAATAATTAAAAAATATAAAAGGAATTCTTTTTTAAAAAATTATTTACATACTTCTTCAATAGTGCACAACAATCCTCCCCATCCCCCCCCAACCAAGGCTGTCTGCCTAGTGGCAGATTTTGTGATAGGAGCGTTTTACAGGGTAGGGTTTTCAGCACTACCCCCAAATTTCTACACAATCATATTAGACAGGGACCAACAGTTTAAAGTGGATTCCAAACCACTACAAACATCCATGGCAGCGCCGGAACTTGAAGCCTGTATCACCAAGCGCCAGAGCGCTAGTCACTTGGCCTTCAGGCCCAATTTACGTACTACAAAATTTATATAATAATGGTGCATTTAATTATTTTGAAAAAAATAATTAAATAATTCCTTAATAAATCTTAAATTATTTGTGATAATTATTTAGATTTTTGTAAGAAAATAAATTTAAATTTGCAATAAAAGAAAATTAGCAGGATAAATTAGCTGCTATATATATGTGAGAAGGAACAACACCAATGGAAATGCAAAATTTCCGATGAACCGGCCTGTTGGCCTTGATGCCCAGTTACATAACTGGTTATACAATACAGCGTGCGGTATGACAAATTCAAGCAATAAATGTCAACTTGTTTGCTCAGGCAATTATTCATTGAAAAAGTACAAGAATTATTCTGAATTCCTTCTCTATCTTTTAGTTTTTGGCTTGAATAATAAATTAGGTTTTAATATTGCTGTGATTGAATACATTATTATGATAAAACAGGAATTAAAGTAGGCAAGAGACGTGCAAATGACTTCAAATATTTTGCCTAAAAAAATTGGATTTGCCTACCTAGCTTAAATATTTTTAAAGCATAAGATATAGGAGAATATTTACTGCTGTGTCCAAAAAGTAAGACCAGTTCTCAATTTAAATTTCCCTGGCATATGGTATTTAATTTTTTTTTTTTTTTTGGGTGGGGGGGGGGGTTGTTGGCACTGTCCTTGGCATCTGTGTATAATTTCATGTCAAAATATTCATTAATGCTTGAGTTACGCTTGGTTTGGCTAACCAACTAACAAACTATTTTTTAAATGTCTCTTCAAACGACTCAAAACGATGTCCCCGAAGTGGTCTTTCGAGTTTAGGGAATAGTCAGAAGTAGCACGATGCTAAATCAGGTGAATACGATGGTTGTGAAATGATATGTGTTTCATTTTTGGCGAAAAAGCCACGAAGAATCTATGCAGTGGGAGCTGCCGCATTCAGTATTTTCTGTACCAATCAAGATTTCACGGGTTTGAGGTCCAAAACATCTTTTAAAATGGAATTTTGAAATTCCAACCATTCATCTGCAAGGTCTTTAATTGTATATCGATGGTTTGCAAACACCAAATCTGTTTAGGTGGATCCCCAGGCTTAGGTGGATAGTGAAAAAAATGAAATGCCATATGCCCGGGAAATTTAAATTGAAAACTGGTCTTACTCTTTGGACACATTAGTAAAATGAGTGGCATTAATATTTCTCATTAAAAAGAAATGCATAAACGCACTTAGAAGGATAATATGTTTTTTAATGAGAAATCATATCTTTTACAAAAAATTCATACAAGGATGCATATGTCGCCAACGATAATCTCAGTAGATATTCAGTTTGAAAAGCAACAAATAAAATACCATTTTTTACGTATTCATTTCAGATGAATGAATCCTTCAATTCAAATGAACGAGCGAAACGTTCTTCTAAAATGGCTTAAATAAATATGTAAAGTTAGATTTCAGATACTAAGATCCCACGTCTTTCAAGATTAATACATTTAAAAAAAATTTCAACCTATTTTTGAAGAAACAGTTAAAGTAACTGAGTTTTAAATTTATTTATTTTCATTAAATTTATATATAAATTTATTCATTTATTTATTTATTAAGCTTCAGAAATTTTAGTTACAGTGTGTTTAACATTTCAATGTGTTTTTCAAAAGAAAGTAAAAAATATTTCTTTTTAATAGAAACATTTTTTGTTTTCGTATTTTATCACTAATATGGCTAACTTGTAGCAGATTCATTGTTATCTAGAAAAAAGGGTAGAAAATGCCCTGCCCTCCATGAAAAGTAGTTCTGCACTTCCAAGTAGAAAAAGAATCAATAAAATATCATATAATTGGCAGATGTTACAACAAACTCTCTCACAGGAGAGACTGTTGCTCAACCAGACTTCTTGCAAGCTAGCTAATATAAACTATACCCTTTGACCAATGAGACTAAATTAAAAGGACGGACATTGACCAATATTATCAATTTTTAAAAACAAATAATAAATTATATCCGAAGCTAATTCATGTCTATTTATTTATCATGCAAAATACGAAACATAGAAACATTTTTCTAACTTTTCAAATAAGTTGACTTATGATATCGCCAAACATAACTTATCCTATCGGGGAATTAGCCACTTCTTGAAATAAACAAGAAATTCGGCTTTGAAAATTATACTACTGGTTAAAAATAGACGAGCATTGAGTATAATTATGAGAATTTGACAATCCTTTTTGCATAAAATGAGCACGTTCCTACCGCTATGTTTTGTCGAAAAACTTATAGAAAAAATTTGTATTTGGATAAATGTTACTAAGAACTGAATCTTCACTATATGTATCTGTAATCATATCCATATACTGTGGAACCCTCCATTGCCAAGCCGATTTGCTTGATTCGTATTAGTATGAAACGGAAAAGGGAAGAACACATTCCAGTTTTAATTGATAAACCATCCTTTATGAATGAATCAGACCAAGTCGCTTGTTGGACAGTGCATTGATTTTTTTTGAAATAGGAAAAGTCGGGGTGAAAGTCGTGTGCTTATGTTCATGTCAGATTTTATAAAACTGTACGCAGAAATGTCTTCCCGTAGACTCGAGGAAGAAGTTGCGAACTGGAATTGCAAGAATGCAGATTCTGATAGGGTTGGTACAATACAGGGGAAGTATAAAAGCCCCCCTACCTCCCGCAATGGTGCCTCCGGGATTTATACAGAATCTGCTGATAGGGTACTTACAATTTTTATGGCAAAAGGTATCAATGTCTAGCATCAAACAAAACATTGAAATGATGAATTTCATGAGTTCTCTAGCAGTATTTTAAAAACAATTGACATTGATTTGGTTTGATTTGGCTTGTCCCTCTAAGATCATTTTATGCACACTTTAGGCTAATTAGAGCAAAATTGACATTGGAGATACGTTTATAATTGTAATGTATGTTTTAATTGTAATTATTTACATTCACAGTTTCTTATAATGCTTTCTTCTGAAAGTATATTGCATAAAAAATGATGACTGTAATACGTTCTACAAGGGGAATGACTTTTCCTGATGTATAATAATAACAATAATAATTTACATTTGATCTTTTTAATTTTAAAAACAATATTACTTCAAAGATTTTTTGAAATAGCTACAATTAAGTTATTAACTTTCAAAATCAAATACGAAACAACATTCCCCTATTCTTTTTCTATTCGCACTTGGGACGTAGTAGTAGAGTACTCTGGTCAATAAGCAAAATAACTCTGATTCGATTCCACTAGAGGCATATACTACAGTCACTATTTAGTAAAATGTTCTCAGATCAACGAAAGCTAGTTACATGGAATATCGCTGATACAATACACAAATGAGGAGTAGTAGTTCGTGAAAAAAAACTCTCCTTCATCTACAAGGATAAAACAGTTAGCAGCGTATGCTGCCTTTTTCTGTATAGAGTTGATAACAAAAATTCAACTTCAAATTTTTATAAAAGATGAAAATTGATTACTAAATCTACGTTTTAAATAAAAATCCTATACCACAATATGCATTACAAATGAAGATTGGTTTCTGTAACCAGGTTAACAATAAAATTCCAACCTCAAACTATTTGTAATCAAGTTATATGTGCCCAGATGGACAATAAAAGGGCCCGAGGGCCGAGTTACTAGTTCTCTGGCACTTGGTGCCACAGGTTTCGGGCTCGAGTTTCGGCTGTGTCATGGATGATTGTAGTGGTTCGTATTCCACTTAAATGCTTAGGTTCCTGTCTAACATGTCTGTAGAGCATTGGGTATAGCGCTGACAACCTTACCCCGTAAAAGAAAACATCTCATGTTTCGGAATCTGCCAGTAAGCAGACGGCCATGGCCCACCATGGGGTGTTGCGCCATTTAAGAAGATGGACAGTAAAAATTCAACCTCAACCTCAAAATATTTAATACATGAGATAGTTGACTTTTTTGTCCTTGTTAGAAACAAAAATCCAACCTCAAAATATTTATGAAACATAAAGAATTTACAAGAGATAAAAAAAGGAATACTCGAAAACAAATTTCCAAGAGATGAAAGTTGGTTTCTGTACCTTTATTAAAAAGAAAAATCTAAACTCAAAATATTTGCAAGATATGAAAGTTGGTGTCTGTACCTTTATTAAAAAGAAAAATCTAACCTCAATATATTTGCAAAAGATGAAAGTTGGCTTCAGTACCTCTATTAAAAAGAAAAATCTAACCTCAAAATATTTATGACAGATAAAAATACGCTTCGAAATCAATGTTGACGATAAAAAAAAAAAAATTCAATTCCAAAATATTTATTATAGAATCCACGTGTTTCCCTTTTTTTTTTACCTAATACGCACGTCCTATTTGCAACTTGTTCAAACAATTCTATGAAGTGCTCGTTGAAAATGTTTTAGGTACACAGACACACACAGATACTCGATTGAAATGCGTTACGAAATCAGAAATTGAATTTCTAATGAGGGTTGTCTTTTGGGCCGTGCGTAGGTGGTAGAAATGGAAAAAAAAAATTATTGACACAGCGAAGACCGGTTTTTTATTTCGATTTTAATGAAGTTTCCGGATTGCTGAACAAAGGCCAACAACGTAATTCGGTTTTACAATTGAAGTTTACGAAATAATTCTACAAGCTTTTTTGAAAGCAGTCTGGGACATCAGGATTGGGAAACTCTTCTTTGATGTTGTGTTTCCAGTCAATTAAATAATTAAATACTAGTTTTTTAAACTATGTTTCTAGCTTCAGGATTGAAAATAAATGTTCCTGGCAGATTTAAATTCATCAAAAATGAAAAATTTTGCATTTGTGTTCTATCATCATTTTATCTTCGAATAATTATGACAAGTATAAATCGTAATCCTTTAAAAAGGTATATAATTTGTTGACTTATTATTATTATTTTTTTAAATTTAGAATAGATTTCTTAAGTGTATCCTATTTTTGAACAATGCTATATATACATCAATTGAACATGCATCAATTGAATGCAATTGAATTCAATGAAGCATGCATCAATTGAATGCAATTGAATTCAATGAAGCATGCATCAATTGAATGCAATTGAATTCAATGAAGCATGCATCAATTGAATGCAATTGAATTCAATGAAGCATGCATCAATTGAATGCAATTGAATTCAATGAAGCATGCATCAATTGAATGCAATTGAATTCAATGAAGCATGCATCAATTGAATGCAATTGAATTCATATATTCATTCATTGCAATTGATGCATGAAAAGCTAAATATATCAAACAAAAATTATTCAATGTAATTACAGATTGCTAAAAATACTGCTTTGTATAAATGCTACTATAAAATAAACTGAATATTGCTTTCAGATTATTTCTTTACTATTTTATAAACACTGTTACTAAAACTTGCATTTGTAAGCAGATAGCTACGACATTATACAAATGGACTTATTAAGATCAATTTAATAAATACCCAATTCAATAGAAAGGTGATTCATCTACAAGTATAAGGAGCAAGACATCACAGATGACGTGAGAATACGCAAAATGTGTGCAGTCAGAACGCGCAGTGCAAGGCAAGTCTATATAATAAACAAGTAATATATAAAAAAAATTTTTTTTAATCAATTCCTACTTAGGTCAACAAAGAAAATTTTATTTTAATTACCTTTTAATTAAATAATTACAATTAATATAAATATGTATATACATATGACAGAATCACACTATTAAGTGGCAAAATAGAAAGCTAATTTTCTAGCAAAGTTCCATTTTTCTTTCTATATATCGTGTTGTACTATTATTTTTGTTTATTATTCACTTTCTATTTTTTTTTTCTTTTCTAATTTATGAAGCTGATGGTGGTCTATAATTTATCATTTTATCCATCTCTTGTAATGCTTCATTATTTTCTTTTTTCACTATATTGCAGAAAGTCCTTTATAAATAATTTTCATCCATTTTTTTAAGTTAGAAAAAATTCTCTCTCTCTCTCTCATATACACACTTTCCATCTCTCTCACTAATTTATTCATATGTTTCATTTTCCATTTTGTTCCCTCCTTGACTCAGAACCCATAATGAAAAAAGAATCTGAAAAAAAAAAAAAAAATTCCAGTGATCTACATGCTTCGATACTGACGGTACTTATTCCTAAATTTATATCAAGCTAAAAATATTATATAAGAGAAATTTTTTCTCCCAAATAAAATTAAAATTAATTAATTAAATTTAATGAATGAATTAATATTTAAAAAAACTGTACTAACATCAAGAGTCATCCACTACAAGTTTTAAAAAATGTATTTGAACTTGAGTGGATGAATAAAAAGTATTTTATGAACGATTGAAAATTTGAACAAGATGTATAAATATATATAGGGAGAGTGTGAACTAATAGTAGGAATTGAATAACAACCAGACAGATATATTTTGTTGAAAAGTCTGTATTTGGTTTCATTAAACTATAGAATGTTTATACAAAATTAGGTAAAAAAAAATAGTAAGTAAGTAAATGTGAACAAAAAATTAAGCAAACTTCTTATTAATATACATAATTAGCACTATTAAAAGAGTTCAAAGAAATATAAAAATTATTCTCAAAAAGCAAATATTAGTAATAAATTTTAAGTGTATAATTTTAAAGAGTAATCTAGTTTGGAACAGAAGACAATGATTCTGTATGAGTGATGGCAAAAAGCTTTGTGTCATTATTAGATCTTCATAGTTATTCATATCATTTCAAAGAATTAATTTGCTGGTACAATCAGGCAGAGCAGTGCGAAGATGTCATTTGTTGGGAGATGTTATTCCCTTGCAGAAGCAGCGAGCAGGAAGGGAGATGACGACAGAAGAAATGTTCATCATATCCTTTTGATGTTACAATCAGGAGCAGCAAGGCGAAGATGTCATTTGTTGGGAGATGTTATTCCCTTGCAGAAGCAGCGAGCAGGAATGGAGATGACGACAGAAGAAATGTTCATCATATCATTTTGATGTTACAATCAGGCAGACCAGGGCAAAGATGTCATTTGTTGGGAGATGTTATTCCCTTGCAGAAGCAGCGAGCAGGAATGGAGATGACGACAGAAGAAATGTTCATCATATCATTTTGATGTTACAATCAGGCAGACCAGGGCCAAGATGTCATTTGTTGGGAGATGTTATTCCCTTGCAGAAGCAGCGAGCAGGAATGGAGATGACGACAGAAGAAATGTTCATCATATCATTTTGATGTTACAATCAGGTAGACCAGGGCAAAGATGTCATTTGTTGGGAGATGTTATTCCCTTGAAGAAGCAGCGAGCAGGAATGGAGACGACGACAGAAGAAATGTTCATCATATCATTTTGATGTTACAATCATTAAGAGCAGGGCGAAGATGTCATTTGTTGGGAGATGTTATTCCCTTGAAGAAGCAGCGAGCAGGAATGGAGACGACGACAGAAGAAATGTTCATCATATCATTTTGATGTTACAATCAGGCAGACCAGGGCAAAGATGTCATTTGTTGTTAGATGTTATTCCCTTGCAGAAGCAGCGAGCAGGAATGGAGATGACGACAGAAGAAATGTTCATCATATCATTTTGATGTTACAATCAGGCAGACCAGGGCAAAGATGTCATTTATTGGGAGATGTTATTCCCTTGAAGAAGCAGCGAGCAGGAATGGAGATGACGACAGAAGAAATGTTCATCATATCATTTTGATGTTATAATCAGGCAGACCAAGGCAAAGATGTCATTTGTTGGGAGATGTTATTCCCTTGAAGAAGCAGCGAGCAGAATGGGAGACGACGAAGAAAATCTTCATCATATCCTTTTGATGTTACAATCAGGAGCAACAAGGCGAAGATGTCATTTGTTGGGAGATGTTATTCCCTTGAAGAAGAAGCGAGCAGGAATGGAGATGACGACAGAAGAAATGTTCATCATATCATTTTGATGTTACAATCAGGAGCAGCAGGGCGAAGATGTCATTTGCTGGGAGATGTTATTCCCTTGAAGAAGCAGCGAGCAGGAATGGAGACGACGAGAGAAGAAATCTTCATCATATCATTTTGATGTTACAATCAGGCAGACCAGGGCAAAGATGTCATTTGTTGGGAGATGTTATTCCCTTGCAAAAGCAGCGAGCAGGAATGGAGATGACGACAGAAGAAATGTTCATCATATCATTTTGATGTTACAATCAGGAGCAGCAAGGCGAAGATGTCATTTGTTGGGAGATGTTATTCCCTTGAAGAAGCAGCGAGCAGGAATGGAGATGACGACAGAAGAAATGTTCATCATATCATTTTGATGTTACAATCAGGTAGACCAGGGCAAAGATGTCATTTGTTGGGAGATGTTATTCCCTTGCAGAAGCAGCGAGCAGGAATGGAGATGACGACAAATGACAGAAGAAATGTTCATCATATCATTTTGATGTTACAATCAGGCAGACCAGGGCAAAGATGTCATTTGTTGTTAGATGTTATTCCCTTGCAGAAGCAGCGAGCAGGAATGGAGATGACGACAGAAGAAATGTTCATTATATCATTTTGATGTTACAATCAGGCAGACCAGGGCAAAGATGTCATTTATTGGGAGATGTTATTCCCTAGCAGAAGCAGCGAGCAGGAATGGAGATGACGACAAATGACAGAAGAAATGTTCATCATATCATTTTGATGTTACAATCAGGCAGACCAGGGCAAAGATGTCATTTGTTGTTAGATGTTATTCCCTTGCAGAAGCAGCGAGCAGGAATGGAGATGACGACAGAAGAAATGTTCATCATATCATTTTGATATTATAATCAGGCAGACCAGGGCAAAGATGTCATTTGTTGGGAGATGTTATTCCCTTGAAGAAGCAGCGAGCAGAAGGGAGACGACGAGAAAATCTTCATCATATCCTTTTGATGTTACAATCAGGAGCAACAAGGCGAAGATGTCATTTGTTGGGAGATGTTATTCCCTTGAAGAAGAAGCGAGCAGGAATGGAGATGACGACAGAAGAAATTTTCATCATATCATTTTGATGTTACAATCAGGAGCAGCAAGGCGAAGATGTCATTTGTTGGGAGATGTTATTCCCTTGAAGAAGAAGCGAGCAGGAATGGAGATGACGACAGAAGAAATTTTCATCATATCATTTTGATGTTACAATCAGGAGTAGCAAGGCGAAGATGTCATTTGCTGGGAGATGTTATTCCCTTGAAGAAGCAGCGAGCAGGAAGGGAGACGACGAGAGAAGAAATCTTCATCATATCCTTTTGATGTTACAATCAGGCAGACCAGGGCAAAGATGTCATTTGTTGGGAGATGTTATTCCCTTGCAGAAGCAGCGAGCAGGAATGGAGATGACGACAGAAGAAATGTTCATCATATCATTTTGATGTTACAATCAGGCAGACCAGGGCAAAGATGTCATTTGGCGGGAGATGTTATTCCCTTGAAGAAGAAGCGAGCAGGAATGGAGATGACGACAGAAGAAATGTTCATCATATCATTTTGATGTTACAATCAGGAACAGCAAGGCGAAGATTTCAGTTGTTGGGAGATGTTATTCCCTTGAAGAAGCAGCATGCAGGAGTGGAGACGACGACAGAACAAATGTTCATCATATCATTTTGATGTTACAATCAGGAGCAGCAAGGCGAAGATGTCATTTGTTGGGAGATGTTATTCCCTTGAAGAAGCAGCGAGCAGGAATGGAGATGACGACAGAAGAAATTTTCATCATATCATTTTGATGTTACAATCAGGAACAGCAAGGCAAAGATGTCATTTGTTGGAAGATGTTATTCCCTTGAAGAAGCAGCGAGCAGGAATGGAGACGACGAAAGAAGAAATGTTCATCGTATCATTTTGATGTTACAATCAGGAACAGCAAGGCGAAGATGTCATTTGTTGGGAGATTTTATTCCCTTGAAGAAGCAGCGAGCAGGAATGGAGACGACGAAAAAGAAATGTTCATCGTATCATTTTGATGTTACAATCAGGAACAGCAAGGCGAAGATATCATTTATTGGGAGATGTTATTCCCTTGAAGAAGCAGCGAGCAGGAATGGAGACGATGACAGAAGAAATGTTAATCATATCATTTGGATGTTACAATTAGGAACAGCAAGGCGAAGATGTTATTCCCTTGAAGAAGCAGCGAGCAGGAATGGAGACGACGACAGAAGAAATGTTCAGAAAATTTCGGATTTGTATATCAGATAAAATCAAATAAAACTTCAATTTTTTAACTTTATAATGTAGGATTTGATGTATAATTTTTGGATAAATTTGAAAATAATGTCAAAGTTAGACTCGTAACATAATAATTAATAATTTTATTACGCTCTAACCATCAAACAGATCACCCTAACGCCGAGTGACAATCTCGGCAGCCCATTTGTCGAGGGCAGAAATCAATGTTTTTAAACCTCCGTTCTCTTTAATAGAAATAGTGATCAGCTCAGTATAAAACAATAGGTGGACAAAACTCCAGATGGTATGCACATATAAATACTGGGCCAAAAGTCCCAGCCCAACCAAGAAAAAAATAACACTTACGGATCTAGTTTCATCCATCGCAATAAAATATTTTCTTTTTTTAGCGCAATCAAACTTAATCGTATACACACAAGTTCGTTTTGAAACAATTTACATAAATTTTTTCGTCTTAGTATTGTTTCATCTATTGTTTGGTAAGCATTGTTTCAATAACTTTGTTTGGCATTGTTAACTTTGATTCAATTGTTAAGGAGCTATACTACTATAGTGTATTTTAAAAGTGCATCAACAATAATTGTAACAATGCCTTTTTCCTTACGAAATATGTCTCATCTTGTGCTCACATTAATATGTACATATATATATAACAAATAATATAAAAAAAATTTAAGTCAATTCCTACTTTTTTTCCACTATATTCTAGAAAAGTCCTTTACAAATAAAGTTGAAATTTCCCCTTACATATGGAACCATCTATTATTAGATATATGCAACTTAAACCTAAAAAATATATATAATTAATTAGTTAAATTTCATTAATGCATTAATGTTTGAAAAAACTGCATTAACATCCAGTGTCATCCACTACAAGTTCAAAAAAATGTACTTGAACTGGAGCGGATGAATAAGAAGTATTTTATTAAAGATTGGAAATTTGAACAATATACATAAATATATATATCGGGAAAGTGTGAACTAATAGTAGGAATTTAAAAAGAAGGATGAAAGGAGTTGTTAAAGATATTCTCTGCAAGTTCGAGTATGTTGTTACATGCAATATGGTTAGAATGGAAACTAGTTTCCTTTGGAAGAGCTTATAAGTGCAGAAGGGTTGAGAAGGGGCATAATGTGACAAACGTATCTCATGAGTTTCGAATAGATAAAAGTGTCATTTCATGAGCTTGTAAAGCTTTCCAAGACACAGGCACAACTATAAGAAAGGTGTGGTGGTCGGCTGTTATTCTAAGGCATGTTTCCCATCCACAGCTGTCTATTGGCGACATCATTTACACTGGTGTAAAGAGCACAAAGACTGGATTTTTTATCGATGGATTCATTTCCTCGTTGTAGATGAAAATCATTTTAGTATCAAAAAAGTTTCTCAATACTAGTTTGCATGGAGACACTAACATAAAGAAAATCATAATCGAGCTAAACCATTAACATCAAGCAAAAGGACCATTACGGTGGTTTTGCCGTACACATTCGGGTAGGTATGATGATGAGCGAGTAAATCGAGCTCCAAATTTTCGACAAAGGTACTGTTATTGGTGATTTCTATTGCTAACAAGGGATTCTACTTCCCATTGGCGTTTGTTTCAAGGTGCCATTGGTGCAGAGTTCGTATTTATGGGTAGTAACGCCAGGTCAGTCAGAACTCCTGCTGTTGAGGATTTTCTAGAAAGTGTTGAAATCACTAGAATGGATTGACCAGAATGCTTCACTGATTTAAATTCCATAGACCACAGGTGGAATATTAATGAGACGCCTTTTGAAATCTACCAGAAATCCAATAATCGAAACAGATGCTTATGGACGACTTATATCTCAATAATTGTTGGATAATCTGTTGAGCAGAGACGGGCAAACCAGCCATTACACACTAAGAGGGGTCATATCTCTTAATAAGAGAAATCCATTTATTGATGAAGATAGACTTTAGATGATGAGAATACAAGGAGGTTGGATTTGTCAGTACAGTCTTCACATCAGTACAAACTTCTCCTTTGTTTGAGTAAACTTTTTCCAAAGGGAAAAGCTCAGTTGCAGCTAAGAATGAGTTGTAAGTAAACTTAAACAATGCTTAACAAAATCAGGTCAGCCCCTCATTTTCTCACTAAGCATATACATGGCAAAAAAATTAATATTAATATACCTACAAAATTATACTTATAGAAGTATAAAACACGTACAGTTACTATATTTAAGCAGATTATATACACTTTCAATTAAAGAACAAATTATTTTATTCTAAACCATCGACATTTTTATGCAAACTTCCTTTACGATGAATAAAATTATAAGGTTGTAAAGCAAGTACCCAGGACGTTAAACGAGATTACTATTAGCATTGGAATGTAACTAAGTTAAGAGATTATGATCAGCTTATATTAAGAATTCTTGTCGAACATCTAGATAATAAAGAAACTATTTTACGGCATAAATTAGGGCAACACATTCTCTTTTTGATGTATAATATTTCCTTTCTCTAATTGGAAATTTCTTACTCAGGAATGAAACAAGATATTCTTTTTGTTTTATATTTAACTGTGACAGAATTATTTCCATACCATCTGCTGAGACATCGGCTTCGACAATGAACTATTTGTTGAAATCTGGAATATGAAGTACTGGTTTATTGCACAACATTTCTTTAAGTTTCTGGAAAACAATATCACATGTCTCAGTCCATTGCAATTTTCCTTTCTTGTTAGGACCTTTAAGAGCATCAATAAGAGGATGGACAATTACACAGAACATAAGGATATATTGTCTATAATATTCTACAATTCTAAAAACGCTCTAACCACCTTTTTAATTTTAATAAGAGGGTAGTATTTCATTCTTTGAACTTTAAATTCCCCATGTGCTCAGGTGCTCTTAAGTCGTCCTACAATATGATCCAGATTTAGCTTTCTTTTGGACAAACTTATACTTCGATGGCTTAAGATGCAAATTGCCTTTGTTTATTCTACCTAAAAAAAAAGAAAGTCTCTTAATGTGGTCCTCCAATATTTCGAAAAAGACCGCAATATCGTCAAGATACGGGAAAACAAATGTTTCCCAATCCTTTAGTAATTTAGACATAATTTTGCTGAAGAAATTCGGAGCAGTTTTCACTCCGAATGGCAATCCACAAAAGCTTCCAAAATCAGTCATGAATCTAGCATACCTATGAGCTGTTTTTATTACGGATATCTGCTAATATCCTCGGAATAGATCTCATATACTGATGTATTTAGCCTTTGCCACAGTTTATATTCTTTCTTCTACACTCATGTCCATAAATTAAGGATAATGAAGTTCAGACAAAGAAAGAAACAGAAGCAAAACAAATTAGACTTATTTGTAAAGTCTATTTATTAAACACAAGGTAAAGAGCAAAAAAGATGCTATATGTTTGACATAATTAATAAAAATTGCGATTTTTACTCCCTGGAGCAAATTTCAAAAAACAACCTATTTACAAAAAACAGTATAACATGGTTAGTATGATGGTTAATATGGAGTATGTCTCCCGGACGATGCAATACAGGCCTTACAACACCTAGGCATGCTGAGTATCAAATTATCAATCTGATCTTGGGAAATATTACACCACTCATCAAGCAATGCCCTCCGAAGTTCCGATTGACAGGTAGAAGGGGGTTGACGGGCTGCAATTCGTCGGCCAAGCATATCCCACACATGCTCTATTGGATTCAAGTCCGGTGAGTATGCTGGTCAATCCATACGGGTGATATCCTCCAATTGAAGGCATACGTCTACAATGTTTGCACGGTGAGGACGGGCGTTGTCATCCATAAACAGAAATTCAGCACCCATGGCGCCCCGAAACAAACGTACATGTTTTTCCAGAATGACATCCCGATAGATGTGGCCTGTCATCGTTACACTCTGAACATGCAGGTCAGTTCTGGAACCAAGAATAATTCCTCCCCAAATGAGCCATCCTGCACCACCGTAACGGTGTCGTTCAATGGTGTTCTCTTGGTGGTAACGGGTACCTGGCGCTCTCCATATGAAAGTCCTGCGAGAATCGCACTGCAAACTAAACCTGGACTCGCCGGAAAACATCACACAAGACCACCTTTGCGGTGTCCACAATGCATGCTCTCTACTCCAAGTTAATCGCAGGCGACAGTGAGTTGCGGTAAGTGGAACACATCTGACAGGCCTACGAGCATATAGACCAATGTGACCTAAGCGTCTGTACACAGTCTGCCTTGAAACTGTCGTACCGGTAGCTGAAGAGAGCTGACGAGACAGGTCTGATGCTGTGCTCCGTCTGTTTCTTTTGGCAGTAATTGCTAAATACCGGTCTTCATTCGGCGTTGTAGCTCGAGGGCGACCTGTGCTGTAACATCTACTCACATTACCATCATCTTGGAATCGCTGCCAAAGCCTGGAGATGACACTCTGGGCGATTCCAAGTTCCTCGGATACTTCCAGCTGGGTACGTCCACATTCCAGTCGTCCGATAATTCGACCACGTAAAAAATCATCCAAATGCTTCCTTTGTGTCATAACTATGCGGTTATTGCACTGAAAGGCTTTTAAAGCGCTTGTGAACAAATTTACTTCTTTGCCACCATTCCTTATATACCCCTCTCTTACACTCTCGTCATTGTGACGTACTATCCGCGCCATCTGGTGGTTTCCTGTAATTTGCCTATTCTTCTTCAAGATGTGTGTGATAATTCTACAGGTAAAATTTTTATTTTAGAGTTCAATTTCTGTGTGATTCTGAATTATCCTTAATTTATGGACATGAGTGTATATTAGTCAAAGGGAAATATTCGGTTTTTGCAATGGCTTTTGATTTACAATAGTCAATATATGGGCGAGGATCTTTTGTAGTCTTATTAAAACATGGGTCAAATATAGTATGATTCCCATGCTCAATAATTTTAAAATCAAGCAATTTCTAAATTTCCTTTTTAAGAATGTTTGTCTGGTGAGGCGAAAGTTTATACGGTTTTATTATTATAAATAAGTAAATTAATTTCTCCAAGATTCCATGAAAAACAAATCGAAAATTTTCATAAAATATTCTTTATGATCAGGTAATAATCTTTTCTCCAAGTCGTCTCCTTCTGAGAAGTTCAAACTGTTAAGATTTGAATATAAATGGGGAATTTCATATTCCACAACTCCTCCAACTACAACCATCATGTGTATTATTTCTGGGCCTCCTATTATACAGTTTAATCATATTTACATGATAAAATCGATTTTGTTCCTTACGTCCCTCAAAACGTATTGCATAATTTGTTTAAGATCTTTTCTTCTCGATTTCGCTATGTCCTTTCCATTATGCAACAGATTTATTTTGTCGGTTAGTTACTAAAACCAAAACTAAATCTCCTGGTGAGAATTATACCTTCACTGAATTCGACTATATCACGCTTTTATTTTTAATTGTGCTTGCATCATAGTTTCATCTGCCAGTTCTTGGCATCTTTCATACTATTAATTAATTGAAAAACTCATGCAACATCGTTATTGTTTTTTTCCCTCTGATTTCAACCATTTTTCATGAAGTAAAGTAACTGGAGTTCGTAGATTTTTTTCATGAATAAGTTCAGGAGGGGTGAAACCTGTAATTTCATGGGTGACCGTTATAATTATAAGTAAAACAACTGGTAGATAAATTCCCATTCTGAAGCAGCTTTTATAATATGACCCTTAAGAGCTTTTTTTTTTTTTATATAAAAACGTTCTACAACATTAGTTTGAGGATGGTGAATAGAGTTTCACGAACTTAGGTCCAAATCGCCCCCAAAAATTCTACTGTCAATGAAATGATGGAGGAAGTCCCTAGATCGGTTTGAACACGCTTAGAAAAACCGATGTGACTAAAGATATGTGAAAATGCACCAATAACAGATGGAGAAGATATATGTCACAGCAACAACTTTTGGATATTTTCAAAACATGCACAGATCAGAGATGATGTATTTTGTTCCAGATTTCGAACTAGGTAAATGTCCCACTGCATCGATATTTATTTTAGAGAATATTTCTGAAATTATAGGTACTAAAGTTAATGGAGCTTTCTTCTTATTATTTTCCTTGTCAGCACGTTGATACGTACTTATTGCAAGTTTTCAGAAATTCTCCCTACTCCTTGTAACATCTTGACCAATAAAAATATCATTATCGTCAGCCTGTCATTAGTCTTTTTAACATCCAAATGTCCAGATGTCCCTTCATGGCAAATTTTTATAGCTTGCTCGTTAAACAATAATCAGCAGCGGTGCTTGCATTATTTTAATATTTTTTAGAATGGTGTAAGTTTCTTTATCTTCATTTTAAAGTTCAATTTATTTCTTAAAATCAGTTTCAATAAGTTTAGTTTCTCTTTCAACTTCTATTTTCAATTGTGGTAATGTTAATTCTTCTTCCAACATGTTTTCGGCTATTTTATAGGCTTCTGTGTTTCTTGTTTCCTCCTTTCGATTTTCTTCTTGACGCTTTATTTGAGGTTTGATGCTCATTTCAATTCCTTCTATTAGCTCACACTCTCCCTATAGAATCTTGTTCACATTTTCAATCGTTCATGAAATACTTTTGATTCCTCCACTCAAGTTCAAATACATTTTTTTTTTGAACTTGTAGTGGATGGCATTTGATGTTAATACAGTTTTCTCAAATATTAATTCAGTAATTAAATTTAATTAATTAATTTTAGTTTTTTTTTTTTAGATTTAAGTTGCATATATCTACCAATAGATGGTGCTAGATAACTAAAAAAAATGAATAAAAATTATTTATAAAGGACTTTCTGCAATAGAGTGAAAAAAAAGTAGGAATTGACTTTAAAATTTTTTTTTTATATTACTTGTTTGAGCATTAATTCGAAATGGTATACATTCATTTCCACTTTCACTCTTTTGAACAAGGACGCAGTTCGATTGCCTAATAAATATCTTCCTTGATCAAGTTCATTCCTGGTGACAGCTGCTTTTTAGGTTACATGACCCAGATTGCAATCCAATTCTGCTCTTGCCAACGGTAGGGACAGATTCAGTGGCTGTCGTAATCAAACATTTTCACTCATCAGCATTTCTGGTTTTATATATTTATGACAAACGATATCGATACTTGTACCAGAATCTCCTAGTAGAGGAATCTAATGTTCGTATACAGTTCCCATTGTTGTATAAGGTTGCAAAAATTTATCTTCAATTACTTCTTCGATTCCTTTTACACTTGCCGAAGATTCAAGTGTTTTCTTAAGTTTAGAACATTGGGGTTTTAAGTGTTGGAAAAATCCACACTGCTAACATTGAGGTACTCTTCTTTTTTCACAACTATCTTTCGGTTTCTTTTGAAGTTCTAAGATTGTTATGATATTGTGCTTGAGATCTAGATGCGGAATTTTTTTTCAAATCTATCTTTGTTTTCGAAAAAAGAGTTTAAATTTAACCTAGAAATGGCAATTTCTCTTTTCCGATCTAAGACAACTCTCTTCTGAAATTTTTCTCGAACATTTTCAAGGAATCTAGCTTTTCTTCCAACTCCTTTGTAGAAACAACTTCTGCCCATTCATCTATAAAATGATCTCGATTTTCGCCCTGCACTTGGCACTTCAATTGCTCCCTAATCACTAACGACAGGAATTCATCCATTACCCATTCTTTGTACGAAGGTAAGGTGAAAAGTTCTCGGCTTGACAATGAAAGACTGCGATTTTCAGTTAAAAAATTATTTTACTTTTCTACATAATCTCCCTTGACTTCAACACACTTGGTCCAAAGTTTCTTCAACATCAGTATTTCTTCCCCGAAGTGAGAGTCTGGAAGGTTGTGAAAATATTCATCTACGGCCCTCTCAATTTCTTCATTGGATGCGAAGCGCTTCACACAAACAAATTTCTTCAAGTTTGGGAACAAATGAAAGTCATAGGGTGTCAAATCAAGAGAATAGGGGATGGCCGTGCAAATCGTATCCAAAATCCCGCAGTTTTCCCATCGCCAAAGCACTCTTGTGCACAGGTGCATTGTCCTGTTGAAAGATTAATTTTTTTCTTCTTCAATCCAGGCCTCTTCTCGCGAATTTTGGCATCCAGCTGGTCAAGAAGATTGGAGTAATATTCGCCTGTAATTGTTTTACCTTTTGCAAGGTAATCAATTAACAGGGTCCCTTTCGCATCCCAAAACACGCTGGCCATGATTTTTCAGGCAGATGCGATCGACTTCGCTTTCTTTGGCGCTGAAACACTAACTTCCACCCACTGCTTGGATTGCTGTTTTGTTTCTGGCATGTAGTGGTGGATCCATGTCTCATCCACGGTGACAAATCACCGCACAAAATCGGTCGGATCCCTATTGAATTGGTTCAAAGATTGCGATTTCGTTTGCGCATTTGCTTTTGATCGACATTCAGCAAATGCGGCACCCATCTTGCGCAGAGCTTTCGCATGCCTAATTCTTCGTGCAAGATGTTTCGCACCCTTTCTGCCGATATCCCCACAGCCTCAGCTATCTCCCTCGCCTATCGTGCAACACAATATCATGCACTTTTTTAATGGTTTTCAGCCGTCTTTCAAGTGGGTCACCACGAGGATCACAACGAGGATCACCACGTTTAACTTTTGTCAACTTCGGATGAATTTCTTTAGGGGTTAATCCATCCAAAACGAAGAATTTTATGACCGCACGATATTCAAGTTTATCCATTTTAACGAAAAACACGCAAGTCGTCTAATGCAAAAATTCGCGTAAGCAAACTAATTGAGAGACCGTTTTTTAACTTGTAACGTAAGTTTAAACTTGTCATACGAACTAATGACACGTGCACCCAGGCACGAAACATAAATTTTTGCTGATTGGAGCGCCATCTCTGTGTCAGACCGAGAACTTTTCACCTTACCCTGGTAATTTGCAATATAGAGTTTTAATAACCAATTCTGATTACTATTAACATTATCTCTTTCTACAGGTCATTCCTTTTAAATTTTTTTGCAACTTTCAAAACATCGTAGAAAGTAATTAAATTTTCAATAACAAAATTCCATTGTTTATTTTTTAATTATTTTAACAACTCTAATTATTTTAATCAGATTAATTTATCTTCATAATTAGCATATTAATACGCTCAAGTAACTATTTGAGTATCAAGTTATAGTTATAATCCTATTTCATAAAGATATAATAAATTTTCTTATATCTTTTAGTTTAATAAAAAAAAAAAAAAATCATAGAAAGAAAAGCGTTTCTGGATTACCATTAATAAATATTATAATTGTCCTTTTTTAGACAATTCTGCAATTAACGAAACGAGTATATCATAGAAACATGTTCAACTCATTTACTATTAATATCTTAACAGCTAAATTTAATTATTATTACCATCATCTTTTCCCATAGATCAAATCTCCTTAATTTTTTTAATAAATTATATCCTCTTATTGCTTATTCTTTTAAAAAATAAAAAAAATGTTTTAAGCTTTCATTCCATAAATTCCATAATTAACTCATTTATATTCACGTTGCTATTCATATTTTCAATCATCATCATCTCTTAATCATTATCACCATCATTACTTCGCATGGTTCATATAATAATCTTATTTCTTGTCATCCCATCCCTAATCGATTTCATCGCAAGTAATAAATGCGTGGGGCGGTAACGCGTTTCAGAACTCTTTTTTTTTACTATTAATATCTTTAACAGCCAATTTTTAATTATTATCACCATCATCATCTTTATCCCATAGATCAAAACCCCCATATTTATCCCCCCTACACTTCAAATAGGGCATCGTCGACAGTAACAAACCTCTAACTTTTTTTTTTCTTATTCCACCAGGACCCCGACCTCAAAAAGAGAACTTTTAACGTGCACATTACCTAAGTGTAAAAGAGTTTAAATTGTGAAGGGGGTAGGGGAGGTAGGGGGTAGAGGATTGAGAGGAGGCGAAGGGGTGGAGGGACAGACGAATAGCAGGTGCGAGGGTGCTTGAACCCTAACCGCACACCTGCATGGCTCTTCATTTACTTACTGTGTCAGTAGATAGAGAGGAATGTGGCTATAAGGCGGAGACCTCACCAGACACACTCGCCACTTACCCAAAATTTTCTTCTTTCTTTTTTTCCCTTCCTCTCGGTTTTCCTCGTCTTATTATTTTACTTTTTTTTTTTTTCAGTTTTTTTTTTTTTTTTTTTTTTGAGAGAGTAAGTGTTCTCTGCAGTTCGAATGAGAAAAATAGTTTCTTGATTATTTTATTTGGGACTTTTTTGTTCGCTCCGACTTATTTGTCTGTCACGGGGTGGTGTGACTGGGCGGATGGATACAGATTGAAAATATCGTCAATACGTTCGCTGCTGGGTTTCGTTCCTCTTTTTCCGAGTTCGTTTACCACTGTTTATTTGTTTCGGTTTTCCTTTTTTTTTTTTTTTTTCCTTCTCCTTTTTTTTCTTCCGGAGATCAATACGTGCAGGGTTCCCCCCCCCCCCCAAATATCAAAGTACAGTAGCAAACCCCATTACAACACGACCTTTAGATTTTTATTTAAGAAAAAAAAAAGTCGTATTATAAAAAAATATAAAATTAACAGGAACTAAAAATGTTAATTTATTATTATTAAAATTAGCCTGGTTTGAAACAGAAAAATTGGATAAAATGTAATAGCAGTTTTCGTAATCTCAAAAGTTGCAGTAAAAAAACTATTATACCTTTTAAAAAAATATGAGAAATATAATTTTAAAAATATCATTGATCAAAAGTTATACTCATTATTAATATCAAAAGTTTTTTCTTCATCATCAATAAACATGAAGAAAAAACGGAAAGAATATTTTCAAATAGTCAAGTCAAGGATAGATTTGGTTTGGTTTGTCGCTCTACGGTCATCTCGTGTGCATTTTAGGCTAAACAGACCAGGACCTACAATTTAACATGAATTCCAACAAACATACATGCCACCGCCAGGATTCGAACCTGAAATCAAGGATAAAGGAAAGAAAGACCTTTATAGAAAAGGAATAATGCCTAATGGGTAATAATGTTGAAATTCTCAAAATTTCAAACAATTGGAAGACTGCCGATGATAGACAATCGAAAAAAAAAATCGACTCATCTTTACTTCCACACTCATGATCTCCATATTCAGACTAATTTTTGCCGTTAAACCTCTTACATGTTCAATTAACAGAATTGAAAGTGAAGGTCATATTATATGTAAATTATTATATTTATAATAAAAATATATGGATGTTAATTATGTCTTAAAGAAGGACAACGATTTTTTTAATATGTCAATTAATTGTAGATGTGGACTATTGAAAACGTCAGATACTGATAAATTGACGAAATTTAAGAAAATCCAATATAAATTTACAAAGTATCAAAAACTTCACAAGTTATGATGGACTTGTAAATATGAAAACGTAGAACAATTAAAATGGATAGTTTTATATTATAATTAATATTAATAAGCTATATTGATATAATAGAATTTACAATAAAAGAAAACAGTATTTGTGCTTTAAATTAAAAATAGCATTTCAGCGTAAAATTAGATGTCCAACTTGAATTTTCAACAGCAAAAAGGTAGAGATTTAATTACTTCATAACTCTCGTTTATTGTATAGCAGTAAGTCTCAAAAATGAATGATCAAAATATTTCCCAAGATTGCTGTTGCACAAGTCATGCCGGTAAAAAAGACTGGCGCATCTTCTCTAAGACTCCTAGTGCTGTGTTTATCCTGTCTGGTGCAATAACAATTTTTGCGAAAAGATCTCATAGACAGTCACTTGTACCCATTATTTTATGAGCTAAAGAGATTGTTTGAAACATCAAAGATGTGGTACTTATTGAGAACAAAGTTTGCTTTGAGTTTTTTTTTACTGAACCTTGATAAATAAATGAGCTATAATTGTCAATGGGAATTATTTTCCCTTGAAATTTATGTAAAAATTTTTTTTGCTTGGTTGTTGCTGTCTAATTAGGTTTATCGTTAAGCAGATGGGCACTTTGACAATTATTTTTATCATAGCCATAATGGCGGTGACTAACATTGTCATGGAGCTGAATGACAAAGGATAAATCTGCGTACACGTAATTTTTCTTACACCTGATAAAGAAGTCTTCTGGCGTATTTCAACGAAATTTCACATCAAATGGTTCAAATGTGGACAAATTTCTCTGAAATAATCCCCCAGGAGAAATTTTCCATAAAGATTATGTAAGACACGTTAAAGAAGGGTAGTGCAAAAAAATATATATATTTTTTTTTACAAATTTAGGATACATGCTCTATTAGTGTATCTAATTGTAATGTATGCAACTATCTCAGGTTTTGGACCCTTTGGTGAAAGGTTTTCATTGCAGCAGTATGGAAAGAAAAAAAAAACAGTATTACGAACGGTAAAGTGGCAACAAGCAAGGCATGGACTATTTTGAAGAAGAGTAAACATCCTTTCAAATGAAAGGAACTAAAAAACGAAGTGACCCTGATTATAAAAGATATGAAAAGGATATAAAAAGATAATTATTGTAATGCGTAGTCTCTAATTTGTCCAAATATGCGTTGTCCTGTCTTTTCGGTGTACAAACAAGGGCGCCATCCTAAAAGCAAACACTTTATGGTGGATTCAGATTTTGAAAGAAGACATCACATGATGACTGCATCATAAATTATGACAACACATCATTCCCAAGTAGACTCACCTGGAGGTTCTTGGGAAAACAATAAACCGTCTACGTTCAATAAACCTCAGATGACTGAATGTTAATCACATTTTTATCTTCCTGAATTGTGCAGCTGCCGGTGTGTGGAATGTCGTATTCTCATTGTGGAAAATGTTATACTTTTATTAGCACAGCACATGTTTGCAGAAGGGTTAACGAATAGAAGATGTTATTCAAGAAAATAAGAAACGCAGAGCTTTTTAATTTTTTTCGCCCATATTTAATATAAATGCAGTAAAAATTCTGAAACACTGAAAAATTTATTCAGAAAAAAAATCTCATTGTGGATGGCCGTGATAAAGTTTATGCTCTTCAAGTACACGTAATTAATAAAATTAAATCGGTTTATAAACGAGTTAAGTGAATGAAAATTTTTAATAAATGAAAAAAGCAAAAGCTTTTACTTCATCGTTAGCAATAAGTGTAATAAGAACCTAATTATAGCAAGCTGTCCTGGTGAGCAAAATATGTGTAGTAAAATCATTATAAAGAGAAAATGTAGGGACCTTTCATTCAAATATTTAATACCAGGAAAGCTATGTTGGATAAAGTTTTGGATAAAGAAATGTTGCTACACGTCCAGTTCTTGAAGAATAACATTCCAGATCCATAATATCAAAATTCCCCAAACTGTAATTGTGCAGGTTTGATTTGAAGATTATGAAATTGACGTCTCATAACTTACTGATTTACTCTTTGCCAAATAACATCATCAGTGGCGCAACAGCCCCAAAGCGGGCCAAGGCCGTTTGCCTACAGGCAGATTCCGAAACTTTATAAGTTTTCTTTTTACGAGGTAGGATTGCTAGCCCAACGCTCTGCACTCATATTAGACCGGGAACTACGGCTTAAAGTGGACTCCGAACCACTACAAACATCCATGGCTCCTCCGGGACTCGAACCCGAAGCCTGTGGCGCCGAACTCCAGAAAAATATATTCTAGTTTGTTAAAATGATTGAAAATCCTATATTGTGGTATTCGTATACCGAACATTTGGATCTAAGTTCTTCATTGCTAAAGCAGGAGATGTAGCAAACTCAGCATTGCTTAAGAGACACCTGGGGTGTCTTCTACACTTCTCACACATTATAGAACCCCAATTTTAAACATTTTCTTGCTGTAAGAAAGGAACTAGTGGAGATAACACCCTTCTCTTCAACACGCCCAATGGAAAGGCCTTCTGGATGCAGATTTATCATAACAGCCCATTGAACAATTTATCATAAAACATCGATCTCATTTATCATAACGGCCCTGTCCCTTATTAAGTCTGTTATCACTTAAATTAGTCAATCTGGCTCAATAACTGAATTAATTGATCTCATCAATAAGAAATGAGGCTGTCGTTAAAAAATGAATGCGTTAATGAAATCCTTCTCATTAGTTGACAGGGGCACAAAGGTTTAGAATTCTTTCACTTTGTACAACTACGATAAGAAACTCTTCATAAGTTAAATTTTCTTCCCTACAAAGCTCTCTTCTAAAATGATATTCAAAAAAATTAATTGCGATTTCAACTACTCCGAAATCGGGTGCTTTCGGGGAAATGAATTTCCACTCAATGTTTCCAGCAGATAAATAACCAACTAATTTTCCATCTTTTTTTTTTTTTAACTAATCCATGGAGCCTCTCTATTTCTCTATTAGTACCGATGAAATTCCTTGTGTTATCCGAATACAATTTAGAACATTTCCTTTAGCTTGGCTATAAATGACTCCGATGTCACATTAGAATACAATCGCTAAAATGCACTACCTTAAATGCATATACCTTCACACACAAATACACATTCACATACACTCGTGAATTTTTAATTTTATCTATGAATGGACCACAAAAGTTCACATCAGAACAGTTAAAGTCATAATCAAAAATAACTCTATCTAGGTAAGTTACCCATTAATTGAGTCGAAATAACTGGCTTAGCTACAATTAATTAGCTTAACAAACAATAAACTTTGCGTCAAGTTTTTGTCTCTAATTAATAGACTATTCTAGAAGTTGAAGAGATACTAAACCATCTCTCTAGAAGTTGAAATGAAGAAGTTGTTCAGAAGAGAGAAGTTGTTCTAGAAGTTGTTCCGATACATAAGCCATCAAATTATTTGCTCTTTGACCGAAGATATGGAATATATTGCAAAAGACCGTTAAGAAAAAATAACAACATCCTCCCAATTTGACTGGTGTTAAATGTTCACAGAATGGACTAAACTGGAATGGTAAACTGGAACTCTCACACTGACACCATGCCAAAGAAAATCAAGACTGTGACTCGGACTCGTCATAATGCAATTTCATATTAATAAAAAAAAAAAATGAGGATGCTACTAAGAGTAGTAATATAATACCGCTCATCTGGGTTACCATTTTGGGTCAAACATACTCCTTACATGACTTTTACTTTGTAGTTGAACAAATGTGATGATAGCTCGGTGATTTTTGGCAACAATCTTTACTGTTAGCTGTTACTACTCTATGGAGTGCAGAAAAGGAAGCAATATATCTACTATTACACAACGATTTTCATAAGAAATTGTTCATTTTTTAGCTGTAAATGAATGTAAATAAAATTTTTCTAAATATTTGGCATTTATGTTCCATTAATAAATTTTCTTGTGTAATATTTTCTCTTCGAAATGATTAAAAAATAAAATAATCATTTGCATGTACTTTTTGTAATGTTTTATTATATTTGATACAAAATTATCAAAGTTATAAACAAAGTATCATTTTTTTAAATCTATTTATCTTCAGTAAGTGCATTGTAGTAATGCATGTCTTGAATTATTAATGGTAATCTATAGCTTGAGAAAAATTATGTTAGTAATGTATGACTTGAGAAAAATTATATTAGTAATGTATGGATTGAGAAAAAGAATTTCAGGCATTTCTCAGAATTTTCAGAATCACTTCATAAAATGTGTACGTTTTCTAAATAAATGTACTAAAGAAAAAGAAGAAAAGCGGCGATACAACGCCAACTACAGTGCGAAAAGGACGTTTTGTTTAAGATGTTTGCCTCAACTTTCTTTCCTTTAGAATAGGAAAATGCGCTTTATTTCATAAGGGGATGCTACAATTTTATATCCGTATGCTTAAATATGTGAACAAATTTATGTATGACTATCCATAATTAAACTATAATTACTCGGGTGAATTTTTAATTCTTTATTGTAACTAAAGTTTGATAGAGAACTAATAAACATATTGGAAGATAGATTAAGAATGAAAAGTAATGATTCTGGAAAACAACGATAGGAAAAAAATGTAGTACTTAAAATTTGATAACTGATATACCAATGAATTGAAGCGGCAAATCTGTACAGAAACATTACTTATTATTGAAAATTTTAATGTTAACTCTCAATGTACCTACCTACCTACCGTTATTATTAGAGAAAGTTTTTAATGTTAACTCACGATGTCCTATCGCTATTAGGAATGAGAAATTTTAAAGCATCTCCTGAAGTCGAATCGAACATGCTTCATCACAGTCTGTGTTAAGTGGTTCACTTAGGTAATGACTGAGATAAAACTAAAGTTTGAGATATGCTCATTACAAAACGTAAATTTTATTACATATGAAGTCCGAGTTGGTGATAAGAAATAACTGATGTCTCTTCCGAGTGTAGTGATAGTTTAGAAACAGCTGTACCGATAAAGGTACATTAGTACAGCAGCATGCTGCATGGTGGGTAAAAGTATTTTATACAAGAATGAATTTACGTAATTATTATTTTAAATTCGGTGTTGTCGTGATCTGTGTAACTGAGAAATTTGCTTTTTTTTATCTGTGTTTTAAGCAAATTCTCTGCTACTTACGTACCTAATGGCAAATTAAACATTTATTTGTTGTTTATTTTCGTACCTCTACAAAATTTTGTGCCATTTTGATGGAGCGGCAGATAGCTGTTATTTACTAGCTTAATTACAGCAACTGGGTACATGCAAAATATTCAGCAAATTAATCTCGTTTCATAGGGGGAAAAATATCACCTTGAATACATATGTATCAATTCAATTTTTTGGGTTACATTCATTCTAATATATAAATGTAAAACAGTTTCACCAAAATCCTGATGACTAATAAAAAAAACCAGAATAGCATCGAAACTCATTTGTAGTTTTTTTAGTAAAGTTATCAACACATTAATTGATCTCAAAAACAAAATGCGATAAAACAAATACTACCTCTTTTGTAAAATCTATACATACAGGCTTGGCAATTCAAATTCATCCTCTTAAAATTAGAGGTTTATTTATATGTTAATACTTGTACGTATAAAGATATATATGCATATGTACATCTAAATATGTATTTCTCTAGTAGCATTAATGCACTGGTATGGATAAAGATATATGTTTAAATATGCATGTGTAAATCTGTATTTTTTTTTCAATCAGCTGATTATGTATGCATCGTCAGCTACAAACGCATATTTTTTATTTATATTTCTATCCGTCTGCGTAGATGCGCATTTACTCCTGTGTGGATTATAAGCGAATGAGTATTTGTATATTTGTATATGTACGCACGCGTTATCGAATGTGTATATATATATATATATATTTATTTATATATGAGATAAATGTATGCGTATATGTTTGTGCGTGTTTATATATTTTTGTATACATGAATGGATAGTAGTGCCCGTATATATATGTGTGTGTGTGTGGGCTTATATATGTGGGTATTTGTGTCTAAGTTTGTGCGTAGGTTTATTACCATGTTATTTCGTATGTTGGTATATATGTTTGTATATGTGTATGTATATGCCTGTGATCAGCGTGCATGTGTATGTATGTACATGCGTATGTGTGAGTTTATAGAATGTATTACGATCTTATGTGAGTGTATATATGTACGTGAGTATGTTTGTGCTTGAGTACTTGTGTATGCACCTGGGAGCATGTGTATGTCCGTTTGTATGTATGCAAGTATGGCCGAGTGAATATATGTGGTATGTATGATAATGTGCATGCATAAAAATGTTCACAAGTGTATGGTGTATAATTGTGCGCATAAGTGTTGCATATAAGGATGTAAATATGTGTGTATATGCATATATATGTATGTGCATCTGCTTGTATATCTGTATGTGTGTAATTTGCTCATGTACATGTGAGTGTATGTATGTGTGTATGTAAGTATGTTTGTGTAAGTACGTATGTGTAAATGTATACATGTACGCGTGTATGAATATACCGTGAGCATGTACGTGTAAATTATGTGTAAATTTGTACATATACATGTACACTCATGTCCTGGGAAGGAAATAGAATCCTGGGAAGGAAACATAGAACATTTTCAGGTATTAAAATGATTTTATTAGGTGTCTATACAATGCAAGTCAATCATTATGTTTTTTCTATTACATGTGCTCTTTTTTTTACTTTGTAAGTGATATTATTTCAAAATTCTATTCAAAACCATAATAATACTATCACTTACTTACAATAAGATGAAAAGTTATACTATAAGTACATAATAAATAATATTTAATGTAAAAAATATATCAAATATACTGACTTTACTTACTGTCGTGTAATTTTTTTACAAATGTCGTTCACGAAGAATAAAAAGATCAAGATTATATTCCGGTTTATAAAAATATTAAAAACAAGATTACATATTCGTTGATAAAAGATATTTAACTTGTGTTAATTTAGTATATGATCAATTTTATATCAAGGTATATACACTCATGTCCATAAATTAAGGATAATTCAGAATCACACAATAATTGAACTCTAAAATAAAAATTTCACCTGTAGAATTATCACACACATCTTGAAGAAGAATATGCAAATTACAGGAAACCACCAGATGGCGCGGATAGTACGTCACAATGACGAGAGTGTAAGAGAGGGGTATATAAGGAATGGTGGCAAAGAAGTAAAATTGTTCACAAGCGTTTTAAAAGCCTTTCAGAGCAATAACCGCATAGTTATGGCACAAAGGAAGCATTTGGATGATTTTTTACGTGGTAGAATTATCGGACGACTGGAATGTGGACGTAGCCAGCTGGAAGTATCCGAGGAACTTGGAATCGCCCAGAGTGTCATCTCCAGGCTTTGGCAACGATTCCAAGATGATGGTAATGTGAGT
This sequence comes from Caerostris darwini, assembly GCA_021605075.1. Lineage (NCBI taxonomy): Eukaryota > Metazoa > Arthropoda > Arachnida > Araneae > Araneidae > Caerostris > Caerostris darwini. The sequence goes on from BPLQ01003582.1 coordinate 807,270, forward strand.
AGATCTTACAGCACAGGTTGCCCCCGAGTTACAACGCCGAATGAGGACCGTATTTAGCAGTTACTGCCAAAAGAAACAGACGGAGCACAGCATCAGACCTGTCTCGTCAGCTCTCTTCAGCTACCGGTACGACAGTTTCAAGGTAGACCGTGTACAGACGCTTAGGGCACATTGGTCTATATGCTCGTAGGCCTGTCAGATGTGTTCCACTTACCGCAACTCACTGACGCCTGCGATTAACCTGGAGTAGAGAGCATGCATTGTGGATACCGCAACAGTGGTCTGGTGTGATGTTTTCCGACGAGTCCAGGTTTAGTTTGCAGTCTGATTCTCGCCGGACTTTCATATCTAGAGCGCCAGGTACCCGTTACCACCAAGAGAACACCATTGAACGACACCGTTACGGTGGTGCAGGATGGGACCGTCAACCCCCTGTGAACCGGGACTTCGGAGGGCATTGCTTGATGAGTGGTGTAATATTCCCCAAGATCAGATTGATAATTTGATACTCAGCCTGCCTAGGCGTTGCAAGGCCTGTATTGCATCGTCCGGGAGACATACTCCATATTAACCATCATAATAACCATATTATACTGTTTTTTGTAAATAGGTTCTTTTTTGAAATTGCTCCAGGGAGTAAAAATCGCAATTTTTAGTAATTATGTCAAACATATAGCATCTTTTTTGCTCTTTACCTTTTGTTTAATAAATGGACTTTACAAATAAGCAAATTTGTTTTGCTTCTGTCTCTTTCTTTGCCTGAACTTCATTATCCTTAATTTATGGACATGAGTGTATATGCATCGGTATATGTAAGTTTGCGAAATTTTATAAATGTGTTCATGTGCTTGTGTAAATATGTGTATTTGTATACATGCATGCATGTACATAAATATATATATGCATGCACATGCGTGTGGGCGTATGTACATATGTATATGTGCGCGTGTAAGTCTGCATATGTAAGTTATGAGCGGCGTAAACCTAAATATGGAACAATATTAAAGACACAGTGTTACCAAAGGTCAGTTCTAGGATATTCAAAGTGAATCAAGACGTTTCTGCCAATCGGATGACATTGTTTAAAAATCATCGGATCCATCAGAATTGGACCCAAAGAAACAAATAAATTAGAAAATTAAAAATTTATTAGAATACTAGCCAAACCCGTCATATGTTGTCCTGCCAAAAAAAAAAAAAATGCATTGTAGAAAATTATATATCGCGAATATATTCTCCATGTTCCAATATACGTGTATACTCATTTTCATGGATATCGTTTGAACGGCATATAAGATGAAATTTTGCATCCCCCTCTGGTGGCAAGTAAGAATAAAGTAGATGGCGCGAAAACATTTTCCATACTCGAATACATATTATTACCAATTTTAGTAACGATTGGTTGAAAGGTATAGAAGTTGATATATAGCATAAAAACAATATCCGTGTTTTGTCAAACACACACAAAAATTTCATCAAAATCTGTCAAGACGTTTAGGAGTGATAAACACAAATACAGAAGAACCCAATTGCGGTGCCACATACCGGGTCCAATTGTGAATCCAAACCAGCCAAGGAACCACTCAAATGCACACAAAAAATTTCATCAGAATCGGTCAAGTGGTTTAAGGAGGAGTTCAGTGATAAACACATGTACAGAAAAATTATATATATAAAGATTGCATAGAACACTCAACCAAACGATGACTAAATGAAGTTCAAATAGATGTTCTATGAAAGAAGCTAAAGCAATAAAATAAATCAGGGTGTTATTAAAATAAATTAAGTAATACATAAGTAAATTAAGTAATTTCTACGTTCATTCTAGGCGGTAAATTGTACCAATTTTTAATTAGAACTGTCGAAAATGCGCGAGGTTTTTTTTAAAGCATATTCAAACATCAAAGTGATAAATATTTCTTGTTGGCAAGAAAATTATGACTTACCGTGAAAGAAAAGTTAGCCCCAAGTACAGGAAGAAAATTCCATCTGAAATTCTTCAATCCTCAACACTTTTATGGTTGTAAAGTCAGATATCATAAGAAAATCGAAATAACTCTTAATGCCTGAAAAATGAATAAGAAAAAATAATTAAGTCGGAAGCCAGTGCTACTCTTCTCTCTCCCTCTTTTGTATATATGTATACTGTATATATATGTATACGTGTCTTATATATATATATATATATATATATACAGGATGGTCTGTGCAAACTTCAAAAGTTTATGATAAAAGAAATAATGCTCGAAAAATAATTTTGATTTGCTCGAATGTGATCGGACGGACATTGGATTTTTTTTTCTATGTATAAACATTTTTCCAAAAGTAACCAAAAGAGGCTAGCAAACCTCGATAACAATAAAACTTCTGGCAGGAGATGGATTCATTCATTCATTTATTCCCCAACGAGTTTGCATTACAGGAAAGATTGAGATTTTTTGAAAGATTTGAGAAAGATTTTGACTTCCACGAATTCTTTTTATACGTGGCAAGGACTCAAACGTCGCATCGTAGATAGCTCTATGTCTTTTTCTAGAGCTACTGATACAGGATCGTAAACAGGAATTATGCGAATAGCTTCACTGCGAATCTGAGGACATTTATCATGAAATGTTTTTGAAATTTTGAATATGTAATCCATTATCGGATTAAGGTCAAGATCTTTATGGATTTGTTTCCATCTAACAAATCACGGAGCATTAACTATACTGGTTACCTGCCTGTTCTGGAAACCTTGCAACTTTTGGAGATTTTTCAATAAGATTGAAGCCTATAGGTGAAAATTGGTCGAAGAATTGACTTCTAGAGCAGAAGCTTATGTCTAATCACTAAAAACGTTCCTTTTACTGAATACCGTGGGATAAATCGAGGTTATAAGTTTAAGTGATCCTCACCAGACTTGACTCCAGCAGATTTTTGATCCTGGGAATACTTCCGCTCCCCAACCACTTTGATGGAACTGAAAGATGCCATTCTACTGACCATGGTCATGTTGAACATATTGGACTTAAATAATTGCGCAATGTGGTGCTATTGTGATCTGTTTCTTGTCAGTTTGTGTTTGCCTGATTGCATGGAGAAAAAAATCAATTGACCCTCTGATCATTTTCGCGGAAATCAAAATTTTTCTTGAACACTTCTTTTTTTTAACTGCGAATTTTTGAAGTTTACACGAATTTATGGGCCACTCTGTATATGTAATAATACGCGTTTTGTTCTTCTTGATTTCTTCCCCAACAATTAACAGATTCAGTAGTTGCACTAACCCCTATTAAACGTGCCTTCCCAAATTTTCTCATACTAACTTCTTTTCTTTCTATAAATAATTGCTGCTTTAATATTTCTGTTTATGAACTATCTCCAGTAGTTTATTTCCCTTGATCTGCAATATACTAATCAATACATTTTTAATGATTTTCTTTCGAATTCGTTCGGGTTTTTTTTCTGCCAGACACTTTACAAATTTTGCAGCTTTTGGACGAGAGGTTTTCGCATCACAAAATCAGCACACACATCCTCAAATGACTTGGATGACTTTGGATTGGGTTTTGTGAGTTTTAATCAATTGTTTCGCATGTAGTTTTTATTATTATTATTATTTTATTTTCACTAATAATGAATTATCTCTATAGACACAAACATGGGCAATTTCCGTAGAATTTCGAACAAGTAAATTTACCTCCAGCGATCCTCAAAATACAGATTCTTACGAATTTCAATAAAATATTGTTCTATGATTAATGAAAATTAATATTTCAGATTAAGAATTTTTTAATAATATCTGTACCTTTTCCTTAACAAAATCACATTAATTATTTTAAATACTACTATGTCCAAACAGTAAGATAAGTTTTAATTTAAATTTCCCAGGAATATAGTATTTCAATTTTTTTTTCTTTTTTAAGTTGTTGGCACTGTCTTTGACATGTGTGGGAAATTTCACTTCAAAATATTCATTACTGTTTCAGTTACGCTTGGCTTTGTGAAACGCTAAAACTGATTCTGGCGATTTTTGAAATGCCTGAATTAATTGAGTAAGAACTTGCGTTAAATTTTGTTTGCGGAAACATATCGAATGTTGCAGAAGGCATTCGGTGAGCATTCCTATATCAGAAAGAAATGTCTAGAAGGGGTATAAGCAGTTCAAAGAAAGCAAAGACCGTGTTGAAGACGAAGAGTATTCTGGTCGACCATCCACCTCAACCGACGAAGCTCACGTTCCAAAAATTAAAGATTTGGTGCTTGCAAACCGTCAGTTTACAATTAGAGACCTTGCTCGTCTATTTTAAAAGATGTTTTGGGCCTCAAACTCGTCAAATCTTGATTAGTACCGAAAACACTGAATGCGCCAGCTCACACTGCATTGATTCTTCATGACTTTTCCGCCAAAAATGAAACCCATGTCGTTCCACAACCACCTTATTCACCTAATTTAGCATCGTGCTACTTCTGGCTATTCCCTCAACACAAAAGACCACTCCAAGGACACCGTTTTGAGCCGACTGAAGAGACCGGAAAAATCGTCGGAATCAGTTTGAGCATCTCACAAAACCAAGCGTAACTCAAGCATTAATGAATATTTTGACGTCAAATTTCACACAGATGTCAAGGACATTGCCAACAACCTAAAAAAGAAAAAAAATTGAAATACCGTATGCCCGGGAAATTTAAATTGAAAACTGGTCTTACTTTTTGGACACAGTAGTACGTTGTAAAATGACGTTTCTTTTGGAAAATCAGAAATCAAAAAGTAACCGAACATTTATCTCACAAAACTCTTCGTATACTTTATATAACTAAATATTGAAATATTTTGATCAATTAGTGTTTAGTAAGATACCTTGCAGCTCCACGACAGCTTTTAGACGTCTCGGCATAGAATCACTTCTTTTACTTGTAATTTCGCAAAAAATGTTCTTCCATTTTTCAATAATTGCAGTTTTGATGATTTTGAAGATTATTGGAGCTCACTGGCCTCATCTCCGCTGGTGACAAACATAAAATAATGAAAACATTGGAAATGCCCAGAGGTCAACGGAAATTGTGAGAACTGAAAAAGTCCAAACATTCAAAATTGAATTTAGGTAGGTTAGAACAGAATATTCCTAGGTCTTTTAAAATCAGAGTTCGGTTCACATTGTTCAATCTCTTGAATGGCCAGATGTTGGTGGTTGTCAAAACTATTGAAGAATATTTCTGAAAAATTTTTCCACTATTTTTTTAGAGGTTGCAGTGAGATGGATCTTTGAATATCAGCGTTTCTCATGAACCAGTTGACATTCGTTATTTGTCTAATGGTCATCTTTTGTTGATAATTGCAGTTTTTAGTTCGGTGTTCGTTTTGGTAGTAATCAAAAGAATTTAGAACTTTTGTCTTAACTTCAGTTCTTTTCAAAAGTGTTCTTTTGGGTTTTAAGTCCAGCGGCTTAGCTACTTTTTTTGAATTTTTAACATACTAGAGGCGAAAAATGGGAATTCTGGCCTTCGGATCATTATCTTAACGAAAAAATAGTTGCTTCATATACTCAAATTTTAGGAAGAGGATTTTAAATTGTTTTTTAATATATTTTTATTGAAAACCATAATTAATTATGCCATCTATAATTATCAAGTTACCTAGTAATGATGCTGAAATGCAACCCCACACAATGACACCTCCACTGTATGCTTTAGAGTTCATACCAAGTTCTTGGGATTAAATTCCTCATTTTTTGAACTTTTTTTTTTTTTTTTTTTGCTTTGTCCTAATGCAACTGGCAAACACTTAGATAGTTGTCTTTGATGCCTTAAGGCAAGCGCTGCAATGACGTTACTCCCCCAGGGGGTGCGTGTAGCTTGAAGATATACAACGGACGCGGGGTAACAATACCCCCGCAAAGTTCTACGATCCTGTTAGACTGGAACCTACAGTTTAAAGTGGATTCCGAACCACTACAAACATCCATGGCATCGCCGGGACTCGAACCCTGTGGTACCGAGCGCTAGCCACTCGGTCATTCAGGCCCTATTTGAGTTAACTTTGTTGTACGAACATTTCTTTTGCCATGCTTTCATCCGATTTTCTTCTTCATTTTATCATTTATTGCAACATGGATGGGATTAATTTACTAATTGAGAGACATTTTAAACAAATCTATCACTATTACGATGAAAAATAATCGATTTTCGAATGCTGTTTTTTTGTCTTTCTTACGCTCACTGGTCATTTTAAAATAATAAATAGAATGTAACAAAGTCAAAAGACAAAGATTCAAAGACAAAATTTTTTTAAATCTCATCAAAAATGCAAAAATAACAAAAAAGCGACAGACCATAATTTTATTGATGAATTTATCCGGTAATTTTTTTTTTGTGTGTACGATCACTTTTGTGACATCCACTTTCTTTACCTGCTTGCATTTTCATTTTAATAAAAATAATATAACGCGATATTTTTTCAATTCCTTTAGTTTTACACTCTCCTTATATATATCTCGTTCAAATTTTCAATCGTTCATAAAATACTTTTTATTCATCCACTCAAGTTCAAATACATTTTTTTAAACTTGTAGTGGATGACACTGGATGTTAATACAGTTTTTCAAATATTAGAGAGTTTTTTGCATACCGTACGTTAGTTACCGTAGGACGTCCGTTAGCTTTTTCTCCCTAGCGCGCATGCTCATAGGAAACATAATTTCCTATGCGCATGCGCGCTAGCGAGAAAAAGCTAACGGACGTCCTACGGTAACTAACGTACGGTATGCAAAAACTCTCTATTAATTCAGTAATTCAATTTAATTAATTAATTTTAGTTTTTTTGTAGATTTAAGTTGCATATATCTACCAATAGATGGCGCCAGATGTAAGAGGAAAATTTCAACTTTATTTGTAAAGGACTTTTCTGTAATATAGTGAAAAAAAATAGGAATTGACTTTAAGTTTTTTTTTATATATTACTTGTTTTAAAAAAAAATTGTTGTTTTACTCAGAATGGCATGGAGATCATTCGAATTTAGTTACAGGCTATAGCGGGGTTTTTTTTTTTTTTTTCTAAAAAAAATTTTAAGTGTTTGAAAATTTTAGAGGACAACTTAATGTGTGTAATATATAGAAATTCTTTCTGATGTACTCATATCTGCCTTGCATGATTTCTTATCTGAATAATAGGCATTCATCAAGGAATACTATATAGAAATAATTGTATAGTAATAAAATGCCTGAGAAATAATTGTATCAAAATAATTAAATCTCTGTAATTTGTGATTTATATTTCTTTTACAATTTCAGAAAAAATTGTTAATTGAAATATTAATTTTCATAATTTCTGCATAAAGGATTATTTTTCTTGCATTTTAATTGCACAGCGGCATTTCTTTCAATAATTAACCCTGACTATTTTCCGAAAAGAACTAAGCAGTTGTCTACTGAAGCATAATTAAGAATGTTTAAAGGACATTTAACAGCACTGCTTACGGAATGCAACAGAGCTTAAACAATAAAACATGATGATGAATGAAGTGGTATATGGGGATGGGAAGCAACAAGGACTATAATCCCCGAATCACTATACATATGAACAGTTAGTTTTTTCCTTATTTTTAATATGTCACTCTCCACAACGCTCTACGATCGTGTCACACCGGGACCTACGGTTTAAAGTGGATTCCTATCCACTACAAACATCCTTGGCACCGCCGGGACTCGAACCCGAAACCTGTGGTACCGAGCGCCAGAGCGCTAACCACTCGGCCCTTCAGGCTCAACAGTAAAGTAAACAATAAACACAATAAACACATCAACAAAAACAATAAAATAAACTCAATAAACACATCAACAAAAACAGTAACAGTAAACAAAAACAATAAAAGTAAACAATAAACACATACATACATAGTAACAGTAAACATAAACAATAAAAGCAAACAATAAACACATACATAGTAGCAGTAAACAATAAACAGAGCAATCAATAACATTACTGCTTACTTGCAACAGAGAGCAAGCAAGTGCTTGGATTTCCACTGGGTACTAAAATCTTACATCGCAGAGCACCGAGTAAGTCAGAGTTTTGAGTAATCAGGAGATTATACGATGCGAGATTTGATATTCGGTAGCAATCCACCTGGTGACCTTCTCGTCAATATTTCTACTTCCAGCGAAATACGGTGAAACAACCTGGTCGATAACATTTTTAGATTGCTGAACTAAGAGACATTAATCTAAAACGAAAGAAGACCTGAAAAAGTCCTTTGTCCATCACAGGTATGTGTGCGATGAATTTTTAGGCTCCAAAACATTCTTTCATTGGATTCGTTGTGTCCGAGTGGCTAGAGCTCTAGCACTCGGTACCACGCTTTTCGGATAGTGGTTTGGAATCCACTTTAAACTGTTAGGTTCCGATCTGCTTAGCCTAAAGTATGCACAAGATGACCGGAGAGCGACAAATCAAACCAAACATTGGATTCGAGGAACAGGTTGTGAACCTTGGTTTTCCATCTGATGCTAAATTAGTCCAACCAGCAGTCGTAGTTTTGAATTGACCGGAGATTATACTATACGAGATTTAATAACTAACTTCTTGGCACTACAGTCCATGTTGGACCATAGCCGTCTGCCTACTGGCAGATTTCAAAACAGGAGATGTTTTATTTTTACGGGGTAGGGTTGTCAGCTCCTGCGCTACACTCTCTCTACGGTTGAAAGTGGATTCCGAGCCACTACAAACATCCATGGCACTGCTGAGACTCGAACCTGAAAACGATCCTGGGAGGCTGTCATCACCCCTCGGCGGGTGGTTCATGCTATATATAAGTGCAATATTGAACAAAAAAAAATGCAAAATCATTTAATTGTTAGATGCAGTTTAATGGGTCTGAATGGCTAAGTGTCTAGCGATCTGGCGCTCGGTGCCACAGGTTTCGGGTTCGAGTTTCGGCGGTGCCATGGATGTTTGTAGTGGTTCGGAATCCACTTTAATCCGTAGGTCCCGGTCTCCTATGACTGCAAGAGCGTCACGGAGCGGAAGTCAGACTTCTACCTACGTGTGCTCCACCAGAACAGAAGTCGCACCCCTCTTCCCTCCTTCCATGAGGGATACGACAACAACAACAATTCTTTCATTGGATTTGAGGAGTAGGTTGTGAACCTTGGTTTTCCATCTGATGCTAAAATCTTAAATCCAACCAGTAGTCGCAGTTTTGAATTGGCAGGAAATTATACTACGACATTTAATACGAGACGAAATTATGTCATGACATTTAATAACTAACTTCCTGGCACTACAGTCCATGTTGGACCATGGCCGTCTGCCTACTGGCAGATTTCAAAAGAGGAGATGTTTTATTTTTAAGGGGTAGTGTTGTCAATTCCAGCACTACGCTCTCCCTATGGTTTAAAGTGGATTCCGAACCACTACAAACATCCATGGCACCAACCGGTCTCGAACCCGAAAACCATCCTGGAAAGCAATATTTTATCCTGAGAGGTTGTCATCACCCCTCGGCTGGTGGTTTGTGCTATATGTATGGGAAATACTGATATTCAAAAACAAAAAGAAAAAAAAATGTAAAATCAATTAATTGTTAGATACAACTAAATGCTTTTCTTTTGTTAGACGTCCTTCTTGAGTAAACTACAGGATTTGGATTTGGTTTTGGTTTGTCGTTCTACGGTCATCTTGTGGACACATTAGGCTAAATATACCGGACCTACAGTTTAAATTAGATTCCGAATCACTGCAAGCATCCATGACACCACCGGGATTTGAACCCGAAACCTGTGGTACCGAGCGTCAGAGCGGTAAACTCTAGGGATCGATTTCCCTTTCGATCGATCTTGGCGTTTCATCATCTAATCTCTGTGTTCTAAAGTCAAAAAGGCGGGTAACCTTGCCGAAGACCTAATAAATGTAAAAGAGATACAATATCCGAAGGGCTGTTATTTACGAATCGTCTAACTCCAATGTAAACATCGTGGTGAAAACCACAGAAATTCGACCCTGAGTCAACCGGCCAATTGAAAAGTTGATAAAGTGCTTTCGTGTTTATCTAATCTCTGCATCTTCGGACATCTTCTGAAATTTCTTTCTCCCTTTATCACTTTGCAGATATGGAAGAGCGATTGCTGCTTCCAACGAAAGAGGAATTTATTGCCACAGCTCAAGCAATCGTCATTATTAAATGATCGTTTATGTAAGTCATTTTGCACTCTAGAAGAGAAATGGCTGGCAACACGAAAATAAAATCGTAAACAAACGAGAATGATTTATTGAATTAGGGGCTGGTGTATAACGGATTCATTTTTCGAACTCGAGGAAGGAGCCAGGTTTAACCGAATTCTTCCTTGTCTATGCCATAGATTGGAACTATTTATCTATTTGCTGGAATGTAGTTCCGTTAATTATGGAAAGAAGAGTGCGAATTCCCCTTTCTTAGGGAATATTAGTATGTATCCAAAACTGCAATGTCACAATATACAGTGAAGTTAATCACCTTTTTAACACTAAATTTGTTATATCCACCCCCGTTATAATAGCGAATCACTAAGCAAAAGTTCTTACATTTCAAATAAATTAAAAGTCTGCCAAAATTCTCATCTTGCTAAACAAAATTTTAAAAATAAGTGTCAACAAAATAAATTTTTCACACCTAGAAATAGTAATACAATAATAATTAATCATGAATCACTTCACTCACGAATAGACGGTGATCGTAATGTAATTTGTTCTGTTTGACGGTATCTGTAATTAAAACTAAAGAACGGAATGAAACCTAATTTCATATACAAACATAAGCCATGGAAAGATATATTCTGCTAAACAAAATTTGTACAAAAGCCTCCAACAGGAGAGAGCTTGGCGCTAATGTCACGTGCATACTAGGAAATCTAATATCTAATTTGCACAATCTAGATAGATATTAGAGTAACAGCCAATGCAGTCCAGTTCCATGGACTTCACGGTACGTGACTTTTGGTTATGGGGGTACCTTAAATCTGTCATGTAAAATGGTGTCATTACAAACTAGTATTCTTTGAAAAAGAACATACGCTTAGGAGGGCCTTACGGAGGGCTATTACAAACATCCAAAGTGACAAACTAGATAATGTCTTACACAAGATGTAATCTGTATATGAAATTTAGTTTCAATCCCTTTGTTAATTTTAGCTGAAGATGCATATAAACAGAGAAATGTATCTTATAGATGAAACGTTTTATTTTATTTTAAATGCAATATAAATAAAGAAAATAAAATCAAATTGGAGAACAAATGACTGTGAAATCCTACCGCAATAAAAATAAAAACTCATGATAAGACATCGGGTTTTTTTTTTTTTCATCTTTTATTGGAATTTATTCCTTACTTTTTAAAAAATGAGTCTTCTTCTATTTGACGACTTACGTAAGTGTTGGGTTTGATTTGGTTTGGCATGACGCTCTACACTCATTTTGTGCACACTTTGGGCTAATTAGACAGGGACCTACAGTTTAACATGGATTCCGAACCACTAACAAACATCCATGTACCTGCCAGGATTCGAACCTGAAGACTGTGGTACCAAAGTAAGTGTTCGGAAAAAAAAATTATTAATATATTATAAAATTATTAATATATATATTAGGAATATTCATTTTCGTAAATTTCCATCTCTTTATATTTTAACATCCTATTTAATATCAACTATTTAATATTAATTTTAATTGAAGATGGAAATTCCAACTACACACAAAATCATTCGTTTTATGTATCAAAATCCTTCAGCCAAATCGCTACAATATTCTTTGAATAAATTTATAATTAAGCAATAATTTTACATTCTTTTTTTATTAACAGTAGTATTATTTTTAAAGTATCTTTATTGTATTTTAAAATAAAATGAAAAAATCAGTAAAAATGGTATAGCTCCCTGGTGGATAGTTTTGCAACTAAAGCTATATGCTATTATCATGTAATATTGCTTGGTCATGATCCGCCCATAAATTACATGAACTCAAAATCGTCTATTTATGTTATGGCCAGGCGGCGATAAATAGGCCAGTTCTAGACCTGGTCTAACTAATATCCATGTCTGCCTATTTTAGACAAAAAGAAAAAAAAATTCATGCTCATTCTGCTAATTATAAAAAGTCTAAGCAATTAGATTGAATATGAGAGAAACAGTAAACAAATAATTAACAACCTTACTCACTAATACGTATACCAGAAGTTATTTAACAGAAAAAAAACCCTCAAATCTATTAGAGGTCTATTGGTCATAAAATCCCTAATAAAAGGGGAAAAAATTATTACATGCTAACATTTAAATTGTTTTATTCTATGTAATAAATTTCTTTGTATATATTATAAATTCATACTGTATAGGATATTATCGTTAAAAAATGGCAATCAAAAATCCTCCCGAGTGTTACGGCAAAAAATGGTTGTGTTAGTTAGTTTAAGTTAGTTTTTTCTTTTCATGCAAATCAAAATCATTTTCTCATGCCATTTTTTTCCATGCTCATCCCATCTCTGCTTATATGAATTGAAAAAATAAATAAATAAAAGATAAGCTCCTAGTTGTTTAACGCATTTCAAGACACACACTATAAGATTATATTAATATAAGGTTATTTTACAAGATCTTTACAAGTACGTATCTCTGAAAGTATTGCAATTTTCGTTATGTTAGTAAATGAATCATAATAATTTACATGATTCATCTGCATGCAAATAAAATTATTGATTTAAGCATATATTGAATTATGGCAGACTGCTATAATTATGTTTATCTCAAGAAATATAACAAATAAGACAGACTATGCTTGGTGTCTAACAGGAACAAATATTTTGTCATTTATATTATTTTGTAAGTATTTTTAGTATCGTTTTGTTGTCTCTTTCATTTTATTTCATTCTAATCGACTTTTACCTGCAAGATTATATTGACTTTAAGTTGTAAATTGTCCTATCAGTGTTTGCAAAGTCATCGATTGTATATGTCAAGGTTACTATTAGGACTTTCAATAGATGAAACTGGTAGGTTTCTGGTTTGTCCTTCTTAAAGTATAATAACTCTAATCGAACTATCGTAAACCATGGAAGTCAATCTTTTTACTTTATTGATTTGACAAAGTTGCTTTCTTAGATTATAAATAGGATAGTGAATGGTAACTTCTTGAATTAAATATAACCATGAAAGGTTCGAGAACATTCCAAAAAATTTCTTTAAAAAATTCCTATCTTATCTAAAAAAATATCAAAAGTTAGAAGAAAGAAAATATTTGTATTCAACTCCTAAAAAAGCATTTGGAAAAAAGCAAAAACATAATAAAATTTAGACAAGCTGAGTATAATCGCAATGACAAAAAAATGCTAACTTTTATCAGTTATATTGTCTTTTCTTGGTGCAGCACTTTGTTGTCATTTCGGAAAGAAAATATTTGCTTGCTGACAAATGGAAAAGTCGCACTTGTTAAAACGTCATTACATTGTATGGGCGACAGCTTAAGATAAAAGTCATCCATTTTAAACACAATATAGAACATTTTTAACTTCTTGTATCATATCTGTGTCCTGACCTTAACTGTGTGCAATGCTTTTAAAAGAATTTTGACAGATATATATTGCATTCTTGCATTTCAGGCGCCATGTCTAACGGTTTCGCAAGTATTGGAAGTTGCAACTGACAACAAGTGATAGTTTGCAGAACTATTAAGAATATTTGGTTTTAATTTCCACGTTATATAATAGCAGTCGTTATATTGTTGGGAGACAAGACAAAAATTAATAAATCAACCCCCAAAAATTAAATTTCATTTTTATTTTCTAAAATATTACTTCAAATGTTTAATTTTTTATGCAGATAACTTTTATTTATACAGCTATAGCGCTTATTATATTTTAAATCGTGAAGTTTGAGAAGTCTGTTTTTGATTGTTTTTTTTCCTTACTAGACATTTTTTTTTCATCTGATACTTATACGAATTCTATACTTCGGAGTGCCATTGGTCAAAGCACTTTTGTTGAGTTTTAGGGTGCTGATCGATATAGATGAGCAGTAATCAAGTATTACAACAATGGATTTTAGGTACACACATTCAACGTTACCGAGAAAGTACTATGAAGAAAGGGAAAGCATAATACTATATCACACTATCAATAGAGAAAAAAAGAGAAGGAAGACGGCTTTGTAGTTTCCCAGAAACCCCAAAATTTATGCTTAATATTTGTGGAAATGCGTAAAACTTCAATCAGACCTAATGCCGCATGCTTTTTATCCTATACATATTATCCGTTGCGTCTTCTAATATTTGTAAAAGCATCAAGAATGGCGCCGGGATTGCAAGAATGGAATGTATATCTGTCTGCATTTATTTAACGGCGTTGTATACATTTTAGATCAAGAGACAGATATGATACTGGAAGTTAAATATGTTCCATGTTGTGTTTAAAATGGATGACTTTTATCTTAAGCTGTCTCCAATACAATGTAATGATGTTTTAACGACTTGTCCATTTGTCAACAACCAAATATTTTCTTTTTCTCAGACAGCAAAGTATTCTTATTGTACCAAACAAAGGCAGTACAAGATATTGATCTAAGTTAGCATTTTAGCAATCGCCATAGAGTCTACTCTATTTTCAAAGAATTCCCAGTACCTGACACCATCGCAAGAAATCATACCATAAATAGCTTGCACGAATTCTCACTGAGCTAACTAAAGACATTGTTAATAAATCATTGCATGATATCAACGACATTCTAAGACAAAATTCATCCATGTTGAACACAATGCAAACAATGGTCAGTTTTCAGTACTATATCTGTCCCTGGATCTTCAATGGCCTGCAGGAAATTCAACAAGTATACTTGCACTTTATCTAAAATACCAATCTTAGTTTTCTTCCATTGACAAAGAGATACTATTGATAACATGTGGTGGTAAAATCCTAAATTCTTGGTATTTTACAAAGTGCACTATTCTACAATTTATTTAGTTATATTAAAATGAATATGCGATTATGGATATTCGATTGATGAATTTGATAAGATCCAATCCCGATTTATGAATTTGATCCCAATTCCAATTTTATTTCTCGTTGTAATCAAGTGAAAATTCATTAGATTTGTTTTTGGTTAAAACCATAAACCGTGTTCATTTTAATTTACACACCAACAAGATTACATGAACAACATAGGTGACACTGATTTGCATTTAAGACAGCTATGCCTGCGGTAGTTTAAAGCGCTCAGTTTTTTTGGTAAAATAAAGCTTTTTTTACTTTCTTTCATGCATTTTAATTTTTTTTTTTCCAAATTCCTGTTGGAAAAAAAATGCTGAAGGCTGAAATGGCGCTTCTTTTATAAATAATATAAGGAACAACCATGAAACCATAAGGAAATTTATGTTGCATTAGTATAACCACTCGTCAAGTAAGATGAGAAAGAATTAAAAATTACCAGTTTATTTTTTAAACGTAAAACACTTTAAGATTGATAAGATAGTTAATCATTAAAATCGTATTACAATAAAACCTTCTCTCCCACATCTAAAAAAAAAATAACTAAGCTGAAAAAAAGAACTTTAGTTTTCTGCTTAGTATAGTATACAATACAAAATTAAAAGTTTTCTTAAAAAATATTGCAACTTCTCTTTGATTATATATTATTTATTACACACAAGTCCACAAAATAACATGGGGGCCTGATGGCCGAGTGTCTAAAGCTCGGTGCCACAGGTTTGGGTTCGAGTCCCGGCAGAGCCATGGATGTTTGTATACGTTCGGAATCCATTTTAAACCGTAGGTCCTGGTATATTCAACCCTCGTGTGCACAATATGACCGTAGGGCGACAAACCAAACAGAACCAAACCTCAAAATAACAAAAAATTTTAAGTTATCCTAAAGCTTTTCGATACGCTGACTTCAAAAATTCCATCACGAAGGTTTTTTCCTACAAAGTGAATATAAATATCCAGGAAAAACGCACAGAAGTGGGAACAAAGACAAAAAAATGGTGAAAATTGCATGTATTAACAAGACATATTTTACATTACAAAGTCATACACACCGCGTCATACACACCGCAAAGTCATACACATTGCGTTAAACTCCAGGTAGTTGAATTGATGGAACTCACTAACGCTGAAGGGTCATTATTTCCGTTAAGAACAGGTATAAAATCTGTTAGCAAAGCAAGGAACTTGCTCAAAAATGTTTAAACTTAAAGTAAAATTTTATATAAATAATAACTAAAAGTAAATGGAGTATTATTAAAAAGTACATCGTGCCGAGGAAGGAGAAAACATTCCCAAAGAACAATTACATTAGTATTTAGCGAGCTTTTAAATAATGTTGTATAGCTCATATTTATGAATATCCTGCATAGTAAAGGTTTCGCTATCCTCTATGTAATGAAAAAGTTTAACTTAAATATATTTAAGAAATTCTTATAGTGAAGGAATAACAATTGCTATTTGAATTTCTGAAGTTCTCACAAAACCATTTGCTTTAGTAACTTGCCTTAAAGTAACATTTTGTAAAGCTTCAAGAATGTTGTTATTACAAGTATTAGCGTAAATGTAAGTAACAATCTGTCGAAGGATAGCAGTGTATCACAAAATTTTGTAATTTTGACTCATGGAAGATTAATCAAGAAGAAAAGTTTATGGAGCCATGCATAAAAACTTCAGTTTAATGTGTTCGAAACGTTTTATCCATTCCTGATTCCAAGGCATTTTGCACTATCCTTACAATTTAAGATTTGATCTTTAATTTTAATATTTAGCTTTCTAATTTTGTTTCCTTAACAAAATAGAACTGTTTCAGTTCTATCAACGTTTTTTTTTTTTTTTTTTTTTTTTTTTTCTTCTAATGCAGCTGACAAACACTTGACAGCTTTGTCTTGGATGCCTTAAGGCCAGCGCTGCACAGACGTTACTAACTTTGCATTACGCAGGGGGCGCGTGTAACTTGAAGATAAGCCCCGGAAGCGGAGTAACAATGCCCCCGCAACGCTCTACAATCCTATTACGACCGGGACCTACGGTTTAAAGTGGATTCCGAACCACTACAAACATCCATGGCACGCCGGGACTCGAACCCGCAACCTGTGGTACCGAGCGCCAGCCACGCGGCCATTCAGGCCCACAGTTCTATCAACGTTTAACGCTAAGTAACGTTTAACGTTTAACGTTGTTGCTAAGTATCGAATCACTTATTAAAGAATTTGAGAGAGTTTGTAAGAGTGATAGCAAGGAACTTCGGATTTTTAATTTTGTAGAGAATTGACGTCTCGTCTTCGTAAATTGTAGTAAGAAATTTGGGGTTAGTGGGAATATCAGCAATGTAAAGGGAGAAAAGGAGAAGGAGAGATTTTACTTCCTTGTAGGATGCGTTCAGCAATGTTTAGCATTATGTTTTATTAATCTGGACTACTACTACTACTACTACTACACCACACCACATCACATCACTGTGCCTAGAGCTGAGTTGCTGCTTTTACAGTTTGGGAATGATGTGAGTGAGGAGTCTGCTTAGGCGTTGTGATGCTCTACGGTCATATGAGACCGGGACCTACGGTTTATAGTACATTCCAAACCAATACAACATCTATAGCACCGTCGGTATTCGAAACCCGAAACCTGTGGTACCGAGTGCCAACTCTCTATTTTTAAAACGTTTTTTAAAAATCGCCAATGTTGTGAATTAATGAAAAGAAGCAACTGACTTCAATTTTTAAATTATTCAGTTTATAACTGCATAAATCAATAGTGATGTACAAGTGTCTGATGTTATTCATCAGTAGCAAGGCAAACGTGTAGCAGACCTAACTAGTATATACACAGTCCAGTCACATTAATGTGACCACCTGTCAAAAGCCAGAATATACACTCTTGTATATTCTGGCTTTAAGTGGTGTGTGGAATGTGGTATTTAAGTGGTATTAAGTGGAATTCTTTATATACACTCCACTGCAATGTGGTGCCACCTGCCTTTTGTGATTGGCTATTTCACGCTGACGCCGAAAGTAGGTGGTGGTCACATTAATGTTACTGGGCAGTGTACTTCAGACGGGCTGCTATGCTACACTTACATTGTGTTACTCTAATTTTGAATAAACTCAGCCAGGATGGCATCTGAAGGATTAGAAGCCTCATCTTTCACCAGTTCAAAGGAAAGTGATTCTTGCTCACAGATTTTTCGAGTCCGTTCCCACTATAGATCCGAAAGTTTTCGATAGAGTTTCGAACCGAGCATCTTTTATTCGGAAATCCAAATCTCCATCCACCAGGTCGGTCAGGTTTTAGTACAAGAAAATTAAAAATAATAAAATGTTTTTATCCCTCCCTTCCCACCCTTTAATCATAATACCGAATTTCATAACTGTGCCTTTTCAAAATACTACGAATTAACAAATGTAATAATTTTATAGGAAAAAAAATGAATATTTTAAGCTATTTGTATTATCTTTAAGTAGGCACAATTTATTCGTGATACGATGTCATGCTGTTTAACAAATATTGGACTCGATGCCTTCCAGTATTCAAACAATTACCTAAGAGCTACTTGTTATTGATTGTTTAGTATCACTTGCATTTACTTTTTATTTCTTTAACTCATTACTTATCGTGGGAGTAAGGAGTAAAAATGAAAACGTTTTCAATCATGATAACAGCTTTCTCTAAATTTAATTATACCTGTAATAAATTAATTAACCTGTCTCTAAATTTAATTATACCATTTTCATCTGTACCTAATATGAAATCCGAAAGGCTGAATTTTTATAATAAAAAATAAATAAAGCACGATAAAAACCTATTAATCATAGTTATAGCAAGGTCTGTTTTCTATTTAGTAAAAAGTTATTCTGTTTCAGATATGTATTTTACGAAAATCGGTAGTGTTGTAGTAGTGGTAGTAGAATCTGATATCAAGAAAAATACAAACCTCACGGTTTGGCTGCACTGATAGCGATATTTACGGTATACAGTTAGGAATATGAAAATAGCGTTAAGTGGTATTTCGACTATCAGTGTTGTTGAATTATTTGAACAAATTGCTAATATTTGATAAAAAATAATACCAGTTATCTCAAATATATTTAGTTTTAATATTTAATAACGAATTATTTATGACAGGAATGTATGAAATTATTTCACTTATAAATTACTGTTACAAATGTGGATGTTATTTTTTTTTTTTTTTTTTTTTTTTTTTTGTGTGTGTGTGTGCCTTATTATTTTTTTTATTGTTTTTCCTATTTTTTGCCTTTTGAATTCCTAACAATATAAAATTGAATAAAACGTAATAAAATCAGAAAAAAGAAAGAAAGAAATCCTTTTTTTTTCTCACTATAAAAAAAATCGTCCTTGAAAAAGTTAAGGTTTGATTTAAAGATATTCACATTGGCAAATGTTTAGCAACTACGACATGGTACACATTTATTAAACATACTTCAAATCTGTTGCAGTTTTACGTAAAGGTTAAGCTTGGAAAAGAGGACCCATTTCCGGTAAACGTTTTCGTCCAGCAACACAATATTGACGAAGGAATGCGCGATGTAGATGGTTATCCACACGTGCTGAGGTTGACAAAAGGCCTCGCATAATAATAATAATCGGCCGATAACAAGCACCCGAAATTTCCCATATGAGTGTCGAGAAAGGAAAAAATTCCGCCTCATTGTGGGGAGCTACGCTGCGTAACCCCTTATCCTCCAGATGCGGAGAAAAGGTAAAAAAAACGAATAAAAATATAAAAAAAATCCCAACCTTATCGCGATGTAGGATCTTCCAAAGATTTGGAGAGTTCCTTTTCTTCGCACAGGTGCGCAAAACACCTGGAAAGTGCCCACGGAAAAAAGCTTGCACAATAAAAAGGCCAGCGTTTTATGAAAGCTCTGAGTGTATAGAGCACATTCATGCAGAGTTGAAGTTGTGATTTCGCTGGCATCTTTATTTTTCAACCGGATATGCGGGAAATGTTGTGTTGTCAGTTGAGTTATGTACATCAGATGATATGCGGGTATTACGCGAATGTGGTCCCTATTTGATGCAATTTCACAAATTAGAGAAATTTAGATTATGTATTATCTTGTATAAATAACATGTTATATATATACATAACATATTTCTTGTATTTCTAGACAAGTTTTGAAACTTAATATTAAGCATATATTAATATAATATTACCTATATTATTATATTTATTAACAAGTATAATAATGTTAAATATATTAAGCATATGTTTTTTAAACTTACAATATTTTTTGGACTTTTGATACTTATTTTTAAACATGGGATTCTTTCTATTTCTTCAAGTTTTCTTAATTTTATAATTTTTGATATTCAATATATATATATATATATACCCTTCTAACACAAAAATCTGGGTGTGAGCCTGATTATTGTATTGTCATTTAACAGCTCATAACGGACAATTCCTTTCCTCTCCCCCCTATCCCAAAATAATCTTTGGATTCAGACTTTTTCAAGGCTGTTCCATAAGTCTTGAAGACCGATTATTATCGCATCTTGGAACAGTAATTGGCAAATTATTGTTACGAAACCAAACCATTTCTCGTACAGTATTAAGCAAAAAAAAAAAAATTATTAATTAAAAATAGCTATAAATAAAATTTCCAAATATTTGAACAAGATATTTACGGTTTTAACAAATTCTCAGTTGTGAAGTGTGACGGAAAAATCTGTTTGTATTTTTTCAATTCCTTCTATTAGCTCACACTCTTCCTATATATATGTTGTTCAAATTTTCAATCGCTTATAAAATACTTCTTATCCATCCACTCAAGTTCAAATACATTTTCTTAAACTTGTAGTGGATAACACTGGATGTTAATACAGTTTTTTTTCAAATATTCATTCAGTAATTAAATTTAATTAATTCATTTTAGTTTTTTTTAGATTTAAGTTGCATGTATCTAACAATAGATGGCGCCAGATAAACTTAAAAAAATGAATGAAAATTATTCATAAAGGACTTTCTGCAATAGAGTGGAAAAAAAATGTAAGAATTGACTTAATTTTTTTTTTTTTTATATTACTTGTTTAATAGCGATCACCCATAAGTCGTTTAGAAAAGCAGGCAAAAAATATCCGCGATTTTGAGGAAGTAACACTCTGCGAAAAACATGTTATACGACTTATAGTTCCGCAAATCAGTGTAAAAAGAACCCAAACAATTCAGTGATTTATTTATGTATAACCCCAGTTCTGGTAATAATTAGCACAATTAATGCGTGGGAGAGCTCAGGTTTGAATCCATTGTGGCTCTCGTTCCCATCAATGTTTTCGGAAACAAGGAGATATCCATTGTGATATCCTGGACAAGGATATATATATATATCCATGTCCATGTCCTTGTCCTTGTCTCGAAGACCGATTACTATCACGTCTTGAAACATAAAAGACAAACTATTGTTGCAAAACAAAACCTTTTCTGGTATAGTATTAAATAAAAAAATTATTAACTATAAATAAAATTTTCACATTTGTCCATATATATATATAATAAATTTAAATTTGAAATGTAAATTAAGATCGCTAATCGATAGATTATAAAATAACCTAGAAACTAAATAAATACAAATGATGTGCAGGTAAATAAGCAATGGCCAAAATGATCAAATAAAGGGTGTTCCAAAATTCACACAAGAATTCTTACAAGAATTTAGGACACACTGGATAAATTTGAAACCCTGAACTATACAAATCTCGAAATGAGAACACGTACATTCCAAAATTTGCGCAAGATTTCTTGTGTGTATTCTTGGACGCCCTTTAGAAATAGTTTGTCTAAAAATATGTTAATGAAGGTATCCAGGAATAGATCGATTGAAAATTATTTTTTCAGAAAATATTATTTTCTTTTGACTGATTGTAATTCTAACAATAAATAATAAAATATTTTTTTTCTTGCAATAATTTTAGGAAGTATATGCAATTCATATTATAATGTAGTATGCTAAATCGGTATTTTTATTTTTATTTTGATGAATAGATATAATATTCATCTGCTCATTAGAAACAATTTAGAATTAGTTTTATGAAATAGAGCACATGATTTAGATATATAACATAGAATAAGAGAATTAATAGAGCAGAATAATTAATAGAGCAGTTTTATGAAATATAGCATTTCAAATATTTGTGACTCTTGTGAAAAAGATTGACAATTTTTTAGTGGCAACCCATCTCTATTAGCGAGATCTTTAGCATGCAGTCATTTGCAAAACAAAAATTCAATGTTTAAACTCTTAATAAATATAACATTAATGTTTGTAAGTATTTTTTATTTGCTTTCTATCATTAAATAAATAAATAATTCATAATTATTTTATATTTTGTTGGCTTTACAGGATTTATATATAACATATCTATATTAATATTTTTCATTTTTTTTCTTTAGGTTAAACATTGATAAATCTCATATTCCACTTATTTCTTATATATTAGTGTGTTTAATTTTTCAAATGTACACCAATAATGGAATGCTCTAATGCTTACAGTGCTTCAAGGATGGCAAAACTTTAAGCATTTTTAAATACTTTAATCTTTTTGTAAATTTTTATTATTATTGTAATTCATATTTTGATAATGAATATCTCAAAAGAATATTTTTAGCTGCTAATGAAATTTCATTGCAATATTCCTCATAAATCAAAATTTCAACTAAATATATGATATTTCAACTTGGTGTAAAATATAACATTAATAAAACAAGTAATATAAAAAAAAAGTTTTAAGTCAATTCCTACTTTTTAAGTTGAAATTTTTCTCTTACATCTGGCGCCATCTATTGGTTGATACATGCAACTCAAATCTAAAGAAAACTAAAATTAATTAATTAAATTTAATTATTGAATTAATATTTGAAAAAACTGTATTAACATCAAGTGTCATCCACTACAAGTTCAAAAAAATGTATTTGAACTGGAGTGGATGAATAAAAAGTATTTTATGAACGACTTAAAATTCGAACAAGATATATAAAGGAAATTGAGAAATGATACTCAGGCGTAAATTTTCAGTGCAAAGAAATTTGATTTGATCATTTATTAATATTTGATTTTATTAATTTAGCAGTGTTTTTACATTGCTCACAACAAAAAGAAACCAGAATTTTAAATAAAATTCAAAAAAATATATATATATGTATATTTTTTTTTCTCCAAATGATACATATTAAATGAAACAAAAAAAAATTTCTCATATATCATACAAAAGAATATTCATTTACATCATATTTTTGTAATGATTTATTAATATTTCAAGCAAGAAGATAAAATATTGTTAACAAAATAAACATTTCTGTTTATTTTTAAACAATGCATAGTTAAAACAATCTATGACGCGTGAAAAAGGTGTATTTCATGCCTTTTTCAGAATCGCTTCATAACATGTTTTAAGTTTCTAAACAATATGTTGGGAAAAGGAGCCAACTGGCGATAAACAGCCAAGTCTAGTATAAAATGGATGCGAGATGTAACCTCAATATTCTGTTCCTTCCGAATAAAGGAACGCTCTCTAATCAATTACTATACAAGTTTAAATCATTTTAAATTGAGAACCTTTTAATAATCTGGAAATTTAATAGAACATATCCCTTTTAATCGCATACATCGCAACCCGAAAATAATCAGAAGAGTAACTTTTGGCGTATTGAACCATCCGGAAAGGTAGAGAAGCTTAACCTCACACAAGCACAGAAAAACCTTGAAAAATTCTAATTCATAGATATTTAATTATCTTATGTAAAATAAAAAAAAATATTATGTTCTAAAAATGCAAGCAAAGAATTTGCGACGTGATATTATATTAATTAAATGTGCATTTTAGTATTTGATTGATAAATTGACAGTGATTAATCAAACTGTAATTGATCCAAACAGGCTTGCGTAATTTAACGTACATCTTAACATGTCTAGCACATCTACATATATTTGTTTGGGGGCATTTAGGAAACAGAAAATATTTTTAAAAATAATACCATAAAGATAAAAAAAAAAAAAAAAAAAAAAAAAATACGATGGCTATACACAGACTGGCACGTCATTTACAAAAGATTTTATCTTCTAGTCTGCAGTAAAATGGGAAACATTGAGAAAAATATCAATTTTACAGATATACACATTTGCCGCAAGAAAAACATTGACATGTCAATTTCCATTGGATTTGAGGAATGAGTTAATCTTTCAGATTTTCCATTCTATATCTTTTTGTTGTCGTTTTGTTGAAAATCAGCCGATCCATATTCCACTTAAACGTGTCAAAAACAGTCCACTGATATGCGATGAGGTGAGATTGCATTATGGGAGCACTTTTAGCACTAAACTGCATCACGTTTGTGAATCATGTGCAAGAAGACTTTGAAAACTCTAACTAGGCAGTCTATCTGTGAATGCAAGGGGCTATCCACAGGTTGTCGCAATTTCCACCGAGTATCCTCATATTTAAAATGTGATTCCACGGAGATTCTAAAATCGATTATTTGGCAAAAGCTGACCAAAACTGGCCCTTTTGGCATTTAGGCATACCATCGGGCCTAAAGTCAGTGACTTCAAAGGACACGGCCACCAGATACGAGCCTGAGCTTTCCTGCATGCAAACTTAACATTAGGCCACGAATTGAACCCCAAAGGTGATGTATCACAGGGATCTCCCAACTTTTCTGGACACTTACCCCTAAAACGAAAATAATTAAAAGATGTACTACAATCCAATTCAATATAATATAAATTTATTTTATATGAAAAATCTGGTTTGATGCCAATGAAATTCAAAGATTTAATTCATAGTCTAACTTATTTCTATACTTGGTTTTAATTGTTATCATTGCAGAAAACGCTGCTTCACATAGATACATAGAATCAAAGGGTAAGATTGCATACTTTGCTGTGCTTACTCAGTCTGGATATTAGGTTATCAATCCCATACACCAGATATGAAGAGATTTTTCCTTAAATTTGGATCGCGGATTGCGCTGTAAAGCCGATGCTTTTAAATTGTTACTTTTCGCAGTCACTATTAAAAACAGACACAGGGACCCATGAGAAAACATCGTTCTAACGTAATCATGCAGTCGCAAGGGATCATGAGTCTAGTTTTTGGAGTACCCAAAGTATTATAGAGACTCAGTAAGATTTGTGACAAAATGTTTCGCAATGACAATGAAACAGCTTTGTTGGAATTTTCAAGGTAGAGAGGTAGCTTTATTAATTTTATTAAGGGTAAAAAAGATGGGTGTTCTAAGTTACACTGATAAAATACGACAACCTTGTACTAGCTTCTTAGTATATAATTCCATTTGTTCTGAATACATTACAGAATAAACGGAATTATACGATTTATGCGAAATAAAGTAATATTATTTATTTATAAATGATCTAATTTACATCAAAGTAAAGAAAAATTGAAAATATTAAAATATTTCACTATTTTGAGCTTTTTTGTGTTAATTCGTTTTTTAAGGTTTTTTCGTTCAAGCACATCAATAATATTCAATATTTTTGGATATACATTTAAATTCATTAAATTTTTAATGCTTTCTTCTTTCCTATATGCATCAAATTCTTTTTATCAGCAATTTGATAATTAAGTAAGAATAACATAAATAAGAAAAAAATCCTACATATAATACTTAAAAGAACTGATATCTCCCTCATAAATCCCACAATGTGTATGACTTTTTTGAGTGGTAATCACTTTTAATAATTATCTGTTATATTTTTATCTATTATCTATATTGTATTTCTTATTAATTATCTGCATCTAGCTGTAGACACAACATTTTTTCAGTTGTAATCATTCCCCACCATTTATGTTGTAAACGTACGGAACTTATCTCATTGTCTGCAGAAAAAAGATAAGAAAGGAAAGAAATATCTTTAATCACCTGAAAATTATCAATTCAAACTATCTAGATGCAACCGTTTTCAAAAAAGCGGAAACTCGATGGCATTGTGGCAATGTGTGTAAAATGTTTAGTATTGACTCTAAGGGCTGCCAGGTGATAATATTCGGTATTTCTCCCATACAACAAGCAAATGCTGGGCAGTTAATTCTAAAAGTTCTATTTTTCAACCTTTATTGCCCATCAGTAGGCTGTTTAATGGGACAAGAGTTCCTCGGATGTTAAAAAAAGATACCTACCAAGATTCAGAGAAGTTTTAAAGTAAAATAGATTGTAATTCATTCCTTCGGGCAGATTAGAATTTGATAATTTTATTCAATTTCTCAATATATAAAGCAAAAGAAATTTTTCTGCATTTCTTGAACTTTAAAAACTATAGCATTTAACATTTTTTCGTTTCAATTTATCACCTTTTTCTTGCATAATACGTATCCAAAAGTTAAGAAAAAATTCTTATCAGTTGTATTTAACTGGAAAAAAAAGTATCAATTTTTATTTTTATTACTAAAGGATTTTTACGTGATATTTTTTATTGTTAAAAAGAATTAGGAACGTCACTGTTCCTTCTACGCATGTCGCCATTTTTGATACATAGCTTAAAGTGAGGATATCACTTGTGCTTATTGTTTTTATTTTAATCATTATTAGATGTTTTGTATTTGATATAGCATTGTTTTTAAATGTGGGATTTTATATTCGTTTTCATCTATTTGTTTTTAGACAGTACACTCCGAATCATTCTTGCCATGAAAATAATAAATTAAATAACGTTAATTAGTTGTTGGAGAAGTATACGACATAATTGGCTCAAAGCGATACTCTAAGCTAGTGGTCTCCAAAGTGGGGCACGTGTATCCCAGGTGGCGCGCAAAGTGATACTTGAGGATAAACCGAACAAGTAGGCTCACTATCAAAGACGTAAAAGTTTTATATCTCGCATTTAAAAAATTTGGTAACAATATCTTATAACCGATTTACATTTATTTGTAACTAATTAACAAAACCTACTATTAAAACTATACCTACTATAACAAAACCTACTACTCCTGCTATTAAAATGGAATTTTGATGGATTATGAACCCATTTGCTGAAAATGTAAAAATATATCATATTTCAATTGCAACTCAAAAACAATTATTTGACTTGAGTCGAAGAACTTTACAATCCGAATTTAAAGAAAAATCTCTTCATAATAGCATGGGATTAAAAACCGAATATCCGCATTGAGTAAGCAAAGCAACGGAGGAAATCTTAGTATCGGCTTCTACATGCCTATGTGAAATAGCATTTCACCAATGACAATAATTAAAATCAAGTAGAAAATTAAATTCAAGCAAGAACCAGATCTTCAAACAGACAGCAATTAACACAGATTCTTCTGATGCTACTAAACAATTGCAATTATATTGCTCACATAAAATTCTAATTAAAAAAATGAAATCGTAAAATAAATAAGTTGATTTTTCACCACACACACACACACCGTATACGACTCAATAAAGACCGACAGTTTTGCAATTGACGGAGCGTTTGATCACTAAAAACCACTCCAACAAACGTCTTAAAAAAAAAAGATGTCTGCGAGAGACAAATGTGGTGAACGGGGCGGTTGAAGAAGAACCTCAAACCTTGTGAAACGCGAGTTATCATGGATAAGGATAACGCATTTTAGATTTATCAACACAGGTTTTGATGTTAACCATTTCTGGTGCACACTATCAATTTGTTGACAGTAATAATGTGAATTCGACCTATTCCTAGGAAGCTATACAAAGGAAACTTTCAGATCTTCGTCAATTACTAAACTCATATTTCTCCAATCAACGTCTCACTGTGGAATCATTAGTCGCATCATTGCCAAATGCAGCATTAATATTTCGTGTTGTTCGGATAGCAGAATCACTAAATTTATATTCATACAGCAAAATGATCCATATTAAGAGATATCCCATCTTTTTATTCACTTACGATTTTCTAAAACATCGACACCTTTATGGGAACAAAATAGGCCATTAGACAGAGCACAAAATATACAATAAAATGATATGTAACACTATTTTTTAAATTTAATATTGCGTGATATATATTTTTTGTAGAATGTCAACTAATAGCAAAAAGTTCATTTCTTGTGGAACAAAACAATATGTTATATTATAATATTAGGTTGAAAGAAATTAATTTTTTGTTTTCACCATTTAAATACATGTCAAAAACCGAATATACTTTCTTGCGAATCCAATATATTATATTATATGGGTACGACTCTTAATTATTTTGGTCTTAACGGTACTCGATCAAGAAAGTCAGGAGTTCGCTGCTCTAAACACATGATGAGAAACTTAAATTTGTTGCCAGCAAGAATTTGGTTTGTTTCAGTACGGTCATTTTGTGAGCACTTTAGAATAATTTGACCGGGACCTACAGTTTAATTTGGATTCCGAATCACTAATAAACACCTATGCCATTGCCAGGTTTCGAACCTGAAGCCTGTGGTACCAAAGGCCAGCAGGAAGGAAGGATTTTAAAGGCAAGAATGTGTACTTTCTTATAAATATATTCAAGAAATGCAGTTCGAAGAGAAAAGTCGATTAACTTAATTTGATGCAAATGTTCTTTTAAGATAACATTTTTTTTGATAAATACACTAAAATAATCTTATTTAACGAAATATTATTATATTTGAAATATGTAAAAATTGCACAAAGGCTTATATGTGTTCAAATGAAATTTAATAAAAATAGCTTAAACAGATGTTTAAAACATTAAAAATTTTTTTATCAGGAAAAGAGAAAAGAAGCATACATTGCAGATTAATGTTCATGAGGTAAAATGCATTAAGATGTTTTCAAGATGTTTTATCTCCACAAGTTGTATTCATTTTATCATGTTTATCTAAAAATTTATCTAATTTTTATTTAAATGCAGTATCTTTAATTAACGTGTTTATTATTTTCCTGTTCAAAATGTAAACATTATTATAATTATTATTATTGTTATTATATAATTTTGGAAATTCATCAACGTTTCATTTCGTAATAGTTAACGTTACATGATTTCAAATTAACACAATATTTTTAAATTTGAATAATAAGTGTATATGCTATTCAATACACATAATCTTTATCATATACACAAGTATGTGATAAAGATTCGCAATCAAGATTCCTAATTTTATGAGGTTTTTTCCCCTTCTTCTTCAACATAGTTACTTTATTTTATATGACTTTCAATTTGATTCCACGTGTAATAATAATATTAATAGATACCTAGCAAATTTAATACGCCTATGTTTTGACAATGAGGAGTTTTAATAAATTTTAGAGCAATAAAACCTTAAATAATATTCTACTCATCCAGTATCTACCTTTTTTTAATAATTTCTTAATAAATCAAACTCCTGCGAGTTAAATATTGTTAATATATGCATTTATGTATATGGGTTTAACTAATTCTGTATACAATTTAAACGAAGTGTGTAAGTTGAGCTTCAAAATATGCGTTGATTATACATCTATTTTTGTGTTTATAAGAAATACATTCACATATAATAGAGCTTGTAAATAAATTTTTCATGGGA
This sequence comes from Caerostris darwini, assembly GCA_021605075.1. Classification (NCBI taxonomy): domain Eukaryota; kingdom Metazoa; phylum Arthropoda; class Arachnida; order Araneae; family Araneidae; genus Caerostris; species Caerostris darwini. The sequence goes on from BPLQ01003582.1 coordinate 836,741, forward strand.
TATCATAATTGAACATGATGGTCTAATATGAACTCCATGGGGTCTACAAAAAAAGTTTTTATAATTATTATTATTATTATTTCTAATGCAGCTGGCAATACCGAGACAGTTATCTTTATGTCTTACACAGATCCAGAAAACCATAAAAATACAGTAAAAATGCAATAGATCACAAAAAGAAAGCAAAAAAACAACAACAACAACAACAACAACAAAAGAATTGTACAAAAGGAAGTTAAATAGATAACAATTAGGGCAGATTGAAGTTATTTTTTTTTTTTAATTATTATTTATTTCAAATGGCAGATTATGAACAGTTACAGCAAAAAAAAAAAAAAAAAAAAAAAAAAAAAAAAAACCAGATAATACAACAAAACATGCTGAAACAGAGTTCATTAATCAAACAATAATGCCAAGTTGTAGCTCTTTTAGCCACTAAAAAGTGTTACCAGGTGCACCACGGGGAGGTAGATCTTCTGAAATATTGAAACAAATCAAGTCTTCAAACAATTTAGAAGGTCTCGCAATTCCCAGTATCTGGAAAAAAACACTGATCTGAGAGCGCGGTGAGCAAACGAATAAAGAGGAGTGGATTCCTTCCAACAGTGGTATCCCCTGCAAAAAGACCATTTTATGTTTTTCATGTAGTTATCGTAGTTGGGATCTACATTGCATTATAGATGAAGAAATAGGAGCTTCGCACCCATTGGCAATCGCCAGAATAGCTGTCTTCTGAAAATATGACAAACTGTTCAGAAAGGGAAGGACAAACATTTACATGGTCAATTTCACCATCAAACGATGTTTTGTCAGTTCCTAAAGGAAGGTAGTGTGAGACATGTTGACAGAAAATTCCACAAAAAAAAGTTTGGAATGACAATAAATAAGAGTATAAGATATTATTTAAAACAGATTTACCTCCTCGCGAACTACGAGAATTATTCATTTCAAAATCTTTTATTTAAAATAAGCATGTATTTACCATACTTTAAAATTGACATGAAGTGCATGTTACTAAGACTGATAATTTTGCCAACATCCAGTCACATGCGCTGTAATTTGTTTTGAACTGTTTGTCTTTCAGAATGTAAATAACTGGTTTCAACTTCTTCAGCATAGTGTCTGAGGATCAGTTGCATTTATGAAAATTAATTTCAGTAGTTGTATGTTTACAGATTACCTTCATCAAGCAGTGATCTCAAACTCCTGCCTTTGACGTGACTTGACCAGATATTTTGAGATTTACGCACAAGTAAGCTGCTTTATCCCCATTTATACAAATGTTTCGCATTAATCAATTAAATAAAAACCCAAAATTGTAATCTATGGAAGAATTTCATATTTGACAGACCAACGCCTGTATTTGTTTGCTGAAAGGAACAGGTGATCTGGTCTTTTGTTCATTGAATTATTAAAAACAAATTCGTAGTAAAAAAAAAATCGATTTTTTTTTCCTATTATTTTTATAAAATGACTATTGCAAAAAAATTTAAAAAGAGAATAATTTGTATTTGTAGAGTTGGGGAACTAAAGTGATAGCTGAATCGCAGTAGTGGAACTACAGAAGATATTAGTTAGAAAATGAGAATGAAAGTTAATTTAATTATAACTTGACATTATATATTCAAACTCCATTGATGGCAACTGGCGTACCGATTACGGAGTACCAATGGGGATAGACCCCTTGACCTCCTCGTCTTCATTCATAAAAAAATTAACAATTTCAGTTGGCTGCTTAAGGTTAGTAAATATGATAAAAGATAAAGTTTCAAAAAATTAAAATATGCTACTCAAAAAATTAAAACCATGAAAAAAAAAGTTCAAGCTCCATGAAAAAAAAAGTTCAAAAATAAATAAAAATAAGATTAAAAAAAAATTTAAATTAAAAGAATTTAAGTTTAAATTCGATACAATTAGGAAGTTCCATTGAGGAAATAAGTAAAAACATGTTCAAACATGAGAAATAGAAATTCTCACATGATTTCTATTTTTCTGATTATTACTATTCCTCTTCAATTGTGCAACAGCCCCATGGACTGTCTGCTTACTATTAGGTTCCAAAATATGAGATGTTTTCTTTTTGCTAGGTAGGATTGTTAGCCCTACCTTCAACACTCAATAGTCGTATTGGACTGATTAAGGTGGATTCAGAACTACTACAAACAGCATGGCACAGCTGGGAATCGAACCCTGTAGCACTGAGTGTCAGAGCTCTAGTCACTCGGCCATCAGGCCCCTATTATTATTCTAGGAAAGCAAATATGCTAATAGTGAAATTGTTTGCAAGTCCATTTGGTAACAAAATTTTCAAGTGTCGGCAAATATATTATTTATCATCCCCTTTTTACTCATCTCAAGAAATTGTATACATAAGAACTCACATGAAAAGGAAATCGGCACATAATAGGTTTTTCAATTCTATGGCAACACAGAAATAAAAAAAAAGCAATAATAATAATTACAAAATCAAGGAAAGCATCTTTAAGCAAAGGAGAAAAAATACGAAAAAAAAAAAAGAAGAAAGAAAGAAAAATTAAAAGATATGAGTTGGTAATTATGAAAGCAAGAGAAGAGAGGGAAGGTAATGTAAGACTAAAAAACTTTCGGATAATCCAGGTTTATAGATAGTTTTGTTACTCTTTCTATATTAAAGCTGAAGGGTAGATACAAATTTGCTGACAGTATTGACAGTTATCAATTCTTATCTGCCTTCGAAGATACTATTCGATTCTTTCTTTTACACCCATTTTTGGAATGACTAAGTCGTGAACAAGCGAATTCTTCCAGAATTACGGAGAACCACAGCACATAAACGGTCAGAACACAGCATGGGCATGGCGACACTGTTCGTCTGGTTGATTTCCGACATACCACCGGCGGTAATTATGACACACAAACCGATCGCCCCTCTTAAAATCACTCGGGGGGTTGGGGGGAAGAAGAACTAAAGGACAACGCGACTGACGCCTGCAATTCCGCTGCATTCCCTTTCATGAACTCCGACAACTACACCATAATTCTGTTTGCTTGTCTGGTGACCATTGGTCTTCCCGGAATCAGAAGTCAGCCACGCCCCCCTGCAGTGTCCAGCTATATCGAAGTCCGGCAAGTGTCGGTTTACGGGGATATATGTATACTTACTCACTTGTGGTCCACTTTTATTTATGTAGGGGGAATAAAAACCCCTAATTTTCAGCTACTGAGCGTTTTGTTAAGAATGCCTTTGTTAACAATAGGACCTTATCTGTTTTAGGTGGAGCTGTCCAAAAAGTGTGGTTTTAAAATAAAAGTAAGTGGTTATCTCCAAATCAGAAAAAAAAAAAATGATAATTGCTCTCACAGTAATTCATCATGATAACGTTCAAGTAGGGTGGAAAAAAATTGCTATCTATTGAAAGCATAATAAAACAGACAAATTTTTTCTCAGTACTTATGACAGTGGCTCTAACAAGAACTAATCTGATTTCAATTATGCTAACTGCATTCAAAACTCAAGTTTGATCCTTTGTATAAGAGGCAGGACTCCTTTTTTTCTGTCATGTAAATTTATTTTCCACACTTTTTCCTTAATTTTTGTTCTTTCTTTGCAGAAAGAGTTTTTTTTCCCTCAATACATCGCCAAATGTCCTTTATAACAAAGCAGATCAATCATAGTTCAATAACAAAAATCCTTGGAAAAAATCTAGTAAAATAAAACTCAGTATTAATATTTCAATTAATTATATCGTATTGACATTATTAAATTGCCAATTACTTACTCCTGACGAAAGAAACAGCCAGCTTTATTTATCCATATGTAATACATATGTATTGAGCCTCATGGCCGAGTGACTAGTTCTGGCACTCAGTGCCCCAGGTTTCGGGTGCTAGTCCCGGTTGTGCCGTTAATGTTTGTAGTTTTCCGGAATCCACTTTAAACCATAGGTATCGGTCGAATAAGACAGTGGGGCTGGCAACCCTATATTGTAAAAAAAAAGCATCTCCTGTCTCGAAATCTACCAATCGGCGGATGGCCTTGGCCCACCATGGGAGTTAGTTAGTTAATACGTACATATATATATATATATATATTTTACAATGAGAAACTTTTTGGTAATGCATCAGCAAATGTTAAGAAAAAAGAATTGGCAATCCTAGGGAGGAGGCGGGGGAACAGTAACAATATGCTAATAAAAATAGATGATTCTTGAAAAGAGCTTTAAAACATGAAAAATTTAATAAATTTAGAACTTCATAAAGAAGCAACTGTTAAAATACTACCAGAAGCACTACCCAATTCAGACAGAGAAATCTGTTAGGTGACGGTTAAATTAACTTTTAAGAACAAAAACTAATCCTTAGACACTATTTTTGAGGACATTAAAACAATAATTAGTTTATATTTTAAACAATAATTAGTTTATATTTTGAAAGCCATGCAATTCAAAATGAACTACAGAGCACGTGAGAGCATTTTGACTTGGTATGGTTCAATCATTTAGCAGCGCATATTTCATGACAATCTTAAAACACACGTAAATAAAATCACTTGAAAATCAGTATTTATTTTAAATCAAAGTTTCTCATGTTGCGCGAGGAACTCAATCAGTTTAAAAAAATAGCTTATACTCTTATTTTTTTTATTGTAAAGCTTCACTTTTTTGGAAAAGCCGGGGACCTTTAGTCAGGACAACATCATGTTTACACATGATAATAAATGCTGTGAGAATAACAGGTTTAAAGGTTTTACTTGCAAAAACAGCAATATCGAAAATTTAAAAATCAGCACGTTTTAGTTCAATAACTAAATTAAAATTACTCATTTAGCAGTCTAACTTGTTGCTTAACTTAACAATTTGTAATACTTCCCTTAAAATACTATAATATACATGATTTTATGTTCGTACACTTTGAATTGAAGTTATTCATCACTGGAACCTCCTTCCATGGTGCACCTTGGGTAATATTAAATTTGCTACAGGTTTGAAACCTAGTTAGTTAGTTTTTAGATACGAAATAAAGAAAAACATAATGAAACAAATGAACTGACACATTTCGTTCCACGGAATCTTTTTTTAGTTACGAAACAAAAGAAGTATAATGAAACAAATGAGCCGGAACAATGAAACTGAATGTTTGTCATTTCTCTTGATCCGTGGTCGGACCGTAAACCATCGATCAATAAATTTCAGGACTCATCAACAAATGGTACCTTTAATTGCACTTTCGTAAAATCTTTGGTTAGTGTAACTTTAAAACGAAACGTGTCACAATTTCATAACAAATCGATCACTTATTGTCAAACTACAATATGTTAAGTGACGCTACTTCAAGTAGTTATCAAAAGATTGATTTTTAAAGTATTATCCGGACTCTGCTCTGTCGAAAACAACCATTTGTTGGTGGTATGCTGATTTCAAATACTGTTAAACAGACAGTGAATAATTACAAAGATGTTCCTCAGCAATGGACGTCTCTGCTCTCTAAGCTCGGCAAGTTTCCAAAGTTGGGACGTAGCTGGATAGTTTACATCTCTGAATTGGCTTTTGTGTGCAATGCACTACACGTGTGGAGCACAGGCCTTTCCGGAGAGTTGGTGGTATCATACAGACATAAATTATGCTGAACGTTCTGGTCATCCAAATATTCTGTTACTCCAGAATATATATATATATATATGACATACTACTGTGCCAAAAAGTAAGACTAATTATTTTTTTTTAAATAAAAATCTTTATTTATTCTTCCAACTTTATTTCATCCCCTTCAAAGTAATCCTCTCCAGACACAATGTACTTATGCCAACTTTTTTCCCAATCCTCAATGCATGCTCATTTACGATATGGGTTTCATTTTTGGCGAAAATGTCACGAAGAATCAATGCAGTGTGAGCTGGCACATTCAGTTTTTTCGGTACCAATCGAGATTTGTGACCGATCCTTTTGAAACCCCAATATCATCAGCAAGGTCTCTAATTGTAAATCGACGGTTTGCAAGCACCAAATCTTTAATTTTTTGGACGTGAAATTCGTCGGTTGAGGTTGATGATCGACCAGAGGGCTCTTCGTCTTCAACGCGTTCTCTGCCTTCTTTGAATTGTTTTTTACCACTTCTAAACAATTCTTTCCGATATAAGAATGCTCACCGATTGTCTTTTGGAACATTCTATACGTTTCTGCAAACAGAGGTTAACGCAATTTCTTGCTCAATTAATTCAGACATTTCAAAAATCGACGGAATCAGTTTTAGCATCTCACAAAACCAAGAGTAACTCAAACACTAATGAATGTTTTGACGTCACATTTCACACAGATGTCAAGGACAGTGCCAGCAACCTAAAACAGAAAAATTTGAAGTAAGCCCCGGGAATTTTAAATTGAAAATTGGTCTTACTTTTTGGACGCAGTAGTATATAAAACCCCCTCAAAATCGTGATAGACAATCACAAAGTGAAGTTGCTTGAGGTAGCAGACGTCCTGAAGATAACAATTATCAATGTTTACTCTATATTCCATGAACATTCGGTCATGAAAAAGTTTTTTTTTTTTTTTTTTTTTTGCAAATGGTTGCAGAGTTGCGTCACAATGGAGCAGAGAGCTGATCCAGATGATGATTGATGATCCAGAGAGCTGTTTACGAAACCACCGCGAAATTAATAGAAATTTTTGCATCGATATGGGACCAGGGATAAAACATGTATCTGTAGTTCGAAATCAAATAGGCAGTGAACGGTGGAGAACAATAAATGAATTGAGAACAATCAATGAAACCGTCCAAATCTAAACACGCAACAGGTTATGGCAGTCGTATATTGGGATGTGCATGGTACAATATTCACAGACTACTTTAAAAAGGGAAAAAAATCCTCTATAACGAATATTACATAGCGTTATTACGGATAAGATCGCTATCTTGACGGCAGAAATCGTAAATAAATGGCCCTATTTGAAAAAAAAATTGTTTTCTGTCCCAAGACAATGCACCGTGCCATCAACATAGCATTAAACTCGAGAAGTTGGTTGAATATTTACCATTACAAGCCATACTACTGTATCCAAAAAGTAAGACCAATTTTCAATTTAAAATTCCCGAGCATATGGCATTTCAATTTGTTTTCTTTTTTAGGTTGTTGGCATTGTTCTTGACATCTGTGTGAAATTTCACGTCAAAATATCCATTAGTGTTTGAGTTACGATTGGTTTTGTAAGATGCTAAAACTGATTCCTGATTTTTGAAATGTCTGAATTAATTGATTAAAGAACTTGCATTCAATTTTGTTTGTGGAAACGTATAGAATGTTGCAGAAGGCATTCGGTGAGCATTCGTGCGCCCCGAATTTTCATGGTGAACTCTTATCAGGCATCCTATTATAAATGCGAGACACTTTACACACGTTGTCACAATCGCAATCAAGTCGCCTCGTCTCCGAGGGCAGTGACTGCAACTGATTCCGCGAGCGGATTCGAATCTGAGCCCTCCTGTACGTTTCTTCTGGTTCGCGAGTTGATCTTTCTAATAATTCGCATATAGTTGTGTGTTGTTGTCGTTGTAAGTTGTTGTAGCTACAACAAAATAACATATATAGGATTCTTTATAATTGTGAAATGTGTAGAAAAGATGGAAAATGGTAAAACTGATATTGTGAGAATTGTAAAGGCTTGTCCAAGATATGGCCCTATTTTTTAAAAGTTTCCAGAATCGTTTTGCAAGATTTGGTTGAGTTCAAGGAAAGAGGCTGAAATGAAGCCAGGTTCTTTATTTAAGGCAAAACCAATAAATCAAACCAAACCATTAAATCAATCAAACCATTAAAAAAAAAAAAAAAAAAAAAAAAAAAAAAAAAAAAAAAAAAGGTAATTATAATGGATAATTAAATATATTTTTTGCCAAGTTTTTAATTTTATTTCAATGAAAAAAATGGTCAGTAATGTAAGCGATTTGATTTACAACCTGATCATTTAGATGGGTGTTGAGTTTGAAAAAAGGAGTTTCAAGTTCAGTCAGCATCCACAAATTTTCCAAGCTCTCCAGAAATTAGAAGATTCGACAATAATTTTGACTATGTGTCTCGCATCTACTATTCAGACAGTCTGGTGGGATTTTTCTGGATTTTCTCAGATGCGACACTCAAATGAGGAACAATTACACCTAAAATCCTCTAGAAAGGCATTGTTTATCCTTCGGTTGGATGTTCCTGGTATACATGGTGCCCACCGATGTTTACTCTCACCTTTTTAACTGATATACTATTGTGCCCAAAAAGTAAGACCAAATTTCAATTTAAACTACCCGAGGCTTATGGAATTTCATTTTTTTTCTTTTTTAGGTTGCTGGCACTATCCTTAACATCTGTGCGAAATTTGACGTCAGAATATTCATTAGTGTTTGAGTTACACTTGGCTTTGTGAGACGCTAAAACTGATTCCTGCGATTTTTGAAATATCTGAATGAATTGTGCAAAGAACTTGCATTCCATTTTGTTTGTGGAAACGTATAGAAAGTTGCAGAAGGCATTCGGTGAGCATTCCTATATCGGAAAAAAATGTTTACAAGTGGTATAAACAGTTTAAAGAAGGCAGAGAACGCGTTGAATGCGAAGAGCCCTCTTCTGGTCGACCTTCGTCCTCAACGGACGAAGCTCACGTCCAAAAAAATTAAAGATTTGGTGCTTGCAAACCGCCGATTTACAATTAGATACCTTGTTGAGGATGTTGGAATTTCAAAAGGTTCGGTCCATTCCATTTTGGGCCTCAAACGCTTCAAATCTCGATTAGTACCGTAAACATATCATCTCCCTCCATCTCGATTAGTACCATATCGTTCCACAACTACCACCATTCACACCATGCGAATTCTGGCTATTCCCTAAACTCAACTTTCAACAACTACTTTGGAGGCGATGAATTAAATTTGCAAGAATAAATAAAGAGTTTTTGAAAAAAAATAATTCGTCTTACATTTTGGGCACAGTAATATTATATTTTATAGTTATTATTACCATTGTTGGCTTCTTGTTTATCACTTATTCTAACATGCTTATAAAAAAGGAAATGCTTCTTATGAAGAGGTTTTACCATAATAATTTTTAATATATCTACATAAGCTAGAGGATGGAATAAGAATTTATTACTTTACAACGCTGAATTATTCATCTCCAGCAAGCAATGAAAACGTTAGTTATGACTTCTGATACTAAAAACAAGATCTTTTATGAAGTTTTTAATTAAGAAATTATGCTCAATTCATTTGTATGTTTGTAGATATGAATATCCAGAATTTATACTTTATGATGGTACTCATCACAGACATTTTCAAGGTTTTTTTTTTTTTCTTTTGGAAAATTTTTGGCAAAAGGGGGAAATATTTAGTTATTAATATTAATTGGAAATATTAGATTTTTGAACGTATTATTTACTTGTTGATATATTTTGTAGAATAAAATGTGTGACTGGATAAAAATACATAATTTCTCATTAATAAAATACATATATATATATCCTATGTTAAAAGGCAATAACATTGAAAAACAACATTCAATCTCTGAGAAAAAAGCTACTTTTTAGCATAAAATAAGATACACAATTTATGATAACTTTAAAATTAAAAAAAAAATGCAAAAGTATGCAATAGTTAAGTAAGCAGAAAAATACTTATACATAAAAATATAAAATATTTTTAAATAAATAAATAAGAATTAATGGAAATAAACTTCAATAAAATCTGTTTTGTACAGATTACAACAACTTTTCATTGTGTGTTAACTTACACTTAAATAAAATCACGTCATAAATTAGAAAACCATTTTGTTGCTGAAACTCTGTGCAATTAAGCAGTTTGAAGATCGTTTTATAATATTTTTTTAATTGTTTACTTTTTAAATTTTATTTATTTATATATGTACATTTTTTATTTATTTACATATATATTTTTTTATTATAAAAAATTTTGTATATTATATTTATTTTATATCATTTGAGTGATACTTCATACCCATATGGGAACGATTAATTATCTTATCAATTTTTTTCAAGATAATGAGTTGCATTCACTGGAAGAGACAATTAGTCATCTTGTCTGGTTAACACTAATCAAATAATGGTAATTTTTTTCTAAATAAATAATATCATTTATTTGAGGGGTAATGATCAGCTAGTATTTTAAAATAAATAATTGAGAATTAAAGATTTCCTAATTACGCATTTCAAATATAGATGAAATATCTCATCCCTGCATAAATATTCGTGTACGACTTTTAAAAATAACGGTGTTTTTTTATTTTCGTATTAGTTTTGTACTGTGATTAGTGAATGCCAGTTAATTAAAGATAACAGTTTTACCAGAATTTAATCTTTCTAAGCATTTATTACTCTTATTTTATATTTTTTGCAAAGCAGTCATTGTAAATCAAATACTCATGTAGCATCTTATCTTACTACATTTGGAGGGAATGTCATGAATTGCATTTGACATAACATGAATTGTCTTCCATATTTACACAAACATATTTGACCAAAAACACTTTATATTCCCATATATCTGCTAAAACGTTTGTCCTATAGTTGAGAATTGTAATATTTTTTTTTCCTATGGGAAATATAAGTGTAGTAAAATAAGTCACTACCATATATCGCCATAATGATTCTTAGTTGAAATTCCTGGTGATCAAAATTGTGAGAATGATTTAATGGATATTTATAGAGTGATTCGTATTATATTGTGATGAATACTGAAGTTAAAACAAGTAATATAAAAAAAAAAATTAAGTCAATTCCTACTTTTTTTTCACTTTATTGCAGAAAGTCCTTTATAAATAATTTTCATTTATTTTTTTAAGTTAGAAAAAATTCTCTCTCTCTCTCAGACACACACTTTCCATCTCTCTCACTCATTTATTCACATGTTTCATTTTCCATTTTGTTCCCTACTTGACTCAGACTGGAACCCAGAACGAAAAAAGAATTGAAAAAAAAAAAAAAAAAAATTCCAGCGATCCACAAGCTTCGCCACTGACGGTATTTATTCCTAAATTTATATCCTGCAAAATATCTTATATAAGAGAAATGTTTTTCTCCCACATAAAACTAAAATTAATTAATTTAATTTAGTTAATGAATTAATATTTAAAAAAACTATATTAACATCAAATGTCACCACTACAAGTTTAAAAAAATGTATTTGAACTTGAGTGGTTAAATAAAAAGTATTTCATTAAAGATTGAAAATTTGAACAAGATATATATAGGAGAGTGTGAACTAATAGTAGGAATTGAAAAAAGGGCCTTGATTGTTTCAGTTTTTACAACAACTGTTTATGTAATTTTTAAGGGGAAGGGAAAGTGTATGTTTTTGAAATAATTATTTGATCGCAGTTAAAATGAAGCAGAAAATGTCCGAAATTATTATTTAATACAGCAAAAAAATAACACGAATTTCTCACTATTCTAATTACTATTTGTCCTTATTTTTTTTAAAATTTTCATATACGAATTATTTATTTAAAAAGGATAAAATCGCAGTTGAAATTTATATTTTATTATAGCGAGTTTCCTATTTCTTCTCCGACTGTAAAGACAGAAAGACTACATTTGATTTGTTTGATTTTAACAAAATTCTCAGTCACAGTTTATGATTATTACAGTCACAATAAATCACAGACATGATTTTCTATATATTTCTAAATTGAATATGATGATAATTTTTTCCAATAGATTTGCATTTCACAACCGGTGATCTAAATATATATATATAGAGAGAGAGAGAGAGTATATATAGTTTATATATATATATAGAGAGAGAGATACGTATATATATATTGAAAAAGTTCACTTCAAACACGTCCAATAAACTCAAATCGTCACTTCTTCAGAGCATCGACATCAAGCATTTACAGAATGGGGAAAAAAAAAGAAAAAAATTGGGCCTGATGGCCGAGTGGCTAGCGCTCTGGTAGACCATAGGTACCGGGTTCAAATCCCGGCGTTGCCATGGGTGTTTGTAGTGGTTCGGAATCCACTTTAACCCACACGGACGTCCCGGTCCTAATAGGATCGTAGAGCGTTGCGGGGGCATTGTTACTCCACGTCCGTGGCTTATCTTCAAGTGACACGCGCCCCCTGGGTAATGAAAAGTGAGTAACGTCTGTGCAGCGTTTGCCTTAAGGCATCCAAGACCAAGCTGTCTAAGTGTTTGCCAGCTGCATTAGAAAAAATATATTTATTGCCAAAATATTGTTCAGATTGAAATTAAAAATTAAAATTGCTTTAAACAAAGTAGATGTGATTGTTACAAGCGCCCCCCTGGGCAGTGCAAAGTGAGTAACGTCTGTGCAGCCCTTATGGCATAAAAGGATCACGGTCTATTTGCCAGCTGCATTAGAAAAAAAAGAACAGTATAAAAATTTTAAGTGAAGAAAAGACGTAAGCGTTGCAGCTGATTATGTCATCAAAGTATAATAGAATGGTAACAGAAAGTATTGTTCTTTAATCTGCAATGCTTTAGATGCCAAAGCACGTGAAATGATTATTATACGGGGCACCTAAAAATTTCTGTAGAAGATGTCGTTACGAGAATATTCGTCGCATTGAATAGGAGAAACAGATTATTAAGAACAGTTATTGGAGCGAGTGCACCATTCTTTCATTCGCCAGGGTGCACTGTGAAATAATACTATAGGGCTTAATTTTTAGATTCTACTTTGGGTCTTTCTCTGATCTGAGTGGAATTCTGAACCTTAAGATTTCCTCAATTCTTTTACTTCTCCCAATTGGGGGTCTTGAATGGCCGAGTGGCTAGCGCTCTGGCTCTCGGTGCCACAGGTTTCGGGTTCGAGTCCCGGCGGTACCAAGGATGTTTGTAGTGGTTCGGAATCCACTTTAAACCGTAGGTCCCCGTCTGTTTAGCCTAAAGTGTGCACAAAATGACCGTAGAACGACAAACCAAACCTTCGCACAATTGGACATCGAACTTTATTATACGGGATTTAATAACGGATATTAATATTTCTGGATTTCACTGTGGAATGCGATCGCAGGTTTCGTAGTCCATATTGTTCTTCTTCATGGTTTCACATTGTTCATTGTTCTTCACTTTCCTTATTTTACCAAACAATTTCAGGTCATTGTATGCAATCTTAAATTTGTAATTGAATATTTTTAAACTTTTCTATTGCTACTTGTATATATACTTAATAAGGATGTAACAATACAGTGCTTTTTATTAAAAGTGAACTTACAGTATATTGCTTGAACTATGCCATCTCTTTTTTTACTATAAAAATTAGACATATGTTAACGAATTGTACAATCTCAATAATATTCAAAATGTATCTAAAATAAAAAAAAACTACAATTCCTGTAATAATTTTTTATAAAATTTTTTTAAAATATATTATCTTACATTGAGAATAACACTATTCTCAATTGAGAAAACTTGAGGGACTATTTTGTATCTAGGGCATTTATAAATAAATTCAGCAAAATGAATATAATAAAGAAACATGAAATGGTCCATAAAATGCAGTGTTATTACATCCTCTGTTTTATAAAGCTGCAGAAATGCGGAAGTAGTGAACTTTTTTTAATTATTGTCTAGAATATCTTTTCAACAAATTCCATTGCTTCATAATCACGTTTAAATTCTTTCATGATTTATTGTACGGAACAAAATTTTAAATGTTTTCACAGTGAAATTATTTTTATATAAAATTAATAACATTTATTATTTTCGAAATATAAAAACTTTATCTTTATAGGAATTACTTCGATTCATTCAGTATTGATTTTTAGGAAATATACATCAGAATAAAAGCTTGTCTTGACCTTGGCCATTTATCTGATATCGTAAAAACTTCCCTTCAAAGCAAAACGTATTCATCGACGATATTTACAGCGATACCGCAACAAATATTTAGAAAGAAAGGAAATGTAGATATAGTGCAGATGACCATTCGAAACTTACCGCAGAAAAATGAATGAACATTTACTACTTCTTTCTCGGAAGGAATATTGCACTTCCGTCCGAAATGCAATTGTTCTATTCACAGTAACAATCAAATCAATGCATGTTTCTTCTGGCATTAGAAAAGCCATAGGCAGTTTAACATATATAAGAATTTAATCGGTGATTTAAATGGCTATCTTGATAAATGATGTTATAAAATGGTCAAAACAATTTCAATGCTTTTGTAAAAAAAGAAAATTAAGCAAATATCTGAGATGCATTTTTTAAATTCCTTCTATTAGCTCACACTCTCCCTATGTATATCTTGTTCAAATTTTCAATCGTTCATAAAATACATTTTATTCATCCACTCGAGTTCAAATACATTTGTAATTCGAGATTGCTGTTCTTTTTTTATTTTTTCAATTCCTTCTATTCACTCACACTCTTCGTATATATATATATTGTTCAAATTTTCAATCGTTCATAAAATACTTCTTATTCATCCACTCAAGTCCAAATGCATTTTTTTTTTTTAATTTGTACTGGATGACACTTGATGTGAATGCAGTTTTTTCAAATATTAATTCAATAATTAAATTTAATTCATTAATTTTATTTTTTTTTAGATTTAAGTTGCATACATATCTACCAATAGAAGGCGAAAGATAAACTTAAAAAAAAAAAAAGAATGAAAATTATTTATAAAGGACTTTCTGCAATAAAGTGCAAAAAAAAGAAGGAATTGACTTTAAAAAATTTGTTTTTATATTACTTGTTTTCCTTATGGTATTTATTTATTTTTCATCAGTTATATAATGTGCAGTAAATAGCATTTCAAATGTTACAGAGATAATGGGTAAAACTGAAATATATGTTTCAATTCTTTCCTGCTACAAAAAATGAACTTATAGAATTATTATAGATAAGGTGAAATTTTTGAAATATTTTTAAATGTTAAAAATAAATTGATGAAACTTATATTTTGCTTGGTTGTATAGTATCTAATTTTTATACTCTTTAAGAAATGATTTTTTTTTCTCAAAATATATTCAGACTTTTCAGTAACTTTACATTTTTTTATTATTGTTGTATATTGATGGGTATCATATATCTTGAACAGGCCACCTGTAGCAAAGGGACGGCGAGGAATTCCATGAGGACTTTTAGAATTTACTGGAATAAACCCAGAAAAATACCACAAGTCTGTCTGACTGTCAATGTGAGATGTTATCACATTCACCACAGAGTTTCTTTATCTCTGAAAGCAATGACTACAACAGGCGCCGCCAGCGGATTTGAGGTTGGGACCTTCTGTATTCTGGCTGCGCGTGTTACTATGGGGTCACTTCACAAACTATGATAATCGATGAAATGATACATAGCAAAAGCTGATATCATAGAGTTTGAAGTACAGTAATGCATACATGATTCCTTGAGACTTAAGTATGTAGCAAGGCATGCATATTATTAATTTCCATGTATTATCACATCGTGTCATAGATGTATTCAGTAAACCTAGTCGTTCTGGCATGCAGAATTCTTAATTCATTCATTTCGTACTAAAAGAATAATTCTATTCACAGTTCTATTGAAATGAAAAATGTTTTAGCCTGGAATAGGTTTAATAGATGGTATGATTAAGGCTCTTAATAGATGATTAACAGCCCTGCATAGGAAAAAAAAAACCCCATCAATGTCGTTGCCTTGACGACAAATTTGAAATTCGTTTCTGAAACTGAAATGTAGTATCTTATGTGGGGTGGTCTTGAGACAACAAGGAAAAAATTCACTTTGCCAATATTTTAAAAAGCTTTAAAAATACAAATTAAGTTGAAATTAATACAAAATAAATCGCTAGCTCAAAAATTGCTAAACCAGAAAAAAAAGCAAATTAAAAGATCATATTTATTGTGCCCATATTGTAAACTTTGACGCACAGAGAATGTAGAAATCGATACTTAGTTCGGTTCCACTAATAAGTAGAGCAGCTCTTAATCCGTGGAGGCCTCGCGTATGGCTTTCCATGTGCCTTTAATGCTATTTGAATCAATCATATTGGATGTCAAGTAGTAACAGGCCATTGAACAGACATTCTGAATTTCATACATGTCTAGAAAATATGTTGGGCACTATAATTCCATCTGTATCAAGGAATTCAGAACAGCAAGGGTAACATGGGGCCGTTGACTGTCCTGTTTAAAGATATATTTGCAGAGGTTTCGAAAGTAGGGTTTGATCGCTGCCATCAAGACACTTAGGAGGAACAGTTAAGTCACTGATCTTAACTCATTAGACACAAAGAAGAAGAATTGCAAGTCTCTCAGGAGACACTATCGATTGATGTTAAATCTGAAGAACGTGTTGTTTAGAGCTGCAGTTGAGCCCTGTCTGTACGAAGAAAGTTTAGGACAGCGTCTAAAACGTGTCTAAATGAACATGTAAATGAGAAATGCATGGTCGTGCATTATCTTGTTGAAAGGAAACGTGGCGAAAAACTTTGTCTTTGATGCATCTAAAATATAACGCCATCTGCCCAAATTATCTGTTATACGAACAAAAAAGTGAAAGTATGCAACTATGGCACTCATAGCATCATTCCAGGTAATTGTGGCCTATATGACGATGGCAAACGCAAATTGGCAATAATTAGTATACTTCTCGTTGCTACCACACCATTGAATTATAATTTTACATTACACTCTGCTCCACATATATGTATGCACAATCATGATTCCCTGTTGAATCCATCCCTGTAGAAGTGCCTGTTTCTATTGCAGTACCAAATGAAGTCTGAAGCAATGGTCACTATGTTCACAGTCAATGATGATCGGAATACTCGAACTCTCTGTATTGAAAATTGTTGTCTTGAAGTCCATGGTGGCAACATGTTTATCATCTCAGGTACCTGAATTGTTTATTATACTTTATTTTTCTTTTCATTTAAATTTACTTGTGTTTAACGTACACAAAGATCCAAATGATATCTATCCCTTAGACAGATAAAGCAATTTAGATAAATAACACAATTATTACATATTGTTTGCTTCTTTTCAATTAAGGGAGTGTCAGACATCTGCCACTGAAACTTTTCAAAATTTCTGACCGTCACCAGTTCCACTATTATTTGGCCTTTAAATACCATACAAAAGTAGAAAAAGATAGTAAATAATGAATCAATAAAGAGATTATCTGATGAAACTTTTTGATTCAGCTAATTCCTCATAATAGTGTTTATGCAAGGTATCCATAAGAACTCTTTACAATTTCAAAAGTGTATTTTTATTACAAATGGACAGACGCATAAGCAAAAATTATAGCAAAATAAGAATTATATATTAATTTTTTCTTCTCACTTATTTTTTTAATTTTAATGCATCTCACAAGACCCATTGAAACAATTCTACTCGATTTCCTGACATGAAAGTGATGTCATTAATAATGCCTTGCCATTTTTTGCCGTCTAATCAATGGTGGAAAAAAAAACAGTGATCCTCTATTTTAGATTAGTTACACATACATCTTTGTTTGATACTAGATATCTTTTACATAATCCCGTAGAAAAGAAATCGAGAGGAATAATATATGGTGAGCGAGATGGCCTTGGAATTGCCCGCCCCCTTCCAATCCAGCAGCTTGGAAAGGCCAGATCTGTTTCGGAACCTAGAAACAAATCAATCGAGAAGTGGTACCTAAGCCATAAAGACTTTTATCTAAATTTATTAGCTTATTCAAGTTATGGGGGTATAATGGCTGGGACTTGAAATCAGTGTGTCACCAGTTCTGACACAGCTTTATTTAAAAATTGGTATAGTAAAATACATGATACAAAAATAGAAATAAAAGACATTCCACACAGGTGGAGAAAGTCATTACACAGGATGCATCAGAAACAACTTGTTTAAAACATAAGAATCAGAAAGTGTTTGGTAAAAAATTAAAATAACAAAAAATACAATATTTAAGAGACTTCGTGGATTAAAATTGTTAAAAAGTTCGATAAATAAGCTAATGTGAAATGATAAAAGTCCATTAAAGATTATGCTATATAGAACACCATATAGTAGATGAGAAGGAGGTATGGTACACCATATAGTAGATGAGAAGTTTAGTTCATTCGTTTGATGAAGCAGCTGAGTTGATGAGATGAAACATTTTGTAATTGATCATGATGAACTGAAGATCACACAACTGTTAGTCACTGATATTGAAACAGACTTGAAGATCATAACTACTCTACGAACAAGCAGTCCCGAATGAGGAGGTGCATCAACTTGTTGAAAAAAGAAGGTTGATTGAAGTCATTTATTTTTGGTGTCACGCATTCAGTAAAAAGGTCTATTAATCGCAGTAATTTATGTCTTGTCATAAAACATGAATCCGCAACACACAATGATCTTGGCACTACCTCGCTGAAATTCCCTAGTCCCATGTAGTTTTTCTGATTCCCAGAATCTCGTATTGAGTATATTCAATTTCCCTTAAATATGGAAGGTTGCTTCATCACTAAAACAAACTCGGGGAAAATGTTTCGTCCTCAGATCTCTCGTCTCCCGTGTTAATTGCAAACTCTTTGCATCTTGGTTTAACATGTGGCTCTAGTTACCTGCAACAATTGCACTTTGTAAGAAAACAATCGCAAGTTTTTGTGTAAGACTTTGTGTACTGTTGAAGGTAATCACCTAACTGTCTGGTGACAAAACGAAAAGACTTTCTGGGAGAACGACAGTAGGCTTTTCTGACATGTTCAATGTATCCTCTGATGTTATTGGTTGTCCATTGTCCCTGCTTCCATAAATTTCTTGTTTCGTGCACGTGTTGATGAACGCAACGGTGAAAGTTTTTCGCACTTATTTCTGAAGTTTATCTGAATCTGCAGATATAATTTGGTTTCAATAAATCATGATACAAACAGTACCTTCTTTTGAGAAATAGCCATTTTGCAAAGGATTCAACCAACAATTATCTTGATTCATCAACAGAGTACCTGAAATACCCAACTACAATTTGACAAAATCTTGATAAGCATTAAGTGCTTGAAACAAATGCGATGAACAACACCGAGGAACCTTTGCAATAAAATGTTGAAATTATAAAGAGATTTTATGAACACCTGTATATCACATACAAGGCCCTATACAGTTCCTAAGAGGACAAGGATCCTATTAAGTTGGTGGTGTGCATTACTATCAATGCTTCAAAAAAGGAGTACGTTAGATGGAAACTTGACATTGACAGTTTAGAAACTTGACAGTTTAGCATCAAAAGTTGGGCTCCTTAATTGAAATTTATTCTGGCTTTTCATTGATACAACACCCAAATGCAAAGCAGTTACTCATAAAAAGTCTCTCTGAGCGGCTGTAATATTAGCTCCTTTGAAGTACTATAATATTATGCCCTTGAACTTGTAATAATATCCCCTTAAAGCACAATAGTATTATCCTCCCTAAAGCACAATAATTTCATCCTCCCTCCCTGAAGGGCAATAGTCATATCTCTTAAAGAACTGTAGCATTTTCATCTTTGAGAAAACTATATTATTTCCCTGACAGGTTTTAATATTAAAGACAATACTGTTATTCCCCTCTACTATTGTAGTCTTGAATTGTCCTTCTGACGTTGTCTTACTGAAGAAAAATAGTGTAATTCCCTGGAAGGACAATAATATTATTTAATAGTATTATTTTTTTCTTTATAAATTTTTTTCAATATCGCGTTTGGTCGAAAGTACTAAATTCTGTCCCCTTAGAAAAATTGACTTTTCCTTATCTGTGACTTTTTAAACCACACAAACGATTCAATTGGTTCTTAAAGAAAACGTTCCACGATGACGTCGTTCCACGCTGACCCCCTACGGATACATTTTGTTTATATTGGTTATTGTAAAACATGAAGGATCAGTGATAAGGGTACTGATATCCATAGAAGCATTACAGGTTTTAGTATTCGACTTTCAACTTTTTATTGTTCTTAAAATTATCGAAATTCTGAGGTTACCTTTAAAAGTAACTGCATTGAATTGTATATGCCATACATTCTTTTCAGTGAAAATCTCTGTGACTTTTTATATCAAGTAAAAAGATACTTTCCAATGTGTGAGAAACTATTCTCTAAAAGTTTCCACAATTTCTGTTCACTAAGAATATTTTTTGAAGATCCTAAATATTTGAAATAGAAGAAAGTTTTGAAGCTTGTTCTTGAATTTCTAAAAACTGTTTCAATTCGACAATTTTAAAATGAGGTGTTTACTAATTGTCTCAATTCTAATGATTTATATGAGTTTTTCATACCCAAAAGAAATGAATTTGCAAGAGATGAAACAATTTATAGAAAAAAGTCTGCAAAGGATGAATTTAAAGCAAAGTGTCCCACTTAGAACAATCATGCAGATTTTGAAAGTGCCTGATAAAAAAAGTGCTCAAAGTAATAAGAATAACACGTGTTTAAGAATTGAAGAAGTCAAAAGTAAGTTATTATGACTATTTAAACTAAATTCCATCTGTTTTTTTTTTTGTTTTTTTTACTGTAGCATTTCATATTTTTGTTATTATTAATCATGCCATTTTAATTTTTGTAAGTTATATATTAGGTTGGGGAAAAAGAAATCCATTATTTTTTCGATAGATGGCTGTAGTGATCGATATCACGTAAAGTATCAATTAAACAATTTCAGATTTATGCTCGTTAGAAAGGTGGCACTTCGTACTAAAATAATTCTTTTTCTGTTTTTTGTTTGGTCCATTCAGTTGGGAGTTACAGGGTGTTAAAAATGGAAGTGAACAAAGAGAAAATTCGGTACATTTTACAGTTTTTCTTTGACAAAGGCGAAAATGCTAGCCAGGCGGCTAAAATTGTGAATGGTGTTTATGGTTCCGATACTGTAACAGCCAATTATGTGCAATTTTGGTTTCGTAGATTCCGTTCAGGAATTTTTGATGTTAAAGATGCACCTCGCACAGGTAGGCCGGTCGTCGAAAATGTCGATAAAATCGGAGAAATGATCGAAGTTGACCGGCATGTTAGCAGTCGTAACATCGCCCAGGAGCTAAAAATCGACCATAAAACAGTTTTAAACCATTTACACAAAGCTGGATTCAAAAAGAAGCTCGATGTTTGGGTACCACACCAATTAACAGAAAAACATGATGGATCGAATTTCCATCTGCGAAGCCTTGGCCAAACGGAATGAGATAGACCCATTTCTTAAACGGATGGTGACTGGAGATGAGAAATGGATCACATACGATAACCCTGTGCGAAAACGATCGTGGTCAAAGAGCGGTGAAGCACCTCAAACGGTGGCCAAACCAGGACTAACGGCCAGGAAGGTTCTGTTATGCATTTGGTGGGACTGGAAGGGGATTATTTATTATGAGTTGCTTCCATATGGCCAACCGCTAAATTCTGATCTCTACTGTCAACAACTGGACCGTTTGAAGATAGCGATTGACCAGAAACGGCCAGAATTGGCCAACAGGAGAGGTGTCGTGTTCCACCAGGACAACGCTAGGCCACACACATCTACAGTGACTCGTCAGAAACTTCGGGAGCTTGGTTGGGAAGTTTTAATGCATCCGCCATACAGTCCGGACTTGGCACCAAGCGATTATCATCTTTTTCTTGCATTGCAAAATTTCTTTAATGATAAAAAATTGGCATCTAGGGAGGATTGTGAAAATCGACTACTAGAGTTTTTTGCAAATAGAGACCAGGACTTCTATGGGAGAGGCATTATGAAGTTACCTTTAAAATGGCAACAAATCATACAACAAAACGGTGCATATTTGACCCAAATCGGACAATCCGAAGCATGTTAAATAAAGTCCTGAAGTTCATATAAAAATAATGGATTTCTTTTTCCCCAACCTAATATATATTAGCTTGAATAATAATAATATCATTTATAAATATAGTAGTAATATCAATTATTTTTAATGATAAT
This sequence comes from Caerostris darwini, assembly GCA_021605075.1. Classification (NCBI taxonomy): domain Eukaryota; kingdom Metazoa; phylum Arthropoda; class Arachnida; order Araneae; family Araneidae; genus Caerostris; species Caerostris darwini. Next base: position 858,600 of record BPLQ01003582.1, read on the forward strand.
AGTTTATTTAAATATTGAAATTCTTAAGAATGATAAAATGAATATTTTTTTTTTACTCTCTTAAAAATTAATGATTACTTTGTTTATTTATTAAATTTAATTACTATATTTGGTACAATAGTAGTTGCTTTTTAATGTATGACGGAATTGTGCTTATTTTAAATTGTTTGAATTAAATTTTACACCTTAATTTATAAAAATGCTTCCATCTTGAATTTAAAATAAGTTTTTAAAAATAATTTTTATAATAATTCAAGTGATTATTATATAAGTAAGTTTATTTCAGTAATTTACTTTAAAAATGTTATAAATATAAAAAAAGCTTTCCTTTTTCATTGATTACGAATTTTCATGTTTTATTATTATTATTATTATTATTTTGAAGGTTTATAAAATTTCTTTAATCTATAATTTCTATAATCAAATACGGTAATTTTGTTTATAAATAAAATATAACGAACTTGAAAATATGGAGACATGACTAAAAACATTGAAATATAATGTCGTATTATTAATTTATCTTCATTATAAACACAACTTATACAAATTATGTTACAAAATATTTTAATAATGTATTTTATTAACAGGAGATACCTAAATTATTCCAGTGAATGTATGAATAATTTAAATTAAAAAATGATAAATTGAGATGTTGTAGATGGATTGTTGAATCAGAATTCAACACTTAACAGTGATAGAGCTATAGCAATGAAATATTTGGAAGGGCTTACTTATTAGTTAAATTGACTCAGTTGAACTTAAGACCGATAGACAATATTTATTTTTGCAAGATTTGATGTAAAGTTATAAAAATAAAAACTTAAGAAACCTGTTGCTAAGTAAATTTTATGCTTTTTTTTTTTTTTTTTTTTTTTTGCAACTTAACTTAATTTTATGCTTTTTTAGTAACTTTTTTATTTAAACTTTTTTTTGTAACCAATTATCAACAAGTAGGAAAATATTACGTAGAAAACTTGAAAATATCTTTGAAGTAAATTCGGATTTTAACTATTTCTATGCAACTCTAATTCTGATATCTGAATTTGAATAAACCAAAATTAAACTATAAAAATATTAATATTTCCTTCATAAGGAGGGCTTTGAATAAAAGGTAAGGATTAGAAATTTTTTGTTCATGACTATCTAAAAGTAATTATAATGAGAAGAAAACCAGGAATTTAAATAGTTTGATGGATTACTGGACTAAATGGACTAATTACTGGATGGATTACTTAATTACTAATTTTTAAAGAGCATATTAATAATCTGTCCTCATTATTGACCATTAGAGATCATAGAGATCGTTAGAGTTTTTAACATGGAACTTAAATTTCCTCTTTGATTTAGCTTCCAAATTATTTTAAGCTTTATAACAGATAACAATAATATAATCATTTTTACTCTATTCATTTGAAGCTGGATAATTCAAAGTGATAAAACTAATATGTGTTGCAACTTATTAATGGTAGTTTCTGCGATACACACATGAGGAAAAAAAAACAAAGGAATTATCTTTTAGACCTCCAATGAAATTACGAAACGAAAGACTGCATAAAATTGTCCTCCAGTTAGCTTGAAGGTACGATATTTACTATACCAATTAGGTTATTATTTTTAAATGAATAATATATCGCATTCTATCCATTGAAAGAGATCACATCTAACTCACAAAGCCATCCTAATTGCCTTTTTTCAACTAGACGACGATTGATACATTAAATGTTCGCTTCTGAAACTGACAATCAGTTCAAGAATTTCGTGTTACCTTGCCTACAACATGCGAATGCAGCGCTGCTGTCTCTGAAATTCTTTGGAAAGCAATAATCCTCATTGTCCCCATAAGTATAAAATTCATGACATATATAAATTCTAGGAACGTGATTAAAAAATATTCTAACCGACAAACCAATCGTTATCCAATAAAGAGCTAAATACTTTTATGATGAATAGATCAAATTATATTTTATCTACTCATCGTGAACGATCAAATTATATTTTATTTCACTAAATTATAAAACTTTTAGAAATGAAATTTTAATTTTAATTTTTAGTGATAAGAGAAAACGATCACCATCGAATGTTCTCATTCTATTTATTCTTATTCTTGCATTGGTATGCGTAGTAAAAAAAAAAAAAAAAAAATGGCAAATGAAATACCATGCGACCCTATCAATGGAAAAAGAGCCATTGGGAAGAAGATTATTACCGTTTCCAACTCTCACAAACGCCCCCAAATAACAGATTTGACGTTTTTGTGGACTATTAGGATCCATCATCTCGAGTGGCACTCTTTAATTTTTCGTTGTGCCACATCCCCGTTTTTTGATGGCAGGTGAAGCGATATCCTTGGTTACCACCAGATCGGTCGTATTCTTAACCTCCAAGGAGGTTAATCTGTTTGCCTTTTGAACTTTTTGGAATGTCTGCTGCAGATGGGGAAGGAATTTTATAATACGTACCGGAGATCGTGCGAAGGCTTCGCATTCCATCTTATGGACATCTTTTATGACAGCCTATTTTCACGATCTGATTTCTTCGACCACAAAATCTTCTGGCTAGGAATTTAAAAAAAAAATAAACTTAAGAAGAAGTGAAAAATGTGACAATTAATTAGTTTTTGATTGCTTGTTTTCTACCGCTATTTCTATAATCACGATTGAAAAGATGGGTTTCAAATAGAAGCATTCTAACAACCCTTGCAATAAATCAACAGATCTAAAAGTTTATGCGTTTACATCTGATATGAGCATAAAAATTCTATACGTCCTAATGCCTCACTGTTGAGTTGAAATTTTCCGAGTGCTGTGTCTGATTATTATCGTTTCAAATAAGGGTAGTACCTTCACTGACCTGCCCAAGAAGTGGTCTCATTTTACTGTTGTCAATGAATGTGTTTTGCTTAACAGCATGGATATTATCACAAGAGAAAAAAACAAATCAAAAGGCATGCTGATGTTTAATAATTTTTCAATACCATCATATATCATTTACTGTTGATGTCTGTCTAATATATTTCAGATGTAACGTGAAAATCATATGGTTGTATAATTCGAAAATACTCCTGTTAGGTAATCTAAATTGATCTCAGGCATACTGTCGTAATATACATTACGTCATTTTTCCCAAAAATAGTAACTATACCCTTTTGTTCAATTTCTATGCTAACTTTCTTTGATAAGGTTGGGCTACGAGTCAACAAATTCGAATTACTCTGCACTCTGAAATCTGAGGTGGAAAAATGTGACAAAGATATTAAACATTTGAAAAATATTAAGTGCACTCAACCTTACATTGAATTCCAGATATTTATCGCACTATCCATGGAAAAATTATTTTGAAAAGAAAATTGATGGCCATTACCTGGCACAGAATTTCTCTCTTTGGCACGGTTTCTCTAGTTCGGAAGCAGATTAGCAAGCAAATATGTCAATTGCAAGCACAGGAAATAATTCCCTGAATATTACACCAAGATTCTGACGAGTGATTCGTGTTTCTCTTCACTTGTAATCGTTGTTTTCTTTAGTCTAATTTCTTTGTTCCGAATATTTCTTAGGAAAACAATAATTACAACATACTTTCCCCGTTGAAAACATGTAAAATTACAACACAAGCATAATCCACTTATATAATGGGTAAGAAGATTTTAAAAAATTGACACTAGGCTCTTGTAGAATAATTTATTTTACTAGACAAATGTGCTATTTCAAAGAGATTCTCAAATATGGTGAAAAAGAAGTCCCTGGCAATTTTTTTCAAGTCACCAAAGCACCTTGTTACCAAAATGAGAAAACATTTAGATATCTCATCTAAGTGAAAGCGCATTGTTTGACATCAAAAAGAATAAGTGTTAAAATAATAGTAATAATTCTACAAAAACATACAGAAATAAATTTGTAGTTCAATCGTCTTAAATGGTTATTACAAATAAACAAGTAAATAACACTTTAATTTTTTCTCTTTAAAATTTTTTATTCGTTAATAAGTATCAATCACATGTGTGATGAAAATTAAATTTAAAATGTATGTAGATAACATAATTTTTGTTTTTTTTTATATATAAACACAATGGAGATTTTTATTATAAGTACAACAGCTGTAAAAAATGTTTCAGGTATAAATTGTTTTGATTCCCTTTTTTTAAAAAGTCCTTTCATTCTTTTTTTATTATTATTATTTTTTTCTTTTCGAAAATAAAAATAAATATAATACTTTGATAAAATAAAAATGATTTCTAAAACAGGTTTTAAACATGTTAAAAATAGTTTTTAAAATTTTTAGTGGATGTTTAGCATTATAATAAGCCTGAAAATTCATACCAGGTTTGAATGTTGTTATAATAGCGATATTTGTACTCTGCATTTATGTAAAATTTCAGGTATTATTAGGTTCAAGTGCTTTTGAAGAAGTTTATAGGATTTCTCCCCTTAAATTTATTACTATATTCTTGAATTATTTAAAGATGGGAAGCATTTTAAAAAATGGGAAAAAAAAATATTTATGGCTTTCAACAAGCGTGTGATAAATTATGATAACATTCCAAAACTATGAAAAGTTCAGGTTTTTTATGTTCAGCTGAAAAAAAAAACCACAACTACTTTTGTAGGAAGATTGTAAAAATAATTTTTCTCGATTTTTATCTGTGAGCATTGAATTATCTTACCACGGGCCATTAAAATTAAATTTTGATTACTACAATAAAATTTTTACTTTGTAGGTCAATGAAATTTTCATGGCTTTTGCTGCTTTTTGCAAAAAGCACAATTACTTATATTGAAAGATAACAAAAAATAATTCATTTCAATCCTTATTAGTAAGGATCGAATTATCCCACCGCAGACATTTATTAGTAAGCATCGAATAATCTCACCGTAGGCTTTTTAAATAAATCTTGGTAATCTCGGTAATATTTGGTAATCACTGGCTGCCTTAGGGAGGAGCTAAGTGAATTGAAACCCTCCCCTTCTGAAGGGACTTTCATGCAAAACTCCTCACGGTTAACATGATTGCATCAGTTAAAATAAATAAATAAATAAAAAATAAAAAAACCTTCTTTGTTTTATCTGCTTAAAATTATGTATCATCGATAAGATAAGTAGTAAAACATCTTCAGAACCTTCTTAAAAAGTCGACAGTTTAACTGACAGATATTGCAAAACAATGAAGTATAAGATTAATTTCTTATAATATAATAAATTATCCTTATACTTCGTTATACTACTACTATTATACTTCATGCTACGGATGGTGTTAATTACCTATTTTTATTAATACAATTCAATATTATTTTTAAAAAAAGAACTTTTTTGTACCATAGTTCAGATTTTCCAATAACCAATTTCCTTGAAGGATTTCCTAGCAGAGTTCACTTCATTACAAACAATGAAATTATTACTAAAAAATTCCAATAACACAAATTCCTCTATCACTGTGAATATAATTAAAATGTCTCTTTCACTCTTAAAAAGGAGTCCAAACTCCTCGAAGTATTTATAATTTTTTTTTTTTACAAAATAAGGAATATTATTTGCGTGTTCATTTTTTTTTAATAGAATATAATTTTAATCTCGAACAGACTTTTCTTATGTCTTTAATCTAAAATGTTTAATAATTTCAGGAGCAAAACTTTCATGTAATAAAGTTTTCAAGGATAAATTTGCTTTAAATCCATATTCAAATACACTCAAGAGCCAAAACATTATGACCACCTGTCACGTGTTGGCCCACCTTTGGCGCGCAACACAGCTTCAACCCGCCTTGGCATGGATTAATACCACCACTTAATACCAGTTAAATACCACTTCCACCTGATCACGTGCCTTCCACGTCATCCAGGCGAGTTCATTGCAAAATGTAGGGGTGGTCATAATGTTTTGGCTCTTGAGTATATAAGGTGCTTCAAGATGCAGAAAAAGGAAACACGTTAAATATTTCATAATGAAAGGCAATTAATAAATATTAAAGATAAAACAGTGTTAAGCCTCTTTTAAAAGAGTTAATAAGCATGTTGTATAAGAGTTAATAAGCATTGAGTTAAATTTCAACAAAATTTATAAGCTTATTTAATAGGGTTCTTGAGAATGTTTCACTAGATCACAGACACAAAAAAAAACATGAGCATTTTTTAATTGATTTTAATATCATAAAATCTGGTTTTAAGACTAATTTAAAGGGTCAAGAAAGATTTTTCAATCATTTTTTTTCCCTTATAAAAGGATGTCATTTGGATTCTATCACCATAATGTGGCAGATTCATTTACCAGTTTCCGCAACGTAATACTCTTGAAAATAGATTCTCCCCAAAATTAAAACCTCATGCCATCTTTAATGCCAGCCCATGCATTCTGGAGTTAAGAGGAGATCATACTTCAGATTGGTTGGTCTTCTACGAAATGAGAACTTAGTATCCAGTAATAAATCAAGATGAATGAGAAGGAGGTATTGCTTTTCTTAGATGTTTCTTATTTAACTGATTCACATGCAAAAAAACCCTAGTAAAATACCCTTGTAATTAGCTGAAAAATAGTGAGACATAATAGCATTGTCTGATCATTAAAATGCTATAATGGCTTGTTGGGACTTTGTTATGCCGATGCTTTTCTTAAGTTTTTAACATCCATCCATTTGGCAAAGATTTAAAGTATGCTATTGTAATACAATCAAAGGTCGTACGCGAAGCAACATTTTTTCGCGTTCAAACAAGACTTATATCGAGGTGGAATTATTCCAAAACTACTTTTTTTTTTTTTTTTTTTAATGCTTAATTTTTTAATTAATGATCGAGTATAATTTTTTTATTCTTATTTTTATTTCTCATTTAATTAAGTTACTATAAATTTTTAAATTTCCTTAAATTGTAATGGGCATAGATCAAAAACTACTCTACTTCAGTTCAACATGTTGGAGGTTATAGTCGCTCGCGACCAAGGCACCGCTGTATTTAGTTTTTACAATAGTTTTATTAATCTACAAAATAAATTAATTAACTTTTAAACAATTTATGTATCGTTTAAAATGCATCATTATAAATTTTTATTATTATTATTATTTCAGTGAAACCAAAAAGTCTACTGAGGTACAACTTTAAAACGGATCTAATGAGAAAAGAGCTCAAGGCCAAACTTCTGCTTGAGCTTCATGGTCTTCAAGGGCAAATACTCGACAAGATCCAAAGAAATGTCTTCGAGGCTATCATTCGGGTGCGTAAATTTTCAGGTAATAAAACTACAGCAATCAAACAGCACTGCAGCTCCACGGTGACAGACGGTGTGGTCGAATTAACTTTCGACATATCGGGGCTTTGTAAATTAGCAAAGAAAGCGCGCTTACAGAAAGCGAGCATGACTCTGCTGCTTCAGAAACCACCTGCAACGAAGCCAAGGGATTTCAGTGGGATGTCCGTCAAGGGTTTTGTGTTGCATCGTTTGAGCAAGTCCCGCTCGGACATATGCGACAGTTTCACTCCAATAGAGCACGCGATAGAAGGAATATAACTTTCAAGAAGAACTCCTTCAGCATGATTTTTTGAATCCTTGTATCGAACATGAAGCCTTCATTTGCTTATACCAAAATTTATGTAGTGTTGTTAAAGGAAGTTATTAAAATTTTACTAACCTCTGTATATATATAGTTTTTTTTTTTTGAAAAAGTTTATTTATGTGGATTTCAATTCTTATAAATAGAAAAAATGAATTCAAATTTACAAGGTGATCACATATGTCTATATGGCATATGTTATATCTTCTTAAATCGCAATAGCTAATAAAAAAAAAAACATTTTGTCAAAGTAATTTTTGTAAATGTTCGCTATTTATTTGTAAGAGAAGTAATCGCATTTTCTTAAATGATATTTTCTCTTCAGTTGGCAGTAGCAGTAACATTACGTGAACAGCAACAATGTAATAACATTGTCAGATTCACTGTTGATTGTTTTGCTCAGTTCATCACATATTTTTAGACTATTTTCGTAATTAATTTTCTTTAGATAGGTCTGAAGGAAAAACCACATATAAAATTAAAATATCATAATATCATATTTGTTTAAAGAGATCATCCTTTATAACAATTATGTTACATTACTTTTTTTTTTTAAATTCAATTTTTTGAAGAACATTTTCTGTTTCTCTCTCTCCAAAAAAATGACAATACTTAAAATCAAATAGAATGCTAAAGAGTCTTTTAATTGTTGATCCTAAAACATTGATTACAGTTATGTATTTTTTAAATTAGTGAATTAGTTGTCTTCAAATTTTTTTTATCTGGGTAAATGAAGTACCTGATATTTTATACGCGAAATGGTGCCCAAATCCGGAAAAGTTTCATCAAACAAATTTTTTTTTTCTGCATGTTCATTTCCGCATCTATACTAACAGATATATTGCACTCAGTTCTATATTATAAAGAAGCAAACATGTATTTTGAAAATTTTGTCAAACATAAAATTTAAATTTGGTTCCAACCTTTTATATAATGAAATGTGATAAATATACAAAATTTCAGTTCTCATTAGATTTTAATTTTCCTCTCTTCTGTAAATTCCATGCAATCCCCATGTATGAGGGAAATTTGTTGTAAATTCCATGCAATCCCCATTTATGAGGGAAATTTGTTGTAAATTCCATGCAATCCCCATTTATGAGGGAAATTTGTTTTGATAATACCGATTACAACCATTCCAAATATCCAAAAAGCATCTTTAATTTCTCCATACACTCCCTGTTCTTCGTCCTCGAATTTAGTTAGAACCTCGAGTTTAGTTTTATTAGAACTAAAACACTATTTCGATTGCGTTTTTAGGAAACGTAACTTAATTTGTGATATTTCATGTTTTTATTAAAACTTAACGAACCATCACTGTATGGGAAATCACACAAATTTATCACCACATTGTCGTCACAGGTAAACTAACCCTCACACAAAAGTTGTTCCTGTAAATGTAAATTTACAGGAATATTTACTGTAATAATAATTATTAATACAGGAATAAATAATAATCAAATATTTTTAAAAAACGCAATAATGTATTATTTATGTAACATAAAATTGAAATATTACACCACAAAAATAAATAAAGAAATAAAAAATAAAATAAAATTATATTCTATGCACAAATTGAGTGTACAATGTGATGTGAAAACTTCTATTAATAAATTTTAATTATGATTTACAATAATTAAGCTTAATCAATAGTTTTCAAATTATGCATTTGAATAAAAAAAAATTTTTATTATCATTTTTTTTTTGTCATATACTACATATTTTATTTGATCAAAATTTTGTAACTTATGATTAGTGGCTAAAGGCGTATTCGTCCCATGGTAGCTAAAGATTTAGAATTATTTTTTTATTAACACTAATTCAGCGATTTTGTAATACTTTCATAAAACAAAAAGTAGTAAAAATTATTGAGCTCTAGATGTAAGAGGGGTAAGACAGTGAACCCTAACTTAATAGTTTCATGCTTGTACTCGGAATGCAGCAAATAAAGGCATAATAGTAATCATACACACGAAGATAATGTTTAACGTTCCATGGTAATTAATTTGAGTTAAGAGCAATGAAATAAAAAATTAAATTTTTGAGATAGGGACAGGTAAAGCAGGTTACGTAGGAAAAAAACACAAAACAACATTTTATTTTAAATTTATTTCAATTTTTCGGTCAATTTTGAAACTTATAGAAGCAAAATGGGGTATTCATTTTGAGAAATCCTGTTGATTCATTCAGATTTTGGGTGTCAATCTCTTGCATAATTCGGCAACAAATTCGTCTTCATCATCAGGATCAAATCTGTTACAGTCATCGTGGGTGCAGTCTTTATAAATGGCACAAAAACCCCTTTCATTTGCAGTTAGTCTGCCAGACATAAGTTTGATAGCAGAGCATGTCTGATTCACCACCATCTGCATCATCGCCAGTCGAAGGCACGCCGGCTTCTGTCTCCTCAGAAGACCACAAAAGGGTTTGCCTCACTCTAAACATGGCGCCGACTGAAACGAAAGCAAACTTACAGACGCCACGAAAGCGGCAAAACCTACCAGAATAGTCTCATGAAACATTGTGTCATTTGTATTGAATATAAAGCATAACAGGAATTATGTAATGAGTCACCTTACGAACAAATATTTTTTCACTTTTTCAAAAATATGTGGCGATTGCTAGAAAACGTCTTTTTAGCCCTGGAATTGACACCACACTGTTCAGCATGTGAGACTGGTCCTATTTCAATTGTAAGCCGATAAGTATTATATTCTGCTGGAAAAAGAAGGAGGGTATCCGCTTTTATCCCTCTTTTCCCTATAAGTAATTCAAGTATCCTGTCTGATTCATTAAAAAATTAACTATCTTTGATATATTTGTTCATGTTTATAAGAAAAATCTTTGGTTTCTAATTTATCTCATTTAAAATATTTTCAATATCAGTAAATTAATTGTATTGAGAAAATATATAAGTAAGTTATTAATAAACATTTGATTAACAAGTGTAAAATAAAATGATCATTGTTTAACTGCTTTCGATATCTCCTACATATTACAGAAAGGGAAAGAAATTACATTTTTAAGGGATTTTTTATGGAAAAATTTTTATGGAATTTTTTATGGATTTTTTATTTAAAAAAAAAAAGTCTTCTAACAATTATCTCTTCGTTTTTATTGTAATAGGCCATTTTATCAAAAATTTAACTTTAAATACTAATTTGAGAACATAAAAGTGTAATGCAATCTTCCAGAGTATATTCTAAGGGAGTAATTATTTTCAAAGGATTATATGTTTTTTTTTAACATTAAAAAATATGTGCATAACAGTTAAATTTATCACCTGATAAAAAAATTTTTCATTAAACAAAATTTATTCGATATAAGTTCGTGCATTTTGAGTTACATGTATAAATACAATTTAAATAAAATTTCTTAAAAATCCTAAAAGATTAATTTTTTTTTTTGAAAGACGTTTTTACATCAGAATTGATAGATTAAAAATTAAAGTAGCAAAATGACCATACGCAAACTCATTTAATTTTGTAAAGTATTTTTCTCACCCTAGTTATCACAAATTAGAAAATAAAGCATAACTGCAAATTCAATAAATTGAAAAAATTTCTAAGCCGAAACAAAAATATCCAGTTTATTATTCTGAAAAGCGTATCATTTAATGATAAAAGTAATTTTTAACTATATTTTGATTAACATTATTTTTTTTTAAGTCACTGAGAAAATCAGCAAAAGGGCAGTGATTGTATAAATTAAGAAATTATTGAATGATAATCATAGTACTAGAAATTCTTAACCGTAAGTTCACGCGGAAGTCTGTTGATCTATGAGCGAAAAAGATACGATGTTTATTGAAATAAAATGAAATTGGAATAGCTAGCCAATTATAATATAAAATAGAGAGACATTGTTTATTAAAAGCTTCGATAACCTAAAAATGTAAAATTGATATTTAATTAAAATGGATTCAAATCATTTACAAAAATTGAAGTCTGATGAAATTCATTGAAATGCTAATATTTTGATTTATATGAATAATTTCGTTGTAGCGAGATCGACTATTTCGCTTGAAAGGCAAAGATTGTCAGGAAAATTAGAGGAATTCGGCAGTTTCTGTCTAAACTGGGATGGAATTACAAGAAATGCCAATTGCGAAATTTTTATTTATTCACAACGTAAATTCCTTGAAACAGAAGCCTATAGACAGAAATTTAGAGAAACTTTTTTTGCTGTATCTTTTGTCGGGAAATTGACATATTAAGGCAAATTAACGTTTATTACGGATTCGCAAAATCAGCAACAAAAATAAAGATCTTATGCACTTTGTTCATATAGTTGCATGATTAATAAAAATAATTACAGTTAAAGTTAAATTGAAAATTAAAAGATCAGACATAATTTATTTAAAAATTTTAGAAATAATTAACTAATCGAACAAATGATATCAGGTTCTGTAGTGTGGGTTATGGTAAACAGCTATTAATAAAATGATGTCTTTTTTACGCAACAGAAAAATGTATTTAAAAAACATTTTGGAATTGAAAAATATAAAGGGCTTAAGAACGAAGCATTTTATGACAGTTACAATTTTGCTCGAGATTTTAACTAGCTGTATGCAGATAAAAATGAAATAACATAAAGTTTTCACAAATTTCATTAAAAATACATCATTAAAAAACTTTCTGTAGGTTTCTGTCTCGAAAATATCAAATAAATTAACTTTTTTTCTCTTTAATAACAATAACAACATATAATAGATAATATATAATAATCATAATAATTCATTTACATTTATTTCACTCTTAAATTGACATATAACTGAGAACGATTCCTAACAATAATTGTCTATATATTGAATATATTGCATTTTATTCAATAAATCCTTAAGGAAGAAATAATAATTCAATTAATAATATATGCCTAACATTCAATCAATCTTTAAGGATTATATATGCCTATTTTAGGTCCTTTGACGGATTATAGTCTGTTTTATGTCTCGATTAAAGTCGATTGAAAACCAGTAGAATATTGCAATAATCTACATTATTTTATACCAACAAATGAGATTGTTTAAATGTTGAAAAAATAAAACGCATAAAAAAACAAAATAAATAATTTTCAACAAGATTCATTTTGAATACATATTAATACAACTTTCCCTTTATAATTAGCTACTATTACTAATATATTAAATTTATAATTTAAATGTTCTACAAAATTATTAGAAAACACTTGACCAAAATTATATATTATTTTAAGGATTATATCAGAATAATAAATAGATGGGGATTGCGATTTATGAAAACACCTTATTACAAAATGTTAAATATTTATTCATTCAGAATGTTAACTTTAAAAGTGGAAAAAAACCTAAAAGAAAAATTTTAATCAGGTACATTCACATCTAAGTGTTTCATTTAATCAGTGAAAATTAGCATTAAATGTAATCATTGTTTAAATATAAAATTCTCTTAAAAGCAGAAGGAAAAAAACTTTTTACTTTGTAAATTAATGCTTAATGAATTCATTCATGAAAATTAAGCATCCATAAGTCATTCATATTATTCATACGCATATTCGAGCATTTATGAAATCAAGACACTATTATCGAAACATTAAAAATAGAATTGTATGAATTCTATTTTTAATGTTAGAATAAATTATGATGGAGTTATTTACGGAGTGGTTTTGAAATGTATTAATTTATTATTTAAGATTATAAATTTGTTATTTGTATAATTGAATAACATTTAAGAATAAAAATAGTGCTTCTAATAATAAATGTAAAATTGTATACATGCACACACACAAACCCCATAAAATTAGAAGTCATATAATACAGGGTTTTTCAAAAGGAAGCCTATGTTCATAACTTTAACATTCTGGTTGTACTTATTATGATATATTTAAAAACGTATAAGGTTTAAAATCCTACTCGTGGCCGAGTGGCAATATACGGTGGTGGACCTTAGGCTGAGGTTCAATATGCTGGCGGCTTTGTTGTTGACACTATTTCAAAAAACAAGGACATACGATGACGTTTGTGATGTTCAGTATTTTGTCTCGTTACTCCGACTACCTCGCGAGTTTTCAGGATTCTCTCCCATACGATAAACAAATACTAGGTAGTTCTCCCGGAAGGCACTGCCCTCCTTCTTCAACGTCTAGGAGCCAAGTCAGACTTCTATCTACCGGTGCTCCCTCACAACAGAAGCTGTCCCTTTCCCTCCTTCCATGAGTAGATTACTCATGAGATGTCCATCCCGCACTGCGGGACACTGAGGTTTAGACACAACATAAGGTTTAAATCCAGGTAGTTATTTTCGCAGTTTCCCTAAATTTCCATTTGGTTAGCCTTATTTATGGATATAAACGGGAAAAATTTTAAACGAGATTAAGTTTTATATTGAATAAAAATATCATGATTTCAACCAGCATAGTTGTACATCTATTTTCAAGCTTTGCAATAATTAATCATTTGCAAGAAAGATTACTCCAGCATTTTTTTTTTTTTTTTTTTTAAAGTGATAGTGAACTTCTTCATGGCATTTTCCGATTCTCTCTTTCTGTGTCAGTGTCTCATGAAAATGGTTCGTTGATTTCCATCCATTCATTTTCCCAACCTTGACGCTGAATCAATTTATTTCAAGATACTACAAAAAGAAAGGGTGCTCTCGATGCACTACGATAATGAACGCAAGATAGCGTCATCGAGAATGCGGGTGCTATTCCGTTGAAGCATACGTTATAATCACTATTTTGGTAAAGAATAAGCTCGGTTAACGAAATATCAACTGCAACCAGACTATTATTTGTTACTATTTTCAAGGGAGAATAGTATTTTTTTTACGATAATTTTCAGATTTTTTCAATGTGCTCCTAATGCTATAAGTAAATACTCAGAGAAAGCATTGATTTCTCTTCCCTTACAGGCTAGGTCTAAAACGTTGATTCTCTTAAGTGGTATCACCCATTATAAAGTAAACAACAATTTAGATTAGAGATTGAAGCCACAGGGAAGCAGTATAAGTGCCTCCGAATTCGAAAACAGAAAACGAAAAACAAAAGAAAATAAAGTTGCATAAAAATAAGAACGTGTTATTGTTGTTTTTAGTGTAAGACACTTTAACCTAACATTTAGTGTTACCACCCTGCTTTATTTAGCATTTTTGCAAATCATCTGTTAAATTATGTATTATATGTTCGGATCGCAAATTTAAATTCTTGAATTTTGAAGTTTTAATAGCAAAATTTTTCATTATTATTTTTTGCTTTACTTTACTTTGTATTCATTTTCAAATATGTAATTTGCCCATAATGGGGACCTGATGGCCGAGTGAGTAGCGCTCTGGCTCTCGGTGCCGCACACTTCGGGTTCGTGCCTCGGCTGTTCCATGGATGCCTGCAGCAGCTCGGAATCCACTAAAACAGTAGGTCATTGGCAACAGGAAAAGGCATTGAAAGCTAAGATATGTTTAATAGTGTTATGTTCGTCAGCAGAAATTTTGAACTTAGAATTACATTTATTCATTTGAAACTCTATTTAGTAGTAATTACACATTATGAGATTAGACTATATTATAAATTGATTATTTGAGATTTCTTTGATCTTTAAAAATGGATTAGTAGGAAGTTTATTGAGAGTCCAAAAAAATGTATATATTATGAGCATTGACCAGTTTTCCTCATTGTAAATTTTTTAATTTTATTTATTTTTGGATTATAAATCAAATGGCTGACAGAAGAAAATTATGCATTGCGTGTTACAAAACAAAATTATGGCATTCAATTCTCACTTTTACAGTTACGGTCAAAACACTTTTAATGTTTTAAATGAGCTACTGGTGATAAATTATCTGAACAATTTGTCTCTTCATTTCACGTTTGAAAAAGTATTAGTACTTCAATTGTTTATCAATATTTATTTTAAGCGTCAATCAATATTTATTGGTGTTTCAATTTTTCTTTTTAAGCAATATGCAAAAAAAGTTTTTTTTTTTTTAACAAGTAACAGAAATTTTTTTTGTTTAAACAGATTATTAATAAAATTTGAGGAAAATGTTAAATAGGTTATCTATGAAACCTATAATGTGTATAGCTTTTAAGAAAAATATAAATTATTATGTGATATTAAGTATATATCTTGTCATTTTATCAATGCAAGTTGAGATTCTTTCATTCTGTGACTTTTCAATTTCAATATCTTCATCTAAAAGTACAAAGGAAAATCTGGTCTCAAATAAAAATTGTGGTTAAAATCAATTTCTTGTTTTCAAGTTTAAAATACATTTGAAATAGGCAGAGGACATTTTTCATTTTTGAATCAAATGAAAGAAAAAATATTCTGCAAATCACAGTGACAAGTCACCAAAATGGACCATTCATAGAAGTAGTCTAAACTATTACAAAACCTTCTTTCAGGCAGGGGTTATATCTAGCCGTTATGTTTAATAACTTATTTCATAATATAGATGTTAATTTAATTGGAAAAAAAATTTAATGTTTGTGCTCATTTAAAAAAAAATATGGATGGGGGCTTTTATTTCCAAAATCCTAGGGTTATTTTCTCACACGATATTTATATCGTGTAAGATAACCATAAATATCAATATAACCGTAAAGCATAACAGTGATAGGAATTTCACCTAACTCTTGTACGACATACTAAATGCTAAATGCTAATTGATATTCAAAGTTTCATTTTCACACAAACTCTGAAACTATCGGAATGCACACCTCATTAGCATTTAGGTCAAGAATAAGGAGTAACTTTTCACTCAGAGACAGTCACACCAAAGAGACCCTGTCACTTAAGGAAAAAAAGAAGAAAAAAGTCACATGAATCATCGAACCTATCATCTCCTATGAAAAACCTCGCGTTCCTTTTTCCAAAGAAAAACGCCCAAACAGAATACCAAACATTCCCGCTATGAGAACGGATGCTCCAGACACTGGCAAAAAGGCCGCTCTTTTTATTATTAACTTCGGAAAACGTTGTCATTCAAAGGACTTTACCGCTAAATTTCACGGGAATCACTAAAGGGAGATAATTTTCGGCCAATACCAATAACAACCTTCCAAATCGGTGACGGAAAAGGAAAAAAAAAAAAAAAAAAAGAAGAAAACACAGGAAGCGGTCCATCTCCTCCCCTAATGACTTGGGAACACAGGTAAAAACGCAGGTTTTTCCCACCCTCCGCGAGCAATTCTTGACCAGATTGTATGAAGGGGGAGGCCAGGGGTGGGGGGGGACGGAAGATGCACGCCTTTCGGTTTTTCTCAAAACTTACCAACCTGCGCCCACCCACCTCACAAAAGTAAAGTAAGAAATAAAGATAGCAGAGACTTTTTCTTTTAAAAGTGGTCAACATTTCTGCCTCCCGCCACGATTCAAAACATTGTACTTAGCGTTATCGTAACCCCCTAGTTTATTATTATTTATTTTTTCTACTTTTTTTTTGTTTCGGCACAAAATTGGCTCTCCCACGTTGAAAAAGCTGTTATCCCAAAGTTGTTTTCCCTCGTTTCGCGATATGTATTATTGCCATTGGAATGCTTTATGGGACAGGAAGTCCAAGAATTTTTTCTGACTTTCCAATTAACCAGAAGCGAAGTTGGCATAGCCCGGATTCTTGACACATGCGACCATCCCATGATGAGCAGCAGATAAGTGGAGGTGGTGTGTGTTTGAGTAATGGCTCATTGCCTCCATCTTTCTTTTCTTTTCTTTTTTCCCATTCAGAAGTGATATTGAGTTTCCGAGAGTCAATGACGATAAAAGTTACAAACATTCTGAAAGGCGAGCTACATGGGCGGGAAAAAGCTGACTTCCGGATTCCGTGTGTACCTGGATGGTGAGGAATGTCTTGGGTGTTCTTCGATAAGGATGGCACTTTCAGCAAAGATAGTGCTCGAATACTTCATTCAGAATGTGAAAGAGAACCAATGAAAGCCGCGCTTAAACGCATTGTCGAGAAAATTCCTGAAATAACCAAAGCAGAGATATCGATGTTTACTGCATGGACAGTCACTGTCAAAATATTTGTTCCCCCCCTAAAGGTTAAATAAGTCGTTAAAAGAAGTTAAGGCGTTAATCACATGTTAGCAAAAAGTAACGTTTATCATAAAAACTTCTTAATCAATTTTCTTATTCAATGGAAATACGTGTCCTCAAAATTGTTTTTGATTTTCGAAGTCTGATCAAGATTTAGATATAAGCATTAAACTAGATGGTATTTATATAGATAAAACAACAATTAGATATAAACATTTAGGCGTAAAGATTCATAACTTATGCAGTTATTTAACTCTAAAGAATTATTTAGATTGGATACGGACAGAACTTAAGCTGTAACTATTTAAAGTAGTTTTATAAATAATTATTTTAATATTTTAAATGGTCACATTTTATTAATTGTTTCACATGGTTAACAACAATAACATCTGTACAGTGTTCAAGCATTGTTCTAACAAATGTTTGCGGATCATTTGGGTAACTTATTTTCTTTATAGATTTAAAAATGATGTTAGAATTGATTAGTTTTTATTGCAAATCTACTTTAACCAATTGGATAATCTAACCTGGATGTGACTTTTAATCAAATAACTGTTATCTAAAATATAATAGATAATTTTAAAATTTTAAGACAATTTTTATTTACTTTTTATTCTTTACAGCGCTGAACTTGTATATACTAATTTTTTTGTTCTTTATATTTAGATAACAAGTAACTGACATTTTCTTCTTCTCCTTCTTCTTTTTTTTTTTTTTTTTTTTGTGTGTGTGTGTGTGTGTGTGTGTGTGTAAGAAAATTACGAAAAAGTGAGAAGACAGCAAATTTCTTAAATAACTCATTACGATGCATCTCAAATAATCAGACATACAATATGTTAATATGTGATAATAATTAATTCTGAATTACAATTTATTACAGTATGATATGTTTTTTGATGAAGGTATTTTAAATATTTTCATCAAAAACATATTTCCATAAATATTAAAAATTGTGTTTTGGTAAATATTTCGTTATTTTATTTTTTTGTTTCATAGTTCACAAAAATATTTGAGTCCAAAATTATTGATTTATTGGCTAAAAAAATTATCTTACCTATACGGTTTTTTAAAGATAATTTTATATATATACGTATATTGTTTAAATATTATGATACAATAATTTTAATGAATTGATGAACTAATGTGTATTATTTAACAGCTTAATGCAATAAAACTTATTTGAATTACACTCAATGTTTTTTAATACAATATATATTAAAATTTTAAAAAGTTATATACATATTTCCAGAAATTAAAATTATTTCAATATATATTTAAATATACTTATTGTTACCGAATTATGTTGTTTTCTATTTTCTAAAACTTAAATATTTCTTTCCTTTCAACTAAATATGTTTAAAGTATGCATCGAAACAAAAATTTCTTTAATTGCTGTTGTAATACTTAATAATAATTTTCCGAAACGTAAACTTCTTGAATAAAATGGGATCAATCTTATATGAATAAAAAATACCATTTTTTTTCATCGTTTGTTAAAATAACCATTGATATGTATCAACGATTATTTTAACAAACGTGAATGAATGAAATGATTAGTTTACACACATGATCCTCAAAGATTTGTTAGAACAATGCTTAAACGCCGTACAGATGCTATTGTTATTAGCTATGTGAAGCAATTAATAAAATGTGATCATTTAAAATATTAAAATAATTACACTCATGTCCATAAATTAAGGATAATGAAGTTCAGGCAAAGAATGAGACAGAAGCAAAACAAATTCGACTTATTTGTAAAGTCTATTTATTAAGCAAAAGGTAAAGAGCAAAAAAGATGCTATATGTTTGACATAATTAATAAAAATTGCGATTTTTACACCCTGGAGCAAATTTCAAAACAGAACTTATTTACAAAAAACAGTATAACATGGCTAGTATGATGGTTAATATGGAGTATGTCTCCCGGACGATGAAATACAGGCCTTACAACGCATAGGCATGCTGAGTATCAAATTATCAATCTGATCTTGGGGAATATTACACCACTCATCAAGCAATGCCCTCCGAAGTTCCGGTTGACAGGTGGTTGACAAGTTGACGGGCTGCAATTCGTCGGCGAAGCATATCCCACACATGCTCTATTGGATTCAAGGCCGGTGAGTATGCTGGCCAATCCATACGGGTGAAATCCTCCAATTGAAGGCATTCGTCTACAATGTTTGCACGGTGAGGACGGCGTTGTCATCCATAAACAGAAATTCAGCACCCATGGCGCCCCGAAACAAACGTGCATGTTGTTCCAGAATGACATCCCGATAGATGTGGCCTGTCATCGTTACACTCTGAACATGCAGGTCAGTTCTGGAACCAAGAATAATTCCTCCCCAAACGAGCCATTCTGCTCCACCGTAACGGTGTTGTTCAATGGTGTTCTCTTGGTGGTAACGGGTACCTGGCGCTCTCCATATGAAAGTCCGGCGAGAATCAGACTGCAAACTAAACCTGGACTCATCGGAAAACATCACACCAGACCACTGTTGCGGTGTCCACAATGCATGCTCTCTACTCCAGGTTAATCGCAGGCGACAGTGAGTTGCGGTAAGTGGAACACATCTGACAGGCCTATGAGCATATAGACCAACGTGCCCTAAGCGTCTGTACACGGTCTGCCTTGAAACTGTCGTACCGGTAGCTGAAGAGAGCTGACGAGACAGGTCTGATGCTGTGCTCCGTCTGTTTCTTTTAGAAGTAACTGCTAAATACCGGTCCTCGTTCGGTGTTGTAACTCGGGGGCGACCTGTGCTGTAACATCTACTCCCATTACCATCATCTTGGAGTCATTGCCAACCGTTGGAGATGACACTCTGGGCGATTCCAAGTTCCTCGGATACTTCCAGCTGGGTACGTCCACATTCCAGTCGTCCGATAATTCTACCACGTAAAAAAATCATCCAAATGCTTCCTTTGTGCCATAACTATGCGGTTATTGCACTGAAAGGCTTTTAAAGCGCTTGTGAACAATTTTACTTCTTTGCCACCATTCCTTATATACCCCTCTCTTATACTCTCGTCATTGTGATGTACTATCCGCGCCATCTGGTGGTTTCCTGTAATTTGCATATTCTTCTTCAAGATGTGTGTGATAATTCTACAGGTGAAATTTTTATTTTAGAGTTCAATTTCTGCGTTTTATTCTGAATTATCTTTAATTTATGGACATGAGTGTATTTAATAAACTACTTTAAAAATTTAAGAAATTCTTTTTATTTACATAGTCATCATGTAGGGAAAATTAATTATAACTATGTAGTTTTTATTTAATAAAGTATAAGATGATGACATTTTAATAAATATGTATGAAAGTACTTCTCAAATTAAAAAAGATTATACAAGATGTAGATGTATGCATGTAAAAGAATAAAAACATTTCTAAGAAAACAAATTCAAACATGTAAATTTGTTTTTCTTGTCAATTACACGAAATTGTTTTGATTCCCATAAAATGTATTTAACACACACATCACACACACACACACACGCACGCACACACACACGCACGCGCACACACGCACACATGCACACACACACACACACACACACATACATGCACACATACATACAGATGTGTGTGTGTATGTTGTGTGTAATATGTATTAAATAAAATAAATTTTATGGGAACCAAAATAATTTTTTTTAATTGACAGAAACAAATTTACACATTTCAATCTGGTTTCTTAGAAATGTTTTTATTTATTTTCTGTATTCTTATAATTTATTAATATTTTCCAGTAATAAATTTGTTTTTCTTATTTCAATTATAATCTTAATTACCTTGGTAAAACTGATTATTTTATATAAATGTTTATTATTATTATTATTTTTTTTCAGAGTCGAAGTAAGTTCCAATTGCTCTTTTCATACATATAAAAAATTACTTTGTAATAATTGACGCGTTGACTTTCTTATCTTTTGATAAGAACTTCGAATCATCACTTTTCTACTCATTCACCAATGAAAAGCACTCTTCAGTCCCTCAAATGGGATTGGAGGAAAAATATCCCTTATCTATGAAATAATATTTTAAAGAGTAGATTCTTCTGGATATTTTAGTATAATGTTTTGTTGAAATAGTGTGCATCCTTTTTTGCTTCTTCTTTTTTTGAATTTTTGAAAGACTTAAAGTTATAACAAAATTTATAGTTATTCTTATTAGTACATACAAATGCACTGTAAACGTTGCTATGAGGCCTGCTTAAGAATTTTGTTGGACGTAGAAGTATACAAACTCATAGGAAATCTATCTCGAATCGATACTAAATACTATTGCATTATGTATTCTTCCAAGCTTTCAAGGTATATATTTATTATGTATTCTTTGAGTAATTTATATTTGTATATTTTATGCTTAGCAAATTTTTAATATGATATTAATACTTTTGGACTGAAAGCGAATTATTAAGTAAATAATCTGTTTGCGATGTGCCTGTTAAATATTATAAATATTTCTTAGTATATAATTGAAAGATATTAAATGCAAATGAATTTGAACAAAAGTTTTCTATTTAATTATATATGAGAATTATTTCAAAAGTTGTTTTATGAACAAAAATGAAATGTTTAATAAATTCTTAAAAGTTTTTTTTTTTTTTTTTTTTTCAACTGCACTTAATTTTTAGATTTATGTACTGTATTAAATGAAAGCAAGCTATTTGAAAAGAATGGAAGTCTAGCAAAGTAAATGCTTATTCATTTCAATTCTGTTATAGAATGTAAAATTTTCCGGTTTTGTCTTTTTATTTTATTTTTGTGGTAATTATCATTTCTTAACGTAAAAGATTTAAAAGGAGAAATTTAAGTTATGTGTGTGGTACGAATTTCTCAAATATCTCTTATCTATGAAAATATCTCAGAAAGTTGATCATTGATTATTGGAAGAAATAACTTATTTTTACAACCAAAAGATTGAATAAATTAATTGAATAGTTTTATTGCTTGTTACTAATTTAATCAAGCAAACTTTGGCAAATTTGAATTTAAAACCAATTTCCAGGTTTCACAATTGGAGAATTTTTTTTTGTTTTTTTTGTTCTATAAAACATTTATAGAAAAAAATAAATGACTATAAAAAAATAATATATAAAAATAACAAAATGGTTCTCAAAATTTAAACACGTTAATTATTTTGTGGTTCCAAGCAATTTATTTTTATTGCTCTGAGAATTTCATGGGTAATCTAAATATGGCTAAATTTTATTTTAAGATATTGCTAAATTATTAGTTTCATAAATACCATTATTTCATTTACGAGAAACTAAAGAAAGATAATGTTCTAAAAATGTTTTAATTATTCCAGATAATATTTTTAAAATGTTTAAGAATTTCCCATTTTGAGAACGTAATCTTTCAATAGAATTTATATTCAATTGTCATAGTAAGGTTATTAGTTAAATTATTTTAAAAGTATTAGTTATATAGTGAATGCTATTAAAAGAAATAACCCTTATTATTTTTAATCTAAACTATATATAAACCTTTAAGCTAAAAAGGCTCGAAAACTTTATGGTTAATATAGTATAATCTAGATTATTAAAAGATTATCTTTATTTAAAAAATGAATCTTTATCAAATTATTATTTAAGTAAGTAGATTTTTTTAGTTACAGAAGTTTAGTAATTAAATTATTTTAATAATATTGTTATATAGTGAAGGCTGTCAATAGAAATTACCCTTATTATTTTTAATCTAAACTATGTATAAACCTTTAAGCTAAAAAGGCCCAGAAAATTTATGGTTCATATAATACAATCTAGATTATTAAAACATTATCTTTATTTTAAAAAATGAATCTTTTTCAAACTATTATTTATATAAGTAGATCTTTAAATTGCTAAAAATGCGCTGCACGTTGGAAGAAGATATACAGTGGATGTGAATGACATTATTCGACAACTGACAGAAAATTTTTCTTCGCCAATATACTTATTTTTTTTATTCTCAAGAAAATTGAGACGTATTTTAAAAAAATAATCTCCCCTTGTTAAATTTTAAAAACTTATCTTCTTCTGTACTTAGAAAATTATTTCTATCTACTTAGCACTTTTTACAAATGCGATAATATTGAATTTTTTTAGCACCCTCCCCTCTTTAAAAAATAATTCATTATTAGCTATAGGCAAGAAATTCTATATTTTCAATGATAAAAGTCTATTTTGTGATAAAAAATTTTTTAAATAGAAGATAAGCTGATGATAACGAATAAACGATCATAACTAGTGGCAATGGCTATTTCGCTAAGATTAATATCTCTTAAAAATTGTATTTTCACACCATCGTGATTTTTTTCTACTTTTTTTCAGTCACTTTGTTATCAAAATGAACGAGAATAGGTTAAAAAGTATCAAATGCGGTCACTGTATAATCTAAAGAGATAAATTAGTAAAAGGTGATTTGGTTTGAAATAGCCGCGAATTATTTGTTGAAGTCTTGTGTGGAATTCTCAATGCTAAAAATGTCTGTGTTTAAATTCTTTTTTCTTTCTTTCCCATCTAAGATAGGGATATATCAGTTTTAAAAAAATGTGACATTCTGTTGTGATAAGATAATTAACGAATGTCATTAAAATTTAGTTGATAAATTGCAAAGCTATCTAGTGTAGTATTTTTATTATTATTATTATTCTAATCATTGCTGAAAACTTTTATCTTACTGAAATACGTAATAAAAAAAGAATTTATAATTACAGAAATATGTAAATATTCCTTTTTACGAATTTCATATTTTAGGCGTTGCTTATTTAAGATAATAGACAATTTAGTAGAATAATTGTTTAACAGTTGATGTAAATAAAATGAATAAATTCAAGGAAAGCAGAATTAAATTGTTCATGATTTATTGACTTTTTTGTATTTCGGTAGAATAAGAAACGATAATAGTGGTGCTAGGTATTCTAAACTTTAATGTATCTTGCCAAATAACTTAAAATGCTTGCCAGGCAACCTTAAAATTTGAAAAAAAAAAAAAGAAGTTTTTGTTTTTCAGTAGTATGAGATGCATTGTATTATTTCACGTAATTGATGCTTCAAACTCTTCTCTTAGTCATAATTAAACAGATCTAAGTGGGAAGACCTTTCCTTAAATTAATAATCACATATTTGATTGCACATTTAATTTTTATGTAAAAAAATTACATGAATTTTAAGTAATGATAACTTATAATATCTTAAATATTAATTTTAGTTAACAGTTAACAATTTATAATAACTAACCAAAATATTTTTGGTACATGCTATGTGAAATGTTAATATAATTATCAGCTTTTAATTTTTTAATATAAATAACGTAAATGCAAAGTGATCAAAAAGATTTTGATCTGTTTTGAAAACAAATCTTTTTTTAATGGAGTTTATATTCCAGATCATTTTAAGTTGCCAATTTCGTTCTAAAGTAAGTTAATTCTGCACATCATTGTATGATATGCAAAAAAACGATAATGGTGGTGATAGGTATTTTAAAATCTAATGTAACTTGTCAAATTGATTTCCTCAGACAGCCTTAACATTTGAAAAAAAAAAAAAAAAAAGAGTTTTCATGTTTCAGTAATATGAGATGCTCGTACAATTGATGCTTCATACTTTTTTTTTAGTCATATTTAAACTGATCTGGGTATGAAGAGCTTTCATTAAATTAATAGTCGTATATTTGATTGCACGTTTAAATTTCATGTAAGAAAATTAACATGAATTTTATGTAATGGTAACTGTATACTATTTTAAATATTTCATGGTCATATGATCTAGCTTTGAAGTTATTTTAAGTTACCTACTTCGTTCAGAAGTAAGTTAATTCTGTACATCATAGTAAGCTATGAAAATATCAATAATTGTGTGCTGGCAGGTATTCTAAAGTCTAATGCAACTTGTCATATTGATTTCTTTAGAAAACCTTAATATTTTAAAAAAAAAGTTTTTACTTTTCAGAAGTGTGAGATTCGTTGTATTATTTCGCGTAATTGCAAGCTCTTCTCTTAGTCATATTTAAACAGATCTAAGTGTGAAGAGCTTTCATAAAATTAATAGTCTCATATTTATTGCACATTTAATTTCCATGTAAAAAAATTAACATGAATTTTAAGTTATAACTGTATAATATCTTCAATATTAATTTTAATTAACAGTTATCAATTTATAATAACTATCAAAAAATTCTTTGGCGCATGCATATTTCAGTTTATATGAAATGTTAGTATAGTTATTGGCTTTTAATTACTTAATATAAATAATGAAAATGTAAAGTGATCAAAAATATTTTGCCAGTTGCGTCATATAATTCTTCTTTGAAGTCATTTTAACCTCAAGAAATATTTGTCAGGATACACCCAATAATACCTTAGGCACTTACACTTTCGAATCTGTATTTACTTTCAAATACTTAGGATCAGAAATTAAATCTCAAATCTTACCTGAAATAAAAAACAGAATTGTGTCTGCCATTAGGGTCTTTTTTGGGTTAAGAAATCTGTTTAAATCCCAGTTCATAAGATAAAAAACTAAATTCTTGTTATATAAAATCTTTATTAGACCTATTTTGATCTATAGCTCTGAAACTTGGACTTTGGCAAGATCAGATGAGGGCCATTTGCGTATATTTGAGAGGAAGATTTTAAGGGTTATTCTTGGAGGTGTTAAGGAAAGTGATTGTTGGAGAAGACGGTACAAAGCAGAAATTTATAAATGCTATAAAAACTCAGATATTATAAAATTTATTAAGATCAACAGTTTGAACTGGGCTGCTCATATATTCAGAATGAAGGATTTAAAGGCTGTAAAAAGCTTTGTTTTGGCAACGCCACAGGGACAAAGGGGAAGGGGACGACCCAAGTTGCGATGAATAGACGCAGTTGAAAGAGATTTTGCTGTATTAGGGATTAAGAATTGGAGGACCAAGGAATGCACGGAAATCTCTTCATAGGAAAACTTTGGCCCACTCTGGGCTGTCGTGCTATTGATGAGGATGATGATGATGACGAAATCATTTTAAGTTAAAAACTTCGTTCTGAAGTAAGCTAACTCTGCACGTCATAGTATGCTATGCAAAATATCGGTAATGGTGGTGTTAGGTATTCTAAAATCTAATTTAAGTTGTGAAATTGATTTCCGCAGACAACTTTAGCTCTTAAAAAAAAAATCATTATCTTTTTCTTAAAAGGAAGAAACAATGTATGTATATATCCAAGAGAGGTCAAGACATTTATCACCCTGTGTATCTTTTAATATACAAGATGATTTTATTCGAAATGTTCAAAATAATGTCCCTATCTTCTTCTGTAGGAATTCCCTTTTAATTCCATAATTTCCTTTTAAATTCATTTATTTGTTATAAATACATTATTAATTATAACTAAATTCATATAAATAACTTAACTAGGTATAACAATTTATTTTTATACATTTTATACATAAAAGTTCTTTACTTCTAGGGTTGTAAAGTAATATGGATGAATACCAAAACAAATAGAAATTGAAAATTGTTTTAAATTATTAATTAGCGTTCTCGTAAACCATTTATGAAAAGATATTTAAATTAACTTTAAATAAAAAAAATTATTAATTAAATTAAATTTCTAATAAGAAATAATAGGTAGATGCTTTGAATGTATCAAGATTTCAAATCTCTAGCAAGCATGATAAAAGTCTACATTTCTCTGTCTAAAAGATGTTATAATGTTTTTTCTTGAATGGTTGAAGGGATTTATTTTTCTGATTTATTATTTTTTTTTCTGATTTTTTTTTCTTTCTGAGTGCTCTTAGAGCTCTAATTTTGCTTAAGTGGTAAATATATTTTTTTTTTCTTGCCTTATTTCAGTCCATGCACATTTACTAAAATGATTTAATTGTCGTTCTGGAAAGAAGCAATCCTGCTACCGAAATCCCGTGTTGAAGACATAAAGAAAATAATAAAAATATTAAGAGAGGGAGAAAGAAAAAAAAAAAAAAAAAAAAGAAGCTCGGATGAGGATGGTACAAAGATAGAAAAAGAATTAAAAAGAGAATGGGAAGACTAGAGTAATATATGAAGAGGTCATAAAAGTACTAAAAATGAAGAAACCGGTTTAATAATAATAAAAACTTGTCGTCGGTGGATAAAAAATAAGTGTGTTTAAGAAAAGAAAGAACACAAAAGGCAGAAAAAAAACTTTTGTGTAAAAAGAATTATCCTGACTGCACGCTAAACCAAACTGTTAAAAAAGAAAAGAACGCCAGGTGATTTTTTGAGTCCGAGAGTTCAGTGGTCGACAAATTTTTTCGTGACGTCACAATTTTTTTTTTCTCGATCCTGGACTTTCGAACGGACTGAAGAAAGAAACTGTTTGACATTCAGTTAAAATCTAATAGAATGAAGTTGACAAATTTAAACAATTTTCCAAATTTCTCTTTACAACCGTTAATAACTGTTTGCCTCTTTGAATACTTTAAATTTATCAAATATTTGAAATCATTAGCATATATATGAGGCTTTGCGTATTAAGTATATTTTTAAACACTATTCTGCAAATGTTATTGTTGTTGCCAATGGCTTTATTAGAATTCAATCTATCCAAATTTATCCACTTACCGTAGAAACAAAAAGAATATATACACAAATCAAAATTACGAAGGAAAAAGACCAGACATTCCAAACAAAAACGACCAAAAGGCCTTAAAAAAAGTTAAATGCTCTAAGGAGAAAAATTAAAAAAGCTAGAAGTACCCTAATAAAAGTTCATATGATCAGGACATGTTTTCTCTGACCCTCTAATAAAGAGTACACAAATCACCCTTCTGTTGTTAACTGTTCTTCAAACAACACGTTCCAATTTGATTATTATATTTTATTAAAATTTAACATATAAGTTAAAGAAAGTTTAAATATTTGAGATTTTATTATTCCTTCCTATGTTAAATTATTTAGTGTGTAAGCAGACTGGTGCTTAAATTTGCATATACTACAAGAAAGATTATCTTTAACGATAAAACAAAAATAGAATTTTTTATTTTATGGTAATATGAATTATTAAGCAATTTAATCACCTACAGAATCAAATTTTCCAAAATTTAAATGAGGTTTGTTTCTAAAATTTTTTTTCAAATCTTACTTGATCTTATACAATTCGTGTTTCTTACTTCTTGGTTTTAAATCAAGAAATAAAAATTTTTTTGCAACTTATTTATTCAAATAAACAACTTATTTTAATTATTCCTACATGGATTGATGAGTTAAGTACTTCCATCTATACATAACAGTGCTACAATCATTACTTAATTTTCAATAAAATTTCAAAGCATATTTTATTAAAAATTTGATGGTTTCGGCTTAATAGTTATTCATTAATTGTTTAAAAAAACAAGTAATATATAAAAAAAAAATTAAGTCAATTCCTACTTTTTTTCACTATATTGCAAAAGTCCTTTATAAATAATTTTCATTAATTTTTTTTAAGTTTATCTGGCGCCATCTATTGGTAGATACATGCAACTTAAATTTAAAAAAAAAATTAATAATTAATATGAATATTAATATTAATTAATTCAAATATTAATTAATATTAATATTAATTAATTAAATTAAATTAATATTAATTATTCAAATATTAATTAATTAAATTTAATGAATAAATTAATATTTGAAAAAACTGTATTAACATCCAGTGTCATCCACTGCAAGTTAAAAAAAAAAATGTATTTGAACTTGAGTGGAGGAATAAAAAGTATTTTATGAACGATTGAAAATTTGAACAAGATATACATAGGGAGAGTGTGAGCTAATAGAAGAAGGAATTGAATAACTCTTCGTATGTTATAGTACTTCCTTGCTAACTCAATACTTTGTAAATTGAATTCTTTAAAAATTTTATAAATACCGCACTTTTATACTATAGCAGATTGTTGCCAATTATGCAAAGCAAAATGCAGAAAATAACAGTTGCATAATAAAGTAGGTTGGTAGAAAATTATTTTCCAGCTTTGCGATTATTTCAAATGTAGAAATTAGATTATGATTGTTTCGAATTCGAATTCCACGAATTCGATTATCGTAGTTTAGCAAGAGCACAATGTTTATATAGGATTGTTCATGGTTTTTTTAATGGATCCTATATATGGAACATACTGGTAAATGACGAAAATTATTCAATTATTCAAGTTCATCTGGCGCCATCTAATGGTAGATATATGCAACTTAAATCTAAAAAAAACTTTAATTAATTAATTAAATTTAATGAATGAATTAATATTTGAAAAAACTGTATTAACATCCAGTGTCATCCACTACAAGTTAAAAAAAATGTATTTGAACTTGAGTGGATGAATAAAAAGAACTAAAATTAACGATCGAAAATTTGAACAAGATATAGATAGGGAGAGTGTGAGCTAATAGAAGGAATTGAAAAAGTCACAATAAGAATGAACAGATTCATTTCGACTCACTATCATTAGTGTTAATCCTATTTAAATCATGTCCTACTATTGTTTAATATAATATATATTGCTCAACATAATAATTGATTAATTCAATATCTTTTTTGCTTATTAATGTTTCTTTATTACCTATCATTCGTTAATTACATATCATTAGCATTGTTATAAACATAAGAGTTATACGTTTATGTGCGCGATTTTTTTTTCCAGAAATTCTGACTTAAGATTCTAAAACCAAAAATATTATAATGAATTGAACGGGAAGAAAATTTTCAAATTTTGTATACACTAAAAATGTAAGATTCACTTAAAACTTATATAGAAAAGAAAAAAAAATATATATATATATCTGGATTTATCTTTTTCTTTCAGACACGAAGGTATTACGTTATCTTTTTTTTAAATTTTTATTTATTTATTTTTTGTATATTAATATACTCATAATTAAAGCAATTTCTCATTCACACAGTGAATCAAAAAGAGCCCCCCCCCCCCTCAAAAAAAAAAAATTAAAAGATATAATAATATAATAAAAGATATATAATTTTATAACTTATTCCGATCAAAGGAATACGTTAAATCATAGTTCGATATTTATCAGTTTGCTCCAAAATGAAGGTTTTAAATCGCACATTTCAATTAGTAGAAAAGAATGCTAAAATATATTTATTTAATATTTAGAATTCTTAATTTTTAATTACCTGCAATTTTTCTAATATATAATTTTTGTTAAATATTAACTAATATTTATTAAATGAACTAAACATTTTTAAATAATTAATAATAATAATTCAATAAATGTTAGAATTTTTAAAGATTTTTAAACATAACTGTAAATTTATTTGATTTAATATATAATTAAATTTAAAATTTAATTCAATTTTATAATTGATCCAAATTTAGAATTTTTTACTAAACATAATTTATATGCATTACAATTCTGATCTATATATTTTATTAACTATTATTTACAAAATAAACACATCTTAAATTTATAGCAACAATTACTTTATTCAAATTCATGCGTAATTAAATTAAAATTAAGTGAAATTTGGTGACATTCAGAAGTTAAAAGGGGAGGAAAAAAACGTAATTTTTTATTGTTATTCAACTTATTATAACATTTAAGAAATTAAAAAGAATATATATATATATATATATATATTACGAAGGGCAACGGAATAGAAGAATAGAATAAGATTTAATAAAATAATTTTTTTGACATTTTTAAAGAAAAATTTTAATATCCGATTCAAAAGAAATTCTACAAGACAATTTAATTCCATTTCTCCATATGTAAATAAAAAAATATATTTATTGTACTTTTCAATAATCTCACACATCGACTCATTCCTCAAATTATTACAAAAAAACCAACACACAAGATTATTTAATTTTACTGATAAATTTTACATTAACAGGTACTTACCCTTAAATAAATCCCATGAAATATTTGTAGGGATAAATAATTCCAAAATTTAGGAAAATCAAAGAATATTTTAAGACTATAATTATAAAGAATATTTATTTTTTTTTTAAATTTTTCATTTGTTATTATTTTATTTTAAAAGTAAAGTGCATAATTAATTATTTTATAATAATTAATTAATTTAGTTTAATTTATTAATTGCATTTTAAATTCTCTAGGAAAGTAGAAAGCACAGTGAGATACATATATTGAACCATACAGTTTTAATAATATTTATTGAGATAGTCTAGTTAAAAGATAAAACAACTAAATGTTCATTTAATTTCATTACTTATGATTATTTTGTGTAGGCATTATTTCAAAAATTTGGCAGAGATGAAAATTCTTATTTATATTTCATGTTTACTATTTTTTGTTATTTTTAAATTTCGGATAGTTTTTTAATAAAATAAATTAAACCGTGAATAAGAATTCCTCTTCTGTTAAAGTTATTATTTGCCTTTTGAATACAAATGTTTATCTAAATGCTTTCCTGAATGACTTTCATAAGTAATAGGGTTAGCAATACTCCCAAATTGTTTAGATATGAAAATTCTTCGATTTTTTTAATTGTATTTTTCTCTCCTACAATTCTATTTTACATTTAAATGTTCTAATTTCAATTTCATCACGGAATATATTTGGGAGGAGAATGTCTCCATAAAATCTTTATCGATGCTCATTCGTCAGTGGTTTTAACGACTATTATACGCGGTTTATTTTTTGTTTATTGATTTAATATTCTCCCATAAATTTTTAATTTAGTTGTTTTGTACAATAAAAGATCAGATGAATGAATTCTCTTAATTATAATTGTATATCAATACAAAACAATCGATTTCGGTGAGATTGCATAATATATCACAGATTTTCCTAAATTTCATTACTTTTTCTTAACAAATTTTAATAAAAGATTATCTGCTGAGACCGAAAACCACTATTTCAGTTAAGCAATTTGTAAAAATACTACTGTGTCCAAAAAGTAAGACAGTTTTCAATTTAAATTTCCCGGGCATATGGTATTTCAATTTTTTCTTCTTCTTTTTTTAGGTTGTTGGCACTGTCCTTGATATCTGTGCGAAATTTCACGTCAAAATATTCATTAGTGCTTGAGTTACGCTTGGTTTTGTGAGATGCTAAAACTGATTCCAGCTATTTTTGAAATGTCTGAATTGATTGCGCAAAGAACTTGCATTCAATTTTGTTTGCAGAAACGTATAGAAAGGTTGCAGAAGGCATTTGGTGAGCATTACTATATCGGAAAGAAATGCTTAGAAGTGGTAAAAATAATTCAAAGGCGGCAGAGAACGCGTTGAAGACGAAGAGCCCTCAGGTCAACCCTCCACCTCAACCGACGCAGCTCACGTCCAAAAAATTAAAGATTTGGTATTTGCAAACCATCGATTACAACCTTGCTGATGATGTTGGAAATTCAAAATTCCATTTAAAAGATGTTTTGTGCCTCAAACGCGTCAAATCTCGATTGGTACCGAAAACACTGAATGCGCCAGCTCACACTGCATTGATTCTTCGTGACTTTTTCGCCCAAAATGAAGCCGATATCGTTCCACAACTACCGTATTCACCTGATTTAGCCTCGTGCTATTTCTGGCTATTCCCTAAATTCAAAAGACCACTCCGGGGACACCGTTTTGAGTCGATTGAAGAGACATTTCAAAAATCACCGGAATCAGTTTTAGCATCTCACATAGCCAAGCATAATTCAAACACTAATGAATATTTTGACGTGAAATTTCACACAGATGTCAAGGACAGTGTCAACAACCTAAAAAAAAAAAATACCACATGCCTGTAAAATTTAAATTCAAAACTGATCTTATTTTTTGGACACAGTAGTATGTAGAAAATAAGAACTTCTGAGTCTTCTACTTACAACTTCTCTTATTGGTCAAAATGTGAATCATATTGCCGTTTTTAAAATTATATCTCAAAAAAAGAAAGAATTATTTATTGAGATATAATTTAAAACACAGTAATATGATTCAGATGATTATTTACATCCCTATTTTTGTTTAAATTATTTTTAATAAATAGTGCTCTTTAATCCGTTTTTTCTCACATTACTGTAAATATTAAAAACAAATTTAATTAAAACTCATAATTAACATACAGTGCTTACGTAGCTAAGTGAATTACAAATTTTGATCTCATCCTATACCTATATTTATAATGCGCGACTTACTTCTTAAATGCAATGATAAACAACCAATACCTTCTTTGCATAAACAAAAAATAATAATAAGCATCGAAATGTAGTCCCCGGGAAAAAAAGAAAGAAAGGCAAGGAGAGAGAGAAGTGTAGTACGTCTCGGTTATTTTTCCCGCCACTGCCTCTCATTCGATACGCTATTGGCAGAGAGGTGTCTGCCTGCGACAAAAGAAAAACAAGCAAAAATGCAACAAAAACCAGAAAGGGGGAAAAGAGAGAAGAAGCAAAAACAGCCGAAAGTAGCGTCGTGCTATCTCTGCCACGGACGTCCTTCGATGCTTGGCGTGTGGCAATCACAATTCTCACAAATCCACCTCAAAGGCTTTTTTCTCTCCGTGTGTGTAGAGTGACAGAAGAGAGACCGAGATTTTCGGACGGACGGAGAAGAAGCGATCCCAGTGCGCATGCGCCCCGAACTAGGACAGCTATTGGCCGGCAAACCATGTGAATTAAGATTCCTCAGAGGCTGCTCTCGGACTTGGCTTCAGTATAGGGAAGCTGTCCGAGCAACAAGTGGTTACTCTCTTTCCCTTTTTTCCCATACGTGGAGCCATGGATTGCGGTGTTGTTGTGGCTTTCGACGATGTCTTTCTGCTGCTGCTGCAGCCTTGGCTAACCTGCAACAAAGACACCTCTCTGGATAGATATCGCGTTAAAGATGGTGCCTGTAGGTGGATGTGTGTTTAAGCTAAACTTTTTTTTTTCTGTCTTCAACTTTGAGTGCTCCGGCATATATCTCATCAAGTAAGATTTCGGTGAAACAGATCTTTCGTAGTGGAGAAATGATTGTGACTGATGATTATTGTTATTGTTTTTATCCACAAATGAACGAGATCTGAAAAACGCAATAATAATTTGTGTATGATGAGTATACGTCTTATCTTCTTTGAATACTTCTAAGTGTCGAAGAATTCTTGGTTTTTTTTTTGTGAAGCATTCCACATTGGATTAGCGCACTTTCCTGACTTTTTCCCTTTTGAGTCCTCACATGATCTACTTTCGTTCGATTCACTGCATCGGATAACTAAAAAATTTTTGTTAAAAAAAAATCGAATTGGCCGTTGTAGGGTTTCCACTTTAGAAAGAATTTGTAATTTTTTTTGCAGGTTGTGCGTGTAAAAAAAATCAAAGTATCACACGAGATTTAACCATCTTCTGTTAAGTGTCCTTTGATATTTTCAATAAGTGTGCATTGGAAATTTTTAGAAAATCGCATTCGAATCGTAAAAAAAAAGACTGCTATTAGGAGGTCACGAATTATCCTCGAGCACCTGTGAGTTGGCGAAAGCGAAGTAAAGGGGGGAAGGCAGGTATCCTTGAGGGGGTTTGCACCCCTCCTCTCTTCCCGAGGGCACTTTCCCGAATCCAGAACAATAGAGCCGGTGCAGAAGAAGCTTTCATGTTGCAAGCAAAACTGGACTGCAATCGACGTTGTCTGTTGTAGTGCGACAATTATCACAGTGCTTGTTTTGACCAACCAACTGGAAATGAATTGTTTCCAGTTAACATGCCTTTTTCCCACAGAGTGATCCAACAAGGAAAGATACGATAATTAAAGGTATGATTATTATTATGATCTTTATTATTATTATTATGCTTTTATTTAAAATAATTAAATAACTTATTGGATTTTTTGAATAACATTTATAGACGTTGAAAAATTTTAATTAATATGCATCAAAATGTTCAAGAAATTGGGGCAAATGGATTTAACAATTTCAAAATGCAATTTGTTTATTGTGAATTTAAACAAAAGTCTTAGATATTTTTTTCTTAAATTGTATAAATTTACGCAATAAAAATATTTTCGTTAATTCTACTTTTCCCCTATAATCTTGATAATAATTTTGAAGCTACAATTATTTTATAGACAAACTAGTATTAAACAATTTTTATTGTACGAGATAGTAATTTTTAATACAGCTAATAATTAGCTAGAAATATTTGCTTGTATTCGATTAATTCGATGTATTATGTTAACCTATACGAAACGGAATGAATGTTTTAATGTTCGATAATTGTTTGATAAATATTAGTGTACTAAATATTTATATCTATATATTATACTAAATATTTATATTATCTTTATTCAATATGCATAAATAATTTGTGCATTTTCATTTCAAACTAGTACATTTCAATTTTTAATGTTTTGCGTGAGTTCATGATTTGTATTTTATATTGATTTTCAAATGAACTTGTGAAAAAGTGCATTGAAATTAAATCTGAACATAACTTGAATTAGATGCATTTCCAAAACAAGTAAACTCGAGTAAAGTAAAATCTCATATTATACTGCAGTTTGTTTTTATTCAACCTAATTTAGCAGGTGAGGGGAAAAATCACTCATAATTTGCTTCTTATGTCAATAAATAAATAAACATGCTGTGTATATAGATTTTAGTAAACCAGAACATGGGTTTTGTCATAGGAAATAGTTCTGGTTTTCGATATATCCATGTATGCTTGGAATAATAAGCATTGCATAAGACTGAAACTCAGAAAGGGGTTAAAACTGGCGCCACACAGGGAAGCCATGAATGGTGTGGTGATTTTTTCTTGTCAAACGCCCACTTTTGCCCAGACATCAACAAAGGAGTTTTCTTTTGGGGGGTTGTCTTGTCCTTTGTGTGGTGAGTGGTCTATGGCCACATTAAGCCAACTCCATGATAAGGAATGCCGTCTCGAATCCCCTGCAGGAGAGACTCCTTGACACAAAAGAAGTACGAAGTCCATTCCTCTAAAGGGGTTGTCTCTTGTCTTTTGTTGCCTTGTTTGCAAGTCCTGTGTAAACTGTTTAAACAGTAAAGTGAAGACGCGTGTGTCGTTGTGGTTAGCTTTGCATGGTATTTAAATAAACTTGTTTATTTAAGCTGTACCATGAAAATTGGAATTCCATTCCCGGCGGAAAAGTAGTCACTTCTTCAGTGTGAGCCGAATAAGTACTAATCTAATGAAAAATTTTCCGATTCTGCAAAATTGGTTGTGTTTTTAAAGTTAGGACACATTTGTAAAACGTTAAGAACTATGATATTAATAGTAAACATTATAAGCATTAGATTTTGGATGGAAAGAATTTAATGATGTTTTAAAATGTTGAAAAATTTTCAGAATATAAGAATTTGATATTTTTTAGTTTTGAATTAAACAATGAATTTATTTTAACTTCCTTGTTAATTTTATTCTGGGATTTTAATTTTGTATTTGCTTTCATTTTATTTCTTGTAATCAAAAACCGAATCAATGCACAATTTTGCAACAGATTTTTTTTTAATTTTTAAGAAGATATGTTCAAATTATTGAAAATAAACTGAATTTGTCCGTCGCCTTCTCATTCCAAATTGTCCATCAGCTAATGTACGATTTTCCTTTTCTTATGTCTTAAGTTAATCCTTTTATTCGCGATTTTTTACGCAATTTAGATCGAATTTTTTGTTAAAATGTTATACCTAAAGTCTTTAATGATATCACGAAAGTAAACAATCAATAATTTTTTTAATTAATTATTAATTTTAATTATAATTCTGTATTTGTTTAATTTTAATTACTTAATCAAAAGATGTATCAGTATTAAAAAACATTGAGTATGTTTAGACGAGAATTCAGTTACTATTTCCATTATTAACCGAACAACTTAATTTCTACGAATTTCACTGAATACTGTGGTATAAAATCCACCATTAAAAATATTTGTGTTTTATTTTGCTTGCTAAAATTCCTAATTTTTTAATATTATTTTATTTGAATAAAATATAGGTTCTTAATGATAACTATAGATTCATCACAATAGTGATAGGAGACAATTCGTCTAGAGAAAAATTTTCTCTGCAAAATTGTTTAAAATTTATTTTAAATTTTTTTTTTTTTTTTTTTTTTTTTTTTTTTAAATTCTTTTCTGCATCTTTTAATACTTTTTTTTTTTCTGTTCAAATTTTAATATAAGATTAAAATAACGGAATAGTATAAAATT
The DNA here is from genome assembly GCA_021605075.1 of Caerostris darwini. Classification (NCBI taxonomy): domain Eukaryota; kingdom Metazoa; phylum Arthropoda; class Arachnida; order Araneae; family Araneidae; genus Caerostris; species Caerostris darwini. The sequence goes on from BPLQ01003582.1 coordinate 896,223, forward strand.
TTAATTAAGGAAAAAAAAATCTTAAATTATAAGAAATACGTATTTTGTTTATTAAATTATTTATATTGCATTATATGATTTCATTAGCCATACTATACATTATAATATTTAATTACTTCTAGAAGAATTTCGTGATTTTCTTTACTCTTTTAAAAAAAGAAACATATTCTTAAGTAGTTTGTTTGAAATAATATCAATATACACCAATCGTTAAATTATTAAAAAAAAAAAAAAAAAAAAAAATAGAAGACAATTTCTTAATGCCATTGCATTAAGATGCATGCAACTTATCAAGTGAAATTTTTTTTGTTGTAATTTGTTTTTAAAGGAACTTATCTCAAAAACAATTTTAGCGATGGCACAGTCACGTTAGGTTTTGAAAAGATAGGGGGGAAGGGGTAAAAGCGGTAACAGACTGGTCTTTTCAGCTATCACTGATTTTGTTAAAGATGATTTGTCCTTTGTTATGCTATGTGACCTTTGGAATTTACTTACAAACTGGTTGGTTATTTCGTCTTACTTCTGAGTCTGAATTAGTATCATGAAGATTTAACTTTCGCAGGGTTAAAGGAGAAGGAAAAAGGCAATCAATAAGAATGACTTACAAGGTAAAAAGGTACAACTCTTTAGTATTAGGGACTCTTTGATTTTGACTTAACTGTTCAGTTTAACGGAATTATCTGGCTGAACAACATATATACGAGGTTAGATCATCATATTGTGAACATTTTATAAGTAAGATATTTTTTAATCTAGTTTGATCATAACATTTTTTGTTATCTATATACTTTAAAAAATTGTTGGTTCTTTCTTTATGATTAAGACATGAGAATTTTACTACTAAGTCAATTAGCATTTTTATTATTTTGTGTATTTAACTTGGTTATGTAAACAGTAAGTTATGATATTTATTTCACGCATGACGATTTGATAAAATTCTGAAAAATTAATGTGTTATCATTTTTTTTTCTTAATATAGTAACGAATTTCTAATAGATAACAATGAAAGCGAAGTATGAGACGATTTCCTATAATTACAAGAGAAAATATTTGTACTTAGTCTGTACTTAATCATTCTATGATTATAGATTTGATTTACATTCTATGATTGCATTGACTTTACAGTTTGAAAGTCTGTGTAAAAGTTTCTCTATTAGAAAATATAGGCATACTTGACTTACGAACAATGTTTTTATACTTTTGGTAGATTTCTCATTGTATTCTATTAGAAATTCATTAGTATATTAGGGCATATTAAAATAAAGCAAAAAGATATAGTATAGGATTTAATTAAAACTGCATTTTTTTTTTTTTTTTGAATAATTGTCAGTAACAGTTAAAATAGATGGTCAATTGATGATCTAAGTCGGCCATCTGTTACTTATCTTAACGAACTTTATTTGGAATTAAAAAATCCTTCCGTTGCTGGTTGAATTTGTCTGTACTGTTTATATAGTTACTGTACTGTCTTAGAATAGTTAAAAGCATTTTCAATTCACAGATTAAACTTTGGAAATAGCATCTTCATTTTGAGTGCCACTTACTAGTTATTAATTCGGTTGGATGTATATTATTTTTAGTGATGCTGTTCTTTTCTTCATTAGTACTTACTTCTCTAACGATGTTTAGAGAATTTTTTTTTTTTTTTTTTTTTTTTTTTTGATTTTCACAAATATAAAATAATAGAATAAGTGCGAATTGAAGGAAGTTGGATACTAAGCTCAATTAACAGCATAGTTCAAGTTAGATTAAATTTATTTAGATTAGATTTATCTATTATTAATTAGATTAGATTTATTTAGATTAGATTTATCTATTACTATAGGTAATAAAAAGATAAAGGGATAAGGGGAGTAATATTCATATTTTCAAAATCACGGGAAGGAAGTTCATATCGTAAACAGATTAAAAAAAGACAAATTTTTATAATTCAAAATTAGTTTTAACAACATTTCAGACCATCTATCTAGAGCAATTAAGTTTGTAAGTAGAAACAACAAATATTTTAAAATATTTTTTTTCCTTTAAACTAGGAATTTATAAACTAATATTATTCGAAATCTAATACCAATTTTTTTTTTCTTTTTAAACAACTGAAATTTTCCATCATAGCTGGTGGTCCTCTCATGTTCCAATATTATTTTAAAAATTTTAATTCTTACTTTGATTTTCATACTAAACCAATTAAATTCATGCGTATGATAAACACAACTATAAGCGATTTTAAATAATGATTGTTTATTAAAAAAAAAAAAAAAAAAAAAGGTTCGGTGTTATGAATTCAACGGGCTATTAGGAAAGGCAAGTCACTTTATACAAATCTCAATATCAAAACATTGTATATGTTTAGGATTTGAATCATTTGGTTTTAGGGAAATAGCTCTATGAGCAACAATTTTTATTTTAAAAGGAGGTACCGACTCGGAACTTAGAAACAAACAATATTCTGCAGTTCTCGTAAGAGCAGAAGCCTCTTCAAATTTCCCCGTAAAAACTAGCTCCTCCCCCCTCACTTTGCCTATTTTGAGAAAATTTGCGCTACCATTTTGAAGTGGGGTTCCGAAATGACGGCTAAGTATCTTTTAAAAACGGAATTACCTCTCGGGAATAAAAATCGGTTCCGTTTTGTTCTCTTTTGTAAACAGTGGCTGCAACCTGTGGTGGAGCGGCACTTCAATAAGTATATATACCTATACATAAAAAGACTAAACTTTACAACCCCCCTTCCCTTTTTTTTTTCTTTCTTGCCCTTCTCTTTTAAAGTGGAGATAGCGCCAAAATAAAATCGCCAAATGAGTGACCCGTATTTCGACTTCAAATGAGGTAGAAATCTTACAAAAGTGAAGGGTTGAAGAAAGTAAACTTTTTGAATATGAGCAGAATTGAATATTCAACTTTTGAATATGAATTCATATGCAGTGATACTTCGATGCTTTCTTAAATGTCCCTCATGTGGATGTAAGTATTTATATTTCATTTTCTAACTTTCTAAAGAATTTTCTGTACTTTTAAAATTATAACATAATGTGTTATATAGATTAGTTTGTCGCTCTATGGTCATTTTGTCCACACTTTAGGCTAATTAGATCGGGACCTACAGTTTAACGTGAATTCCCAACCACTTACAAACATCCATACCACCGCCTGGATTCGAACCTGAAGCCGGGGGTACCAGATGCCAAAGCGCTAGCCATTTGGCCATCAGGCCGCATTATATAGATTACAGAAAATTGTTAAATAATCAGAAGTGATTAATTATTTTTTGTGTATTTTTTTATTTTCCCCGCATATTTGTTTGAAGTTACTACTTCGCATACAACGTTATAGCACTGCAATAAATTGAAATGAACCGAATTTTTACAATAAAATATCCCCATTATTTTATTTTGAATATTTTAATGTAGTAAATGGTTGCTTTCATAGCAGTGTTGCTTTTTAAATAAAATTAGAAAGAAATAATTACTTCTATAAGAGAAAAAAAATTTATTCGTTGAGAATTTCGATGCTTATGATAATCTGTTTTTGGAAAATGATGAAAGTCAAAATTATCCGAAAACAAATAACACGTGGAAAAAAAATTGTTTTAAACAGTCATAACTTAACAACTCGATTTTTATATCGTTTATAAACTTTGCTTTATTTATCTCCAAAATAAAAGCTGTCTTTTTTTTCTAAATCTAATTATTAAAAAAAAAAATAAAATTTTTATTTTCCCTCATTTACTTAAAAAAATAAGATGGTCTTTAAGCAAATAGTGTGTATAAAATGAAGCTTAGACTGTATAAAATAATTTGAAGCTGAAAAATTATTTACCCAGCTTCAAAGCAAAAATATACATGTATAATATTTTTTTCTAACATTAGTTAGGAGAACGTTATTAATTATTTTATATCCCATGTCCATTCTTGTTTAATATATATTTCACTACTTAGGTTTTTTTCTCGATTCAGTAAATGATTTAAACTGATTAAAAAGGAATTGCTTTGTTAGTATGGTACTTCTCGATTTAGGTAATCTTCTTCATAAAGTATTTCCAGATAGTTTGATTCTCGTTTTCTTTTCAAAATAAACTAGCATTTTCCCAAGGTTAGGAATTTGGATGCGAAAGACTTTTGCTCTGGTTAATATTTATGTTCATATTCATCAACTTATTATCCATTCTCTTATACCTTTGTACATTTGATTCATCTCTGAATAATTGCATTTAAAATTTCCTACATATCCATTTATATTAGAGGACTAATTATAATGAAACTGATGTAAATTATACAATAAATTATCAAATTTATTACTTCATTTCTCTACATAATACAAATTATATTATTTAGCCTTTAACGAATTTTTTTTGCACTAGTAAATTTATGACGGACTTATGGTTCATATTATGATGGTATATTTAATTTTAATGATGATTATTTCATGTTTGTGATGGAATAATATAATATTTCTTCTTATTTTATGGTTAACTTTCACTATTTATGAAAATTAAAACATTCAAAACTTTGATAAAATATGCCGTAATAAATTTCTATCTTGGATTATTTATATCTGCTCTATTTATCACAGTTAACTTTTTTATACGGATATTATTGCATTCACTAGAATCTCTTGAACAACAAATTTTACAAACGACATAAATTTTATTGTCAATAAATGTTTCAGTACCATGTTACTTGGAAATGTGTGTTATTTTGGAGAAAATGAAAGGAAAATTGAAATTCATTTCACGAAAATTTAACTGTAGGAAACATTTAATTGAATGCAAAAAAATAAAAAACTCCCGGATTCTTTTTCGAGGGAGATTTTCAGCCAAAGATGGTGTTACGTCAAAAATTGCAATAACTTACTCTCATCGCAGACTGCCGAAAGCGAAGTTGTTTGGAACCCCGCGGTGATTGTGGGCATACAAAGGACAGGCCGATGTCAGTTTTATGATCCCCCCCCTTTCCATTTCGGCCACCCCTCACCTGAGGATGCTGCTTGCTTTCCGAGGAGTTCTTCCAAGCAAAGCTAACTCCATTTTTACGCAAAGGAAAATGTTTGTTGTTTGAGTTGTTAAGTGCGTATGTTTTCCGTTTGATGAATGAAGTTAAACATGTCAAAGGCTGTCACTTCCTAAGGTACAGTTCTCCTTTCTAATGTTATGTGTGTTATGTCTCCTTTCTAATGTCACTGTTGTTGTGTTATGTGTGTTTTACCTCAGTTAAACCATGTGGATTATTTATATCTTTTCTACCACTGATATTTATTATAACAATACAGTTACGTCAACAAGGAAAGGAAAACGTTTTTATTTCTGAAGCAATAATTTCTTTACTTTTAAATACCAAGAAGAAAAATTGGATGTGATGTTGATATTCTCAGTTAAACCAAGTGGATTATTTACATCTTTTCTATCACTGATATTTATTATAACAATGCAGTTATGTCAGGGATGGGCAAACCTTTTCGGTCGCGGGCCAAAAATCGAAAGGAAAAAAAAAGAAGTTTGGAGGACCAAGATAAATTTTTCTAAAATTTAAAAAACTATATACAAGTATTACAATTTAAATATGTTAATGAGATGAATAAAATTGCTATTTCATATTTTAAAAGTTCCTTATAGTGAGGTTCGAAGTTAGATGTACTGATTCTAAGAACGAGGCTAAATGTTCATCTGTCAGTCTACTTCTGAAATAATTCTTTCTGAGGTTCATAGTTGAAAATACTTGTTCACATATATGAGATGAAGCAAACATAGCACTGATTTTCTGGGCGTGAGATATTAAATTTGGGAAACTTACTTTCGATAATGATTTGTAAAACTGGTATATTTAGAAACAACTGTTTGAGATGATTGTTAGATTGCAACTCAATTAATTCAACCTCACTGTTTCACATGTCACATGCTGTCTTTTCCTAAGGTACAGTTCTCTTTTCGTGTGCTGTTGTGCTATGTGTGTTTTATCTCAGTTAAACCATGTGGGTTATTTAGATCTTTCTATCTACCAATGATATTTATTATAACAATACAGTTACGTCAACAAGGAAAGGAAAACGTTTTATTTTGAAGCAATAATTTCTGTACTTTAAATACCAAGAAGAAAAATTGGAATATGTTGTTGATATTCTCATTAAATTAAGGGGCATTAATTGTTTGTTAATGAAGTTAATAAATAATAATAAAAATCTGCTTAGGAATTTTTTTTTTTAATATAATCATGTTTGATGCGAAATATTTTTTGTGAATATTAACAAATGTGATTGAAATATTTTAATAGTTACAAATTCATTTTTTAGTTCTTTGGTCAAAAATATTTATTAAATCAATTCATTAATTTTATTCAAGCGCATTAATGTATTTAATCAAATTACGAAAATTATAAAGCAATATTTACTAAATTTTCAGTGACGGAAAGATTACACAAATTATGTTAATATTTTATTAAAATGCAATTCTGAATTATTTTTTTTTGGATTTTGTTATAAATAAACGAAATTAGATATTATTTCAATAAATTCTTTTGATTTATTTTTAAGTCGTTAGAAAATTATTTGTACTAATATTCTTTTAGTAATAGTTTTCTGGTACTGTAAAATGTTTTTCACTTAAAAATTACAGGATATTTATTTATACAAGAGAGACGGAGAAAAAAAGTTATATATTTTTACATCGTTTTTATATTTTACATCAAATGTTTCCCATTATTTAACCATTTTGTTATCTAATCAATATATAAATATACATTAAAGATTAAAATTTTTTTTAAAACGTTCCCTTAAATTTAAATGAGATGTAATATCTATTTTAGCTGTTGGCAATAAATCTTAATAATAATGATAATAATTAAGTATATCCAAATTAACCAATAAAATAGTAAATCTCATTATAACTTCATGATCAATACTTATTGTAGTATTTTAGTAATTAATTTATACGAAAGTTCGACTTTATATATTCATATTTATCTTGCCCACACATTTAATTTTTAGAAAATAAAGATGCCAAAACAAATTACAATGATCCTACCAGTGAAATATGTTATTTTTAATTTAAGTTTATCACCTTTGAAGTAATAGGAATTGAATTAAATTACGTTATTTTTTAGCAGTCTCACTTTAGATTTTTAAGGTATTGTCGATAGAGGGGAAGTATAATTGTTTTAATAATTATTATTTTCCAAATTTACTGTATAAAAAAAAGTTTTAACTGTTATGTTTAGAAATATTTTTAAACGATTTATAATTGGTATGTGAATGAAGAAAAATGTCAGGAAAGCGAATTGTACTTAAGTTTCCTCCCAGCATTATAACAAAACGTTATTACAAAAAACGTTTCCTCCAAACAATTATTACAAAATTACTTGATGTTTACATTAATAAAAATTTTACAGTACAATTATAATTACAAGCGTATTAATGATTGAAAGTAAAAGAATGTGAACCTTATCATTCGCGAACGTAGCCACTTCCCTTTCTCTCTGTGGTTAGGAACGATAAACCAATTTAGAAACCGAATTAAAGGGTGGTAGTGTTTGTGTCGATCATGATCGCATAAGGCACACTCTTGCTTCCTCTAGGAAGTTGAGGTTTGCCTTGCAGAAGAGGTAAGGAGCGTTTGTAGCGACGCCAGAAATGTCGACCTCAAGCAGACACTGATCAAAATTCTGGGACATCTCTGGAATACTAATGGCCCGCAGTCTCGGAAGTCTTGAGTGCCGATTACGAAATACCCTCGGCCGAATTAATCGTGAACATTCCAAAATATTTTACGCCTGTTGTCGATACGTTTCGTTTCAAAGAGTGCTGCATTGGACTTGCCTAGCGAAGTCTTATTGCTTGTTTATCGCCTTAATTTGTGGTACCCATAATATTTGTTTAGACAATAAATATAAATAATGAAACGTTTTTGTTTTTCATGCGTTAAAACAAAACAAATCTACTATTGAATGTTTCTAAGTTAATAATGCTACCAAATTGATAATTGTTTTACTATTCCTTTTGTAAAACATTTTTAACGAATACAATCGAGAAGTTTTTATTATATATATATATATATACATATATAGAATGATAAAGTTTACTCAAAAGTAGATATTACTCTATTTACTTTGTGTTTACTCAAAAGTAGATGTCCAACTTTAAATGAATTAAATAAGCATCTAAAATTATTTAACAACATAATGGTTTTTTTGTTTTTTTTATATTTCTAATGCAGCTGCAAACATTTAGACATTTGTCTTTTAGGCCTTAAGTCAACGCCGCATCGACGTAACTCACTTAGCACTACGTAGGAGGTGCGTGTAGCTTGAGGATAAGCTACGGACGCAGAGTAACAATACCCCCGCAACACTCTACGGTCATGTAAGACCGGGAACTACTGCTTAAAGTGGTTTTCAAACCACTACAAACATCCATGACACCGCCGGGACACGAACCCGAAACCTTTGGTGTCGACCCCCAGTGCGCTAGCCACTCGGCCATCAGGCCCCACAACGTAATTGTTATTTTTTTTTAAATAGTTACCTAATAGATATTAAAAAAAATTTTTATTAGAAGAATTATAATTGAATAAAAATTCCATTTTATTGTACATCACAAAAATCCTAGTGTGTGTGTTTTAAAACTTATAGTAATGGATCGCTAAGATTCAGCTGCTAATTGAAATATTAAAATCCTTTTTAATACTTTTGTGAAGGTAGAATGGAATTTAATAAGAAACACTTTAACTTCGTATCAAATTAAAAGTACAGTAGAAAAACCTGTCGCTAAATCATTTCATTGCGCAGGTAATTATTCAATATTTAATTAGTTTTTTATTTGATAATTTTTTTGTTTTCTTTTCTGCAAGAACGAAACGCGAGTACAAAGCAAAATGTAAAACGAACAATCTAGAATACCATAAAAATAATAATAAAAGAATGCAATGAAAAAACAACAACATTGTGCCGCAGATAATTGAACCTTTGTATGAAAATGTGAACATTTCTTAAATCCTCGAAACCCGTATCCTTGAGAGGAGTCAAGGTCACATTAAAAACCGCGAGAGCCCGAGTCCATTGGAAAGAAGTTCAGCGGCAATAAATGAATTGAGATTGGCATTTGCTGTTCAATTAATATGATAATCGCAGACTAAGTATCGTTTCCGAGATAAACAGGAAAAAATGGAATCCTGCTCGGCAGGCTGTTGCTCAATATTCCTTAGAGGTAGAAAGAAGTCACTCTTTGTGAAAATAGAGATAAAATGGATGTTTTGATTCGGAATTTTTTTTCTAAATCATTTGAAAACGTGACATCCTGTCTGCCAATGAATTCCACGCATGTTTGGAAGCCCGTTTGTTTTGGTGGTCATTGTTGCTACAATGTACTTGTTGATGTCAACTTACTTGAATGCTGTCTAAAGAAAATTTGATGAAAATTTTGTCTTGAAAAATTGCCTTCTTGAATTTCCTCAAACTATTTACATTCAATTTAATGCGAAACCTATTTCTATGGTTTGGTTTGGTTTGTCGCTCTACGGTCATCTTTTGCACACGTTGGGCTGAACAGCCTATTTGTATGAGAAACCAACTAGATGGATCGATTTGACAAAAATAAAACGTGCTGCAACTTTGAGTCTATATCATGAGATTATTAATCATACATTTTAATTAACTTCTTTTGAAACATTTAACGTTATTTCGTCTTTATGTACATAATTACAGCTAAATGAGTATTGTTGATTGTACGATTTGATATGCTATCATATATTTAACTCGAACGTCTTTTGATTGAGATTCTCATTCAAACCATATTTGGTTATTTGATGTATGCTGTCTTCATAGAATTCCCAAATAGTAATCATAAAACAAATAGCTTACACACTGTATGTAAAAGACATTTGTTTATTCATAGATGATAATCAGTACTTGCAGCTGTGTGCATATATTGCGCTATTTCGAGACAACCAGATTAACATAATGTTCGTATCTTGCAGCAATGGTAGTTGAAAGAATTATTTGTTTTATTAGACTAGTTTGGAGTGCATCATTTATTTTTCTGTATTCTGTTACTTAATTCAAAGAAATAATTCAGTCAGTTTGTTGATAGAATTATTTATTACAAATCAAATTCTTAATATTTGTTAATATAATTTCCGGACAGGATTTGGCGAAATTATGGAAAGCGATATGTTGAATGTTGTCTCTCCAGTTGCAGAATTGTACTTTGGAACATCAGCTAAATTTTCATAGCAATCGTTCACAAGTATGTTTAAAAAATATAGTTATGCTAACTATTATTTATTTATTTATTACTCTTTTTTTCCCAAATATTGCATGAAATGGAGGCATACCTTTTCTTATAACTATTCTGCAGTTTCAATGTCATTGAAAAATCGACGGAAGTAAGATTCGAATTAAAATTAAACTTCTAATAGGAATAATGATTGTAACTACATTATTTATTTAAGAGAAATTGCAATTAATAGAATTTTATTTCACATACATTGTGTCATATCAAGTAATTCGCATAAAAAAAAACAAGTCAGGAGGCCATTACGTGACTAATGATCTCAGTTTATTTTTGAATGTATAAATTTTTATAAATCGATTACAAAACGAATTCTTCAAATTCAGCAAATCCACAATTATTGTGTTGGTATCCTAATTGTTTAACCACTTTTGTTCCTTATTATTCTGATATATATTTTTTTATATCTTCATAAGTTTCCGAGAATCTTATGTATGAAGGAAATGGAGGGTTATGTATATTGGATATATATACACGGATGTTATTAAAAATATTAAGCGTTGTGTAGTGGTTAATCAGTTTCGCTTGGATTTTTTTTTATATCATAGATATAATTTTAATTTTTGCATAGAGAAATATTTGACTATTTTGCTTTCTTGTACCGTTGCGTAATCTTGGACATTGTATTTAATCGAGGACAAAAGTTTTGATCTTCTTGACGAAATCCAGTCGCGTCCTTGCGCTTTTAAACGTCACTGAGGTCGTCAACATGCTTTCATCTCGTTTTGAAAACGTTTCTTTCTGCGTCAGGAGAATTTTAACTTGCGTCACATGAATTTTGAATGTTGCATTTCACAGTCATTTATTTATTTTTCGCTCTCTAATTTTAATCACTGATTTAAAATTCACTTAAATAAAATATCACGGACATAATCATTTTTCCATTACAAAAAGAAGAAAAAGAAAAAGTTCTAAAATGTAAATAGGTTGCACTTATATGCTTTTTTTTTTAATAACATAGTATACACTAGAAATGTTAACTTTAATTTTAATTTACGCATCATAATCACATAAAAATTATTTTTCTAACATTTTGTAATTTTCTCAAAGCAAGGTAAAAAATAATTATAAATTGCCTTCCAATTTTTAAAAAATTATTTCCTCGTAATTTTAATAAAGTTAAAATATTTTAAATTTTACAAATAGTAAATTTCATTGGATTTTTAACATGACACCGTTAAAAAGAATTGAGAAAAATGTTTCGTATAATGGGGGAAAAAAAGGGCATTGTTATTTAATTATGTCGAAAGTTACTATTTAGTTCTAATGGCTAATTAAAAGATAATCAACAAAAATAAATAGTTTATAAATTTTTAAAAAAAAAAAAAAAAAAAAAAAAAAAAAAGATAATCAACGAAATAATATTTTTTAAGTATTAAGTTTTAAAAGTATCATTATGTTAAAATATGTGTTGTTCTAGAAATGATGGTTAAATTTTTTTAAACCCATCTATCACTAACGAAAATTTTAAATTCAAATCATTAACCAACCAAAGGTGGACATTTCCGTGTATTTCTATTCTGATCGTAACTAAATAATGGCAAGATTTAACGGATCGTCGAATGAAGGGGTCAACTTACTTCAAAATATGCTAACGAATTCATTAAGTTCAAATGAATCTGTTAGTTCTTTTTATTCGCATCTGTTCGCCTGAACACCTGTTGAGTTTCTGTTTTAAACAATCTTCGAAAATTCTTTCAGTTTGACTTGATTGACTGATTGAATGACGGTTTATTTATAATTAATTAAATTTGATATCACAGCTTTTCTGTAAATATAAATATTTATTAGTACTTTTTACAAAACCCACTTATTAATATTATAACTCTTAACATACACTGACTATTAGCCGTTTTTCAATATGCAGCAAAATTTTTATTCTTTGCAGCTTAAAAAAATAATAGCGAATCTGTAAAGGAATGCAAAATTTATACCGATTTTAAATAATATTTAATGAGTTGCTCTTTCAAACTGCCGACCTTTTTAATGATTTGCGTTATTGATGTTTTTTTGTAAATAAATACTTATTAAATAATATTTCCTTTTTTGAGAAACTGAATTATTAAAATTAAATTTATTGCTTATTTTTTTCCCTTTAAACTGCACTTAAGAAATTTATCAGATATATTTCATATATATATATAAAGCTATTAAATCGTCTTTACTCAAAGACGGTCTGATGGACAATTGGCTAGCACTCTAGCTTTTGGTATCACCGGCTTCAGGTTCGCATCCTGGCGGTGACATGGATATTTGTTAGTAGTTCGGAATCCACGTTAAGTTTCAAAATATGTCCCGATCTAATTAGCTCAAAGTGTACAAAGAAATGACCGTAGAACGACAAATCAAACCATACTGACGTTAAAAGCTTTATTTCACGTTAAAAATCATATTTTTAGGGAGTTACGAATTAAGGAATAAATATCAGCTTCAATATTTCAGATTGCTTAATCTTTTCACAATGCTTGTATAAATATATATCGCTTAAATAGTTTTCGTGAAATTAAAACTTTTCCAATGGCAAAAATTGAAATCTTAAGTGTAATAAATGTTATAAAATCCTCCCGACGATACGATTGATTTCATGCAAAATTTACGAAAATACTTTATCATATACAGTTTTAATTTATTAATTTTTTTTACTCTCTTTTATCATGGTTTTGGGTAACTATGTCCTACATAAATTTTATCTGTAAAATATCACACTTGGGCATATTTTAATTTTTGAATGTCTTTTCCATAAAAATGATATAAAAACAACTTAACAATTATATTTTTTAAAAACGTTAAAATTTTCGAATTTCTTCAAAATTTATTAATTATACTGTATACTACATATTTTCAAAATTTGCAAAATAACCACTGATCATGACCACAATATTGTTGTATTGCATGTCAGTTTATCCAAAATCAGCAGATTTCAAATAGAACGAAATTGCACGAACACAACTTTTGCAGAATAACATGGATAAATTATCAAAATTTTGATGTTAACTTCTGTAACACTCGATTTGTAAATAACTATTTATTTATGCGTAAATCTTGGTCAAAAATGCTTTCAGTCGTTTGCTTTGTTTTCAATGCACTACGTATTACATAATTAGTTCCTGTTGTTGTTTAATCTTTTCCTGGTAGGCAATCAAAATATTTCATTGCGATCTGAGTAGCGGCAAATTTTATAAATTGTCTCGGCCTTTAGCAAATCGTTGCTTTATTCCTTTATGTGTGCAATTTTGAATCCAAATTTCATATGCGGTCATTCTATTGCACTTGGTAATTATTATGGATTGCGACTTATCTTTATGTATTACTTCATAAAATTGTTTTGTGACCATTTCTGATCGGTTGACGACAGTTGCACTCGTAACTATGTGATGTGCAATTATATTACTCAAAGTAAACTGTTACCATTCACCCACTATTCCTTTTTTTATGTTTCTGAATTTGTACTGGATTTACGAAATATTTTGTCTGTCATTTGTCTATTTTGCTTTCACAGATTAAAAATCTTATAATGTTTATCCAGGATTAACCATAATGATGCCAATTTTTTTTAATCATTTCAAATTTAGAAATAAATTTGAAATGAAATCAAATTAGAAGTTTGGTTTGTCGCTCTACTATCCATTTTTGCACACTTTGGGCTGATTAGTGATTCGGAATCCGCGTTAAACTGTAGGTCCGGTCTAATCAGACCGGACCTACAGTTTAACGTGGATTCCGAATCATTATCCATCCACCGCCAGGATTTAAACCTGAAGCCCGTAGTACCAAAGCCAGAACGCTAGCCAATTTTCCAATTTGAATTCCGTGAATAGTCATCAAAGACACATATATTTCTTAATGAATATTTAATCTCATTTACTTTTACTTATTTATAACCTAGAAATTACTTTTAACGAAAATACACATAATGAGTGCCTCTGTTTTTCTTTATCAGTTTATATCTATCATTTTTTTTTTTTTTTTTCCAGTTTAACATTTTAAAAAAGAGCACGTTCTGAAACATTTTTAAACTGTTTTGGGAGACCTGGCATTCTTTAAATTTACTATATTAATCAATATTCTTCATTCTACGATTGTAGTTTTTATTTTAGTTACCTTATTTCCTTGCAAGGTCATATATTCATCATTGCAAATGTTCATAATTTTTTATTCATTACTTGCCATCAGCTAAATAGTGCTACGTTCGCTTCAACAATCACTTAGCCCTCTTACACAAGCATCTCTGCTGAAATGTCGAGGTAGAATTAAAATAAAGCAAAAAAAAATTTTTTTTTTTCAATAATAGAGAAGAATAATTATGCTAATTTTTAGTCATTTTTGAAGGTGTCATGCGAAAGGTTGTTGAAAGAACACGCGACTGGTCCCACCGGCGCGACACAAGCTCGATATGAATGCGACACAACCTTGAGCGGGCTGCAACAGAATTTTGGTCACGTAAGAAACCGTCCGGCGCCGAATTTTCGTCACATTTTAATCGAAACTCATCGATTATTATCGATACCAACTGAAGATTGAATCCAAGACAATTTTAATGAATTCGCCTCTGTGTATAAAATCGATTACAATCGAGTCTTCCGCTTCTGAGTGGTTGGGACTGGTTTATGGAGGTTTGATCCGCAGAAAACGCACATGTAAAAGGACAGGTATAATAATGGGCATTTGATCGAAATTACATGGAAGTAAATTAATTAATTGCTGCAATTATTACGAGGCTTTTTCGTGAGAATCCTATTCTGGTGTGTTTGCGATTAATTATATATCTAATTACTAGAACATCGATATTATGTTGTAAGAATTTTCAACAATAATAATGTAATTAAAGGCGATAACGATGTAATTAACGATTTTAACTTAAAGGCAGTTTGATTGGACAATTTTTAAATTTGCTTGATTATGTGGAAAATTCATTTTATACCAAAATACTTTTAATTTTTAAAAATGAAATAAAAACTTTCTTTTATATTAATTCCTTAACTAAAGATTTTTAATCATTCAATTTATTGTTCAGTGTAAATTTCAGAGAAAATTGGTTTAAAATATAATTTTTAACGTACTTATTAGAATGATAGTAATATATTCCTTTTGATGACCTTTAGAGCTTTTAATCAAAAAAGCTACACTGCTATGCAAAATTTCAGCAATAGCTCCCCCCCGCCCCTCATCCCTAATTTCACAAAAATCACTAACTACTAGTCACTAAATACTACTTAACTACTTTTTAAAGGGTAAAAAAGTATATTAACAATAAATGTCCTTTAAATAAAGGGTCTGATCTCCATTAACTACAATGGCTGTTTGGCACCATCTCTTCATATTTAACACTAAATAATCCTACAGTTGTTAATATAAGTGTCCCTTTCTATATGAACAACAATTTCAGTTGTAGGACTTTCTTCGGCGTATATAGCAGTGCGGTAGGTGTCCCGCATGTTCTTCTCAATTTAAATCAAGTGAGTACTATGGTCAATCCATTCTAGTAATATATTCAATTTTAAAAAGTTTCCCAAATGTACTAACCTTGATGTAACGTGTATAAAAACGAAGTCTGAGCTAAAGGCACCTCGGAACAGACGAGTATGGGAGAGGATCATTTGTTGATAATAGTGATCTTTAATAGCAATACTTCCAGTGAAAACTTGGAGCTATCGCAATGTTTTCTGAAACGAGCTCGCTAGGATGACAACAGAGCTCCTTCCCTGATATTAGTAGCATAACACAGTGACTCCTACCTTTCTCAATATCAACCATTGAATCGCTTCAAGGGTTGCTTACACCATCTCCCCATATTTAACACTAAATAATCCTCTAGTTTTTTTATTGTCCATTCCTATATGAGCATCTGTTTCAGTTGTAGGACTTCCTTTAGCATATATAGCAGTGCGGAAAGCTGCTGAACCGGCTTTCAACTATAAAAAGATCTTGATTCCATTAATGAGATGTCCAGTCTGTGTTTCATACCCCAGTCTAAACTGCCACCGATGAACAGCTGCCAATTGGATGGTGCGTTGAGTATGGTGGGAAGATATGCCACTTTTATTATTCAAAGCAAAGCTGGATACTTATCTTTTCGTTTTTGTACACAGCTTATGAACATAGTTGCTCGCTGATTGGTCATCGCTGTATCAGTCAGAACGATGGATGATGCAGGACGGTGTATCAGTCATCTATGGCTTTGTTTTTCCATAGGGGGCCGCCATTAATTTTATTTTAAGAATTTCCAAGCTAGGGAAGCAACAATTTTGTAGACTTTGAAACTCATGATCTTCGCTTATCACACTACACTCTTCTTTAAGTTTGCCGACAATTCTACCCTGTATAAAGTTGCCCAAATGGGGTTTTCTAGCTATACTGTATACGTGAGCTGGTTTGAAACTTACAGCGAATGTCTTCATGGCACCTATTGTATTTCTATTGTTGTCTTGGTCTGCGCATGTCGACTACACGTGTTTTGCGTACTTTCACGTTATCTGTGACGTCGTGTTACTGATATTTGCATACGATATTTAATTGATGGATTTTGATTTGCATTGCTATTTTAATAGTTCAATTGGGTATTTATTATATAGGTCACAATAAGATATTTTCTGCAATTTCATATCTGATTACAAATTGCATTACGTTGTTGAAATTTACACACCAGTGTATATTTGCTTATATTTTGTATGTAATGGCTTGTTTAGTTCAAATGTAATTTATAACATTTTTATTTTTATTTTTTCAATACGATTATTTAAACGATTTCAGAGACTCATATAACATAATCTGAACATTAAATTGTTAAACCAGTTTAAATTTCAAAGTAAAAAATTACTTGAAATTTTGAAGGAGTTATACTTATTAATGAAAATTTTGGAAGCGAAAATAGATTCAAACACCGTTCCCACAATAAAAAAACTATTGTAAACATATGAATAAATTGCATTTACTGTAGAGATTTTGAAACAAGTTAATTTCTATTCATTGCAGTTTATGATAAATTTATATTGTACTTGGAAAAAAAATATATTCGCTTTTCTGTAACAATGATTTATATATTGACACAAGACTTTTGACACGATTTGATGTACATTTGTTTTAACCCAAGGTATATATTTTCGCATGTAGAAATTAATTCAAATATTGTAAAGATGAACAGCATTTTGAAACCATTGCTGGTGAGTGAATACTTTTCCTTCGGGTCATAGAAAGCAAGTATTAACAAACTTGATTTGTTTTCTGTTCCAGAGACTTAAGAAAATTAAGATCTGGGCTCCACTGCAAAACTGCCACAGATCGATTCCCGAATATTTTTAGAAATTCCCCCTGGCAGCGCCTGTGAATGGGTTGGGAACATGTGCTCTTGGGGAGGAATTCAATCATTTCGAAATTAATGGCGAGAATTAATAAAAGTCGATGAAACGGGGCGTTCCGAGATTGTCGAGGAGAGGCGCCTTTGGTCCTATTAGGAAAGAACGTGATTGAAATTAAATTCCTCAAGGTTACCATTCTGCAAAAAGCAATTCCTCCTGCTTCGATCGGTGCTTATCCAAAAGATTAAGTGATTCCATTAGGTGAGATGATGCAATTGCTATTGACCAGCGCGAAACTTTTATCTATGGTACGGACGCATTCAAAGAGGGTATTAATCAGCCCTTTACAAGAACCCTTTTTTAAAAGGAAGAAAACAGAATCATAATGAAGCAATTTAAGCTTGCCTTCCGGCACTTTTGAAAGAGAAATATTGAATATCCATTCTCTCGTTTTAAAATTAACGTAAAATTTGAAGACTATCATAATTTCGCAGTTTAATACTTTCAGTTTATAATATTATTTAACCCTAGATGAAATTTTAAAATACAAGTTTATTGTCAGCCAATCAATTGGCAAATTCAGTTAAGCAACTGTTATGTAGTAACTTCTCTGAACTGTTACTAGGATTCTTTATGAATCGAAAATGTAAACTGAGTCTTCATAATCAGTTTTGGTGTTTGTTTAAATAACGTGAATAACGTGTTTAAATAACAATACATATCAATCTAAAAAATTAATATTTGCAGTTAGAAGATAATACATTAATCAAAGCTATTTCTTCGTCTATATACTAAACTATTGCCAATTAAAACCCCACGCTACTTGCTTATTTATTGTTTTTGTTGAACGAGAAAGTATTTTTTAATTTTAAAAATTTAACGAAGGTTACGATTAATGTTATACTTTTTGAATTTGTATATTTTTTTTAAAAATTTTATTGCAAATTTTAGGTAAATGACTTATTTTTTTGAATGTTGCAAATACATTGCGGGATAGATGGCTTCACAAATCCGCTTTAATTTTACTAAATAATTAATTCAATTAATTGAAATTAATTGTATGTCTTAGAATAACAAAGTTTAACACTAAAGTAACATTAGCATATTAAATCGATTATAATCCTATTTGTGCGGGGCGTTGTGCTCACAAAGGGCGAATTCTGCGAAGGTCTGAGTTCGTTCAACTCGCATAATAAATAATACGTATAGGGTGGTGATTAAGTTGGTTCCTTAAATTGGTTTCGGTTTTGCTAATTTCTTCTACATTCCTCAGAATTTATTTTACTTGTAAGAAGTTGGCAGATTTTCCATCCCGCCAACAAATATCAATCACTTAACTAAAAGTATGAATTTTCAAATAAACTTAATTTGTCACTGGAATGCAAAGGTCGTTCGCAATTGAATTCTTTGTTATTCAATTGTCTGTTATTTTACATGAAAGGGTAAATAAATAAAAAAACAGGGGGAGTATTTAAAATATTTTTTAAAAAAAAACCCAAGGTCTGCCGAACCTCCAGACCTGATGAAGATAAAAAAAAAAAAAAAAAAAAAAAAAAAAAACGAAACAAGCGTTGTGACAGCCGTCGCCCGAAGAAAGGCCGAATTATTTATTGCAATGAAATTCTAAAGGGGAATACGTATATATTCGTTCCTCATTGAACCGGTCGGACGGGAAAGTGATCAATCTGTTCTATTTGAAGTGAAACGAGTGATCTATTAGTCAAATACGAGATTAAGAGTGCTTCAAACTGCGGCTTACGATTACCTTCCTTTTAAACTTCCTGACCATTTGTTATCGCGGCTCGGCCTTTATTCAAGAGAAACGGAGACGGAAGCCCGTGGAGAGAAAGGTCGTTGGATAGAGATTACGTTGCAGCTCTCTCGGGTGGCGCACTTGCTAGCCACAGATGCGTCGTTTCGGGGAAGCACTGGGTTTTCTGGGCAAAACAGTATCGTACATTGCACCCGAAACCTCCTTAAATGGTTTACAAAACAAAAAACAGTTGTAAATACGGAAAAACATCTTATTTGCTTGTTAGAATTGCTCATAGAAAATTACATCGATGAATTAAAATAAGTAGAGTCAATATTTATTTATGGCTATACGAAACAAATACGTCAAAAAATAGATTTCTCACCGCAGATAGAATAATGAATTTATTTTTTCCCGGATATTAAGGCTTACCATAAAACCACGTAGATTATTAACCACAACAGCAAACAATGCTTCAGCAAACATTTTTTATGGCATCTACAACTGGTGCAATTGTACCGAATTTTTTATTTTTAAATTCTTTCAGGGTACAAAATAAATTTTTAGAAACTTTTATTTTTTATCATGTTATTAACATTTAAGCAGCCTATAATTAATTGTAAATTAAATATAGGAATTAAGACGAGAAGGTTAAGAGGTCTATTCCCATTGGTACTCCGTAATCGATATGCCAGTTGCCAGTTATTATTCAATGTTGGTTCTTGCACTTTAAACCGAACACCACCACAGGCGAAAAATGAATGTTATTTACATGATACTTTTTGAAAAGCATATAATTATAAATGTGTATTTAAGTATAAAAAAAGTCATCTATTCGACACATGTTTTCATAAATACTAATTATTATATTTTACATTACATATCTTGCTTTAATTCATTATATTTAATTCATTCATTATATTTATCTAGTTTCTAGTTTATTTATTTTCTAGCATATATATATATATATATATATATACTTAAATCAAAAAGGAAATGTTCAATATATAATTATCATACGAGTCAATCATTTCATTTATTTACTCAATTAATATACTAAGCAGTCGTACCAGTACAAATATATATATATATATATATATATATATATATCTAAACTTACGTTAAATGTACATCTAAAATTTTATTCAGAAATAATTTATTATTATTTTTTAGAGTTCCTGTTTAAAAAATAAGCAAATTAATAGTTATCAAACTGCCAGCAATTAAAGAATGCGGTGCTAGAATTCATTAAAGATTTCATAGAATTTCCCTCTTCAAAAACTTGCTCAATGTTAAAACCTGGCAATTTTAATTTCATTGCCATTACTTTTTAATAAGTTGCTTTGAAAATAAAGAAAGAAAACTTGAACAGGAAAATCTTTTTTGAATAATTACTAAATCCTTCTTTTACCATATCAACAAAAAGAGATATTAGTTGAACTTTTCATAAAATTACTTTCGTTTGTTATTTTTATACGAAATTTTTATCGATTGTGAATAAATCTGTTATGTCGAAATCTTTGTGTTTAATTTTAATTTAGATTGTTATTTTAAACTTATGATTGGATGATTCTGACGATAGAGAATTTTAATTGATAACATATTTCACGTTTAATTCACTTAATATTTTGCAATAGTTGCTAGTGTACGTAGTCTTTACAGTATTGAGTATATTATTCTTATCGTTATCTTACACTTGTTTTAGACTGTCATTTGTTTTCAGTTTATGTATTCAGTGACTAATCACCTTCAAGACATCTTTATCTTCTAAACTGTGTTTTACATTATTGAGATTATCTATACAAGCGTGAGAAAATTTTTCTTAAAGTAAACTTTGATTACTCCACATTTCGAAACTTAACGAACTATTAGGTCGATGAAAGACACATCATAAAACACTTGGAGAAAAACTGTCACACTTTATGTTATCAAACTCCAACTTTTGGAAATGCACTCAATAAAGGAAATTATTTTTTTGATTTAATCCATTTGGGAGCACTAAGCAATACGTTACGAAATGCCATAATGCTTCCTTTAAAAGATATTTCTCGATTTGACATTGCTGAATTTCTTTAATGTGTTCTAAATTAATATATATATATATATATATATTGTATACAAACAAATAATTTGAAAATGCATTTTGAAAAATAACTACTGCAATCTGAATTTTGGACAAAAACCTGACAGTTGGGCTGATTTTGTGTTATAATTGATTATGCATTTAGATTATTTTATAAAACTTTTACTTTAAGAAGGGGGGGAAAAAAAACCTATTCCCTGATTACTTTGCAAAAAGAAAACAATTGGAAATCATTTGAAAATTCTGATGTATTTTTTTTTTTCTTTGCGACTTCACATTTTGTTCATTTTTTTATTGAATTTTCTGTAAAATTATAGTAAGGATTGTAACTTTTCGAAATAAACTTAGTTCGTTGCTAAAGTAAAAAGAAAGAAAAAAATTGTATGCTTGTGTTCAGATTACGAACCTATCAATCCATCTGTTGCCCAGCCTTAATGAACTCAATTCTGAAACCCCACTCTGCTGTTAATAAAGTCTGCTGAAGTTGTATTAAGAGTTGAGAAACGTTATATCCCCCCCTCCCTTCACATTGCCAAAGAGAAGCAACGAATATCCGAGCGTGCAAAAGGCTATTGCCAAGAAAAAGTGACCGACCTGAGGCAAAAACATTCCTCAGTGCTGGGGAGAGATTACGAATTCGTGCTCCTATTGAAGAAAACACACGTGTATTGCCCCAGGCTTCACTAACTGAAATTTCGTACGCGACGTTTAGCCTAAATGTTTCCAGTTCTAGTGGTGTGAGTCAGTTCTTCATGATGCACTCATCTATTGCCTCATGCATTTTTTTTTTAATGGCATTTCATTTATATTTTGCCAATTTTCAACTTCTTGGTCTTTTAAATACAGTTGCTTTATCATTCCAGTAATATCTGCTGTATTTCCTAATATGCACTATCTTTTCTGAAAACGTAATCTTACTATGTCTAAACTAATCAAAATATTAGGAAAATTATATTGAAATCAATGTTACTTCACGCCAGAAATAATGTTTAAATGCTTCGGGTTTTTTTTCTTTTGTGTGTATGTGTGATATAATAAATGGCTCACTGTTTCTTAAAATCTGGTATCTATTTAAACATTTTATTAAATAAATAAAATGTTAATATTAAATATTTAAATTTAAATTTGTAAATAGTAATTTCTTTCTTGTGACAATTCAAGAATTTGAGTTACATTAATGCTAATAAACTATCCATGATTCAAAATCAAGTATTCATGATTCTAGAACAAGTACGAAATATACGGATCTTAATTATTTATGATCGAAGATTCAAGTTTACAAAATAGTCAAACATTAATGGATTGCAAACTTTTAAAATTATGATAACTAACAGTTAATATTTTTGAAAACCAATAGAATTTTAACATTTAATTATTAGAATTAAATATACTTTGTTTTGAAGCTAAATTGTTTACGATATACTAACTCGTTAATTAAAAATATAACTGCTTTTAGTTATCTGCATAATTTTTCTTACAAATGAAAGACGAAGAAATTCGTGATTTTTACTAATTTTCAAGGTAGGTCTTTTTTAAGAGAATTCATCTAATCCACAAAAAATTGTTCAGTTCCTCTAGAAAAATAAGCTCCGCAAATTTCTAATTGGTTGCGTCTTTTACTCAATTATTAAAAAATTCTCCTTTCTTAAATTCTGTATGAAAAATCAATGAAAAAAATATTGTTTAGAAGTGAATGCTTATGATAAATTTATTTCCCTGATCGTAGAACTGTAGTTATTTTCTATTATTGCATTCGATTGAAAAAAGTATTCAACTAGTAACAACTTTTAAATAATATACATGTTTCTACTTATCAAAAAAATTAAATCATATTTTCGATGGCAAAATATTTTATTTATTAAAACCATTAGGAAAAAACTATTTGTTGTGAGTATTTATGTTAGAATGACAAATAATGAATATTATATTTAGTATGTAAAAAGTTATTTGTAAAATTCTTATTTCTTTGCTATATTAATCAAAATTAGAACGTATATACATAATCATTTTTCAAATATTCTATGCACAAATTAACTATTTTTATTGTTGTTTGCTGAACCACTTTTCAATAAAATGGCATTTGATTGAACAGTGTTTAAATCTGTTACATAATCAAATGATCACATATTAATTTTCATATTAGTTAACAACTTTACGAATAGATAACATTTATCGTTTTCTACCAAACAAGTTCAAAAATACATCTTCCAAACATGATTTTTATTTAATTCTCAAACGAACATGTTGAATGATACAAGCTTAAAGATAATATTTTTGTTTTATATCACTTGCAAATGCGAAGAGCTCTTTCAAAATACTTGATTGTGGCCAAATTAGGCTACAGATTTTTCGTAGTACTACACATAAAGATAACAGATTCTTGTTTTAAATTTTTATTCCTTAAATAAAGATGTTTAGGGAAGATGCATTGGTTATTTTAAGTAAAAAGGGGAAAAAAATACATTTAATTTATTAAAATGTGCGAATCGATTAATTACTGCTTAGTATTGATTATATTTAATGAGTAATATT
Organism: Caerostris darwini; assembly: GCA_021605075.1. NCBI lineage: Eukaryota > Metazoa > Arthropoda > Arachnida > Araneae > Araneidae > Caerostris > Caerostris darwini. Next base: position 920,155 of record BPLQ01003582.1, read on the forward strand.
AAAGACTGTGTACTCTTGAAGAGATTCGAAGTACAACATGGTTGAGTATACTCTTCATCTTCTTTCATTGTCTGCTAAACATACTCAAAATTTGTCTCGAGTTTGTTGCGCAACTCTACATTTTGTGAGACAAATAATCCGATTAAAATTAAAATCTTAAGTGAAAAAAGTACGAAAGTTATAACTTTTTAAACGAGACAAACTTTTTATATAAGCATTTGAACGTAATTAGTAATTGAATGAATGCTTATTATGTCATCATAATGGATGCTTAATATTCTTTCATTAAAATTAATTACAACTACAAGCGATTAATTACAACTACAACATATTTGAGTTCTATAATTTAAACAGTAAAAATAATTCAATCATTTTGCTACATATCAACCAAAAATACTTCCCAGATATTAGCCAGCAAAAAACATGCAACATTAAATATATTCATTTGTGTTGTCGTAAGATTCTTTTAATTTCACTAAATTAGTCACCAAATAAAACTTATTACCTTACAAATTATTTAAAAGGGAAAAGGTTCCCTCCCCCTTTCCCCCCGTTCAATGCAATGGTGCAGATTTTATAGAAATGTTTACAATACATCACCAAATCTTAATTAGGAATGAAAAGGTGTGATGCAAGAAATAAACAAGATTGATATTGAAATATAAGCATGTTTCTTGATCTAATTACTGAAAAAATACTTCGTTGGATGATTTGATGAGTAATTCAAATTTCTAGGCATTACTATATTCTCTAGAATATTAGTTTTTACTTAATTTTCTTTCATATTGCTTTATTTAATCTCTTTTTAATGATGCAGTATCGTACAAATCTTGTTAAAAAAAGAAATATTTCATGCCTGAAATATATGCATATACTTTGAAAATCTGATTCTCCTACATTTATTTTGTTCTCTAGATTTTATATCGTTTCTTGAGTTTCAACTTGGTAAATTATATGTTCTAAATTTATTGCACATTTTTTAATTCTGTATGCGAATGCCAAATACTATGTATCCTTATGTGTGTTTTGACTACCACGCGTACAAACAAGGTAATAATATCAATAAATAACACTTGCTTTTACTTTAAATTATTTAAGGGCATGCAGCTGTATAATAAACATTTTGATAGATTATCTGTTCCTTTTGAAAACTATAAAAAAAACCCCACTTTAATTGCTGAAATAGTATGACTGGCAAAATTAATCATAAGACATATTGGCATTTTGTACTTTGATAAATGTTAGCGTATATACTCGAATTAAAACAAAATTGGGAGGAGGAATAACCATACTATTTGAGAAAACAAGTAAATGTCCTGTAGTAATTGATGCATTGATTCATCAGTTACTTAAAGCACTGAACGGTAAATTTCTTACTGAAGTCGAACCCTCTAAATGGACCGTCGTTGTTGAGGAGGTTGACTTACCTCACTTAACCTCCGCTCTGGCCGGTTGATGGGATGAATGTTTTAGTACTTAGGTTTTTTGTTCCTGCACGTGTTCAACTTGAAAAAGAAAAAGTTTGAAGAAGAATGCTTCGAAATATGAAAGAAGAAATTATGCGTCTTTCACAAATAGCTCTTGTGGTAATTTGTACTTTTTGTTTACTTTTCTCTTTATTGTTGCTGTGGGTTAATTATTGTTCCGCTCACTTAAATGCTGCACATTCTTCGCATAGTCAAGCTGGCTTTAATCCGCTTGTCGTGTATATATATTCGTATTTGGCGAGAAAAAAATAAAGTAAAATCTAATGCATTAAAGATTATTGAAACAGCGATTTCGTCGACCTCGCAGGAATATGTATTGCATGCATTTGTACTAGCGAGAGCGTATTAATTTATATACATTTACAGATATAAATTTCACATTTTAGCTTTAACGAAGAAGATTGAAACGATATTCTTATTTGTCGATTTAATATTAATTTTTTTTTTTTTTTTAAACTAAGAATTAAAAATATTTTACTTTTTTAGAATGGGTTAAATATTCTATTGTATTTTTGTGGAAACCCTGTTAATATGAACTGAATTTTGAATCATTTGCCATTTTTATTTATTTGCAAGAATTTTTTTATTATAATTAAAGGGAATTAATTTGGTTAAGGGTAATTTCCTTTTAACTTAGTTTCTCATAATTTACTATTTGTAATATATTTATATTAAACTTATCAATCGATCAATTGAATCTTGCAAGTTAAAACTATAGAAATGTTTCTGAATTTTTTAAAATTATTAACATTCTTGATGAAATATATGTGAATTATAAAAAGGAGTAAAAGACTCATTAAAATTTAGTTTTAAATGAGCTTTTAAATCAATAGATAATTTTTTCACCCAAATAGTTTTAAACAGTTGGATTATGTTCTTGAAGTTTTTCAACTAATTAGGATAAATGCGAATATTTGTCAGAACACTTATCACGTGACAGTTCATACGCGATTTAATTAAAATTCAAGAAGCTCTATTAGAAATAATGGCTGTCGTTCTAAAGCATTTGTTGTATATAAAGGAAATATTCTTTAAGGGGTCAGCGTAATGAATCTGTAGACCGAAAAATTCTTCCATTAGAGTCGGAGACAAGAATCTAAATCTGCCGAATAATATCCCTAAGAGTTTTGTTCTATATGGTTGTGTCATAAAAACGTTTTGTTGCAAATAAATAATAGTGACAATTGATTCAAAACGCAGTATAACAGGCCCATTGGATACATCCTCAGTAACGCTGAGTCTGTTACACGTATGCCATTCAGTGGTGAATGAGCTCAGATAAAAGTGTTCAGCATCGAAAACAAAAACAATTAGCCACGTGGTCACGTCAAAAACAGTTAAACAAAGTAATAATAGTGTATGCTGTAATATATTTAAAATTTTATTATTTACTATTACTTTAGTTTAATTATTTAATATTTTTTATCTAACAACTGTATTACATGTTAAAGTGTTTAAATTGAGAGTTACCTAATTTTAATTATACTTTGCATACTTCAGTGCGGTAGAGATAATATATATATTTCTTTAATTAATGCAATCCAGCCTCTTTATAAAGACCGCATTTCTTGAAGTAAAGTTAAATTTTTCTCTCTAAATTGCAGAGGAATATTGTAGCCATTTGTAATAGTGAATGTTAGATCAATAATATTTACGGAAACGGAAGGTAATTCAAATTCAATTCACTTCTATAAATGTGGCAAGTTAAATGACACTGGAATATGAATAAACGTTATTGGATTTACATTTGAACTCAATTTCCTATCTATGCAGTGATAACATAAAAATTATATCCAGTTCATGGCTATTTACTAGTAATATGATTTGGATGTATAATAAATGGATTTTTGGATGATGCGCACTATTTGTAATATTGCACTATTTTATGCAAACTTTACAAATACATCATTAAATAAGGCGAAGATACAGTATAATACAAGTTTCAGTTAGAACTCAGTAAAGTTAAGATGATGCTATGAAGAAGATGAAATAGGTGTGGACAGAAAGTAGACTATTTTTGGAACAAAGATAGCATCCGGTGTCAAATGAGTAGATGATCTCACTTGGAGCAACAACTTGCATTACTAATTTAGTTGCTAAAAGCCTGTTTTTAATAACCAGCATTTTATGAGAATGCAAACACCAATAACAGGGCAATTTAAAATGCAGTTCCATGAGAAAGAAACTTTAGAAAGTGCTATATAACTTTAAATAGAGTAGTTATTTAGTTTAAATTTTCATTAAAGTAGAGTCTTGGAAATTTTGTATTGTTTTTAGAACTGATGTGCTGATAGAATCCTAAATGTAATCCCCTTAAAATAATTAAAATCATTTAAAAACATCTTTTTATTTACACTAAATTATACTTTTAATTAACGCATTAACGCTTTTAATTAACATACAAAAATATATCATTTAGACATAATAGTCAACGACTTTCGTATTCTTTAATCAAAAGTATTCCATCCCGACTTGAAATACAAAGTAGTTGTATAGATTGATACAATAAACCTTAATAAGTGGAGAATTAAATTCACTCCTCACATTTCGTGGGGACATACTTTTTTAATTGAAACTAAAAGTTTCATTTACTAAAAAGTGAATTATCATAAAACACAAATTTCAGTTTAAAACAGGTTTGCTCCAATCGTTTAAAATCTTATTCTTTGATCTAATCAAATAATACATGAAAAAATAAGTTAAATGAGTTATTTTTTATCTAGATGTCTTATCTAGGTACATCTAGTATTTCTTAATTTATTTTACTAAATACTCATTTCAATTATTAAATTTTTTTTTTACCTGGTCAATGTTTGAGGAATTTCCGAACACCTTGCGACATAGTTGCTTATATTTCATGACTATCATGTACTTTATTTACTTAATTTAACCACTATCACTATAATATTTTATATCTCCCGAATACAATTCGCAAATGGCTAGCGCTCTTTCCTTTGGTACCACCGGTTTCAAGTATTAATCCTGGCAGTGGCATAGATGCTTGTTAATGGTTCGAAATCCATGTTAAACTGTAAACCCCGGTCTAATTAGCCTAAAAGGTGCACAAAATGACTGCAACAAACTAAACCAAGCTCCAATGCAATTAAAATCCCCCTAAATGTAGACGAAGGGGGCCGAAAGGTTGTACACACGGGCCTAAATCATTTGCTGAATTTTATATCAAATTTCTTGTAAATTGCGTGACAAAGTGTATTAGGATAAATTGTTTTGTTAATAGTTTATTTTTGTATTCTTTGCAGGTTCCTGACCATGCGCCTGCGCATTAGCGCGCTACTGTTTGCTGTCTTCGTTGTCGCGGGAATAGTCCTCAATAAACTGGCGACAGCGGACATCCAGAAATCAGACATCAGGGTTGTCCCGGAGAACAAGGACATAATGCAAGCTCTGGAAAAAAACTTTCTCAAAATGTTCGGATTGTCGAGCAGACCGAAGAGCAACGACAGCGCGGTATCGGATTATGTGTTGAACTTGTACAAGAAGCAAAACGAACTGCAACACATTGATAAAGCAAATACCATTACGTGCGTACCTGCTCAGGGTAAGTAGTTTCGTTCCAGATCAAACTTGAATTTGTTTTTAATTGCTGTTGTCAGTTTCATAGTTATATAAAGGGTATTAAAAAAGTATTAATTAAAATTTCCTGGTTTTGTTTTGATTTAAAATTGATTAAATTGTTTTCTAAAATTAGAATATTTTTTAAAGATTAGAAAATAATCGCTAAATCAATTTTATTTTTTAGTGTTGCACAGAATAACAAACAATCATAATTGATAGAAAATTTCTATTAAAATATAATATAGTATTTGTTTTGATACAAATAATTTCAATTATTTTTTTGGAAAAAAATTACTTGGGATTCATTTTCTAAACTTTTTTTTGAAAACGCATCATACATTACATTTCTATAATAATGCTGTTCTGTTAAAAAATATATTTTAAAGTTAGGTTTTTTACATTTTATGTAAATCAAGTTATTAAATTTTTGCTTTTAATTAAGAGTGGGCCAATATTTTAAAAAGTTTGCCTCGTTATTTTTGTTTTTCTTTTCTTTATATTTCTATTATAGCAAATTCAATAATAAATAAAATGCATTTAATCTCTGTCACGACATCAAAATAGGGGAAATAAAACCCATACATTTGATACAACATAATTTTTAGTTTGTGGGAAACTAATTTAATTTCATACTATAAAAATAATAAATTATATATATGCGCCTACTCTCCCGATTTATTTGGGTGATTCCCGAATTTTGACCACTTTTCCCGAACTACCTAATAATATATAAATCTCCCTAAATCAAAAATCAGAAAATTCCCGTAAAAAATGTATTTTTGTACAAAAAATAGGAAGAATTTCCAACAAAATCCTTAACGATGAAACGGTAAAAAAAAAAAAAAAGCGATCTGTAAGTGTGAAAATATTTCATCTTAAAGCTTAGCATCACATCCTTGGAGTGTGGTGCATGATGGTTTACAACAGAAGGGGGGAAAAAATTGTAATTGAGTCATGGCTTGTGTAGAAAAAAAAATTGTCAATCGTTTTCTCGCCTCGAAACTGAAACAAACGCCTTCGCGAAATGCGCTCCTTCGTTTGCGTGGATTTTGTTTCGGATCAATTGCTATTCTTTGATGCGGCCGTGATTTTATATTTAACAATGAGTGCTAAATAAAAAAAAAAAATAAATAAATAAAATAATAATAATAAAAATTTAAAAAAAAAAAACCTTACTCAGCTTAAAGAGTATTATGCAAAGAAATTTTCTTACATAATTAAATCTGGCAAAAGTATTTATTTTTCTCTTTGTACGGATTATGGCATTAATATTAACACAGCACATAGTAGAAGAGGAAATATAATTACTCTTACCAAGTGCGTTAAACATCAATCGAACTTATTGAGTAAAAATAAACAAAACAAAACAAAAATGTTTTATTTAACTCTGGTGTTGAAGATAATATCGTTATTCGAGTTGATTACCTGTTTACTATATAGTCGAACATAATTTGCCTATAGCTATTGCTGAAGCAATTTTTCACTTTTTATCAAAAGTCTCCAGAATTTTTATTCGTCAAAGTTGTCTGCTATGATTATATAATATTAAAACTACTCAGCTATAAAATCTGTGATTCGTATTAATTTAAACAAATATGTATGAGAACTATTCCAAACAACAGATTGCAAGGTTGAAGTCGAAGCTTCATTAATTGTGTATATTTTCTCTGTTAAAACACTGCTCGTTTTCCCCAGCTAACTAATTTAAGGAAGAAGGTCGCTGACTCAGTCCGTTCGAACATATTTTGAACAGCTGTTCGCTTTAAAAGAGGTCACTAGGGCTTGCCTCCTACAAGTTCGTATAATTTTTCCTTGCACCTGTTTAGGTAAGAGCAAATAATGACTTGAATCGAGAGGCTAAAAATATTCCCCCGTTCAATGCGCAAAATTACATGCGTGAATTAAACTGTTACTTTTCGTGTTGCATTTTCAGTCATATATATGAAAGGTCAAACACACGATTTCAACACATTGTACTCGAATATGCCATCGTATTCTTGCCCAACTTTGCTTTTGCTTACAGATTTTTCCGTGTGTGCAAATCGTTCAAGGAGTGTTACTCAATTTTTACTGTTTCAAAATCTTTTTCAGCTGTCTAATTTAGAAGCAGATAATAATAAATGTACTCATAGCCAAAAGTGAAAAGGGGATTTTTTTTTTTTTTTGTTACTTCAGGTATGAAAGTTATTAAGATTTCATTAAATTTAATGTTGATCCTCTGTTGATTGATTATCATAGGCTTTCAATCATTATATATTTTTCGTTAAATAATTAGAATTTTTATATTTTCCCCACTATTTTAACATTTATATGATTAACATCGCTAAAAACAGGAATAAACAGTGATTTAGAAGCGAAATGTTTCCTATTTATAATAGTTTGTATAACTAACAATAAGATTAAAAGCAAAATAAATCCAAATATAATCCCTTTTTGCCATATGAATTTTTTTTAACAAATATTAATTTGTATTTTTTTTTTTTTTTTCATATTTTATTAAAGTGTAGAAGAAAACATTATTGTATATAATCAATAGTAAAAAATATTTTACAGTATAGAGACACTTTTATAATTGAAATTTCTGGTCAAATTTTCAATTACGGAACAATTACTAATAAATGAAAAAGAATAAGAAAATAGTGCATTTTCAAGAAAGATAATTTCTTATCACGAAAATTTTAGGGTAGAATGTTCGTATTCTTTTTTAAAAAAGAAAAGAAGCATATATGCATATCTATTTAGAATTATCCCAAGACAAAATTTGAGAACCAAAAACGAGTGCGAAAGTCAAATTTTTTCAATGGAATTTCTCGTACATTACTTTTTTGTTAATTAAGCTTCTAATATATCAAGTGTTTATGTCCTTATTCAGAAAAAAGTTAGAAGAATGTCTCGTAAAAGCACCTTAATTGATTCCCTCTTAACGAACTAAATGGAATACTTTTTGTAAATTAAGAGAAATTTTACATCACACAAAATTTTAGTACTTTTGATCGAATATATATTTACTCGTTTGAAGCGTTTACATATTGTATAATTATATAAAATAAGTGTTGCAAATAAATAAATAAATATGAGTTTGTTAAAATTAAAAGTTAATGTTAAAAGAAAAAGCTCTTTCTGTCAATGGTAAAGCACAAGAGCTATTTCATGAATGCTGAATCACATATTACAAAAACCAATCATAATCGATGAAAAATTTAAAGGCTTCAATTGAAATCGATTGAAGGAACCAAAGAAAAATTTAAGGAATAATCATCATTGTCTTAAGATAGATTTGGGCGACCTGATGGCCAATTGGCTAGACCTCTACCCTTTGGAACCACAGGCTTTAAGTTCGAATACTGGCGGTGGTATGGATATTTGTGAGGGGTTCGGAATCCACATGAAATTGGAGCTCCCTGTTTAATTAGCCTAGAGTGAGCAAAAAATGATCGTAGAATGACAAACCAAGCCCAACCAAGTCATCGATTTGGATTTGTATACTTCCTTTAAAAGTAAAACTTATTTAATGTCCATTTCATCTTTGTAAGTAAAAAGCCTTGTTCTTCTAAGAGCAGGAAAAGAGTAATTGTCCATGTGTTCTGCATTAAAAATAAAAGCACTTTGTATTAATAATTCTTTCATTGTTTCCTCTTCTAAATTCAAAGATTTCTTTCAAATATCAGAACAACATGATGATCAATAATTGAAAAACTAAGATAAAAAACCTTTTCCTTAAATATCTCATTTGTAAATTATTTTTATGCATAAGACATTGAAATCTTATGCCATAAAATTTCGTTGTAAGGCTGTGTTAAAACATTTTTTTGAGTTAATCTGTATAACAAACAAAAGGTATTTTTATTTAATAAATGATTATTTTTAGCTGCTATTTCTTCCCTTTTTAAAATGAGGCTTTTAATATTAGTGGCGTCGTGCATAAACTAGAGACCACTGTGAGGAATCTGTTTCTTGCCAGGTCTGTTCGCAGTGGAATTAAAATCTCTTGGTATTAATGGAGTGGGCGCGCGATGTAGGAAGTGGAAGCGGATCGCTGTAGGAAGAGCAGAGGTATCAGGAAGGGAAGATGTTGCCGGAGTGGGCATCCACCATCATCCGTGACCTCTCGCCGCGGCGCGCGTCCTGCAGTGTTCGGCACCTCGGTCCGCTCTCCCCCTCGGGGGCTTGACCCTGTTCCATTTAATTGAATGGAAAAGTGGGTCCCCTACCTCTTGTTCCCAATAGCCTCTTTCCCTCTGCCCGATTTTAGTTTCAAAGAAGCGATTGCTTTTTTACCCCTTTTTTTTTCTTTCTTCTTTCCCCTGTTGTATGAAGGGAATGGAATTTTGTGTACAGAGTAGTCTAAAATCTGATATTGCTTTGAAAGAATAAAATATTCGTAAAAATTTTAATTATAAAAACATAGAAAACTAAACAAAGGTATCCCCCTCCTCCCTTATCTATAAAAGTTCTGTGCTTGCATTTTTAATTCGAAGAAGATGTGAAACCATGCTCTTTTAACATAGTTGTGTCGATAGGGAGGAATATGGAACTTACAATACACTTTTATATCTATCACCTGTATTCTGCACAAAATGTGTTCTGTAGCATTAGCCTGTGATGCAAATGCGTCGTGTATCGAAGAAAACATAACAAGGGCTTATGTAACTTATTAAGATGATTTCCACGGAATTCAAGGAAAATCTGAACTGTGAAAAAGCAAAAGCGAACATACGAAGAAAACTTAAAATCTTTTGTAGTTGTTATACACTATTTACGTCTTATTTGTTACTTTTTTTTTTTAAACACGTCGAGACTTTTCTACGAAACCGGTATTTTTTTTCACATGTAGAAATTTTTATTGAATAACTATCATTAATAGCCCATTTCAATATTTATAAAACAAAAATATATAAAATCAGTCTATAAATAGATATATTGTTTATTTCTAGTGAGAACAGAAATAAATTGTTTTATTTTGCAAATTATTATTCATTGAATTTTAATAAATTAAAGATATTTATCACACTGATTTGTCAGTTTTTTTCTGAGAAAAGAAGCATGTCATAATATTTTTAGACTCTGTTGAAACAGAGCGAATTAAAGTATAAAGTTTTTTTACTATCACCGTTATTAAATATTCCATTATTTGGAGAATAAATCCTTTAAAAGATCTATTCATTTTGTCATTCTCAAATTTTATTTCCATTGATAATTTAGAAATAAGTATTAAATTAATTTATAAGTATTGTAAAATTTTACTTTCAAGCAGAAAACAAAAATTCTTCTCAAAATTAGTAGAAATATAAATGCCAATTTCTACAATTGCCATGCAACGTAGGTGTTTAAAGTACCTTACAAAACTGTACAGGTGAACGGAAAATTTTTAAGATAACGGAAATATTTTTAGATTTCATGGAAAATGTGGTAAGGAATCGGGAAATACAATGCATGTGATACGTTTATTTATGCTGGGAATTTGGACTGTCCTTTACAATAATGCTGAATGTGAGAAAACTTTGGACAGTTTTTTGAAAAACAAAAAGGGCTATCAGAAATTTTATATCGGTTTAAAATTTTGAAAATATTTTAATAGCTAAAATCTTCGAAAACGGGGGGGAACAGGGCTTTCAGCAAAATTCTACCAGTTATGTACACAAAATAAAAATAAATAAAATTTGGGAAGTTCCATGAGAAATTAACATTTGATAAGACCTATATATAGATAATTAACTTTTAGCATGACTATTAAACATTAAATTTGACGGAATTATATTTCAACTTCAAAAGAAAGTATTTCAATATTTAAAAAAAATATATGTTTAAACGATGCATAATTGTAGTAAACTACGACCTTCTTTAACATCCCGAGTTAGAGACGCAATAACAAATATTTTTCTCCATCACATTGGCACGAAGATTCAGTCCGAAGACAGCCCAATATAAATTAGCTGGGGTTGTACGGTTTCTGCCGAAGCTATCGGTGGGAAAATCGCAAAAAAGTTCTCTCTAATGCCCGGCTTCCCACCTTTCTACAAGTGCGGCGTTAGTTTCCCAAGAACAAAATAAAAAGACAGCAGAGAAAAATGTGTCACATCAAAAGTGTTTTATCTCTCCTTTCAAAAATATTAAACTTCTTTATGACTGGCATATGATCCGAATGACTATTTTATCTTCTTTTTCAACAAGGAAAGGATCTAGTAAAAGTAAGACGGTGGCACGTAAGGAACAAAACGAAAAAAACCTTTCTGCAGTGGGAATCACTAAAAATCGAACATCCCGAGGTTGTGTGCGTTTTATCTCGGCTCAGATAAATATTCTGATCGTGTTCTTCAAGGAGAATTTCTTAGATACCTTAAGATAAAAACGATAGAATCGCAATGTACTATATTGCTGAAGCCAAGCTTGTTCTAACGTATATTTCTCGGTATTCTATTTTTATTCAAGTCTAAATAGTCTGAAGTTTTAGCATTTCTGTACTTTGCTAAAAGGAATTTCAAAGTATTGTACATAACACAGATTCCTTTTAAAATATCTTGCTTCCAAAAAGTAATACTTAAATTAATTCGTCAGCTATAGAAATAATTCTTGAAAAACTAAAATCCGATTATTCCTGAAAATCAAAACTATTTCACAAAAGAACTGTAGATTTATGAATCCTGTTGATTTAACAATTACATAGTATACATGTAGCATATATCTAAAATAATTTTATTTAAAAGATGATTTATTCGGTTTTTCTGCTAATAATCATAAATTTTTTTATTGTAATGAAGCAATACTGAATGCTTCTTCATTACAGTTTAAATGAAAAAAATTATATATAATTATTGTTACCTATATTGTAATATTATTCGAACGTTTTAACAAAAATTTTTAGCTTTATATATTATATATATATATATATATATTTTGGTAAAAATCGAGATATTTTACAGCAAATAAATCGGAAAATAAAATTATGATGCAATGGAGAAAAGAGAAAAAACTCTACATCAAAATGACGATAAAAAGAGAGACAGCAAGCTGTATTATAAACGCTACTCAAAGTAGAAGAGACTACCATAATAACTGTAATTTTGACTACTTCTACCGTTAATTTTTGATGCAGTTATTTCCTCTTATTTTTTATTTTTGATAGTAAAACCGCAAAATGTTTCTTGGTTGTTGTGGCGTAACAATACTTATCATTAACATTATTTTTATATATGTAATTGTATTTGCGGAAAGAATTTCATTTTGTAATTTGAAATAATGATTAATGCCTAACTAATATATAAACAAGATAATAATAAATGTTATGTTTTCAAGTTCATTCGGGAAGGTTTTTAGCAATGGTTTAAAGTCTTAAGTTGTTTGTATTTATTTTACTTATTTTTAGTAGAACGTAATGTTAGGTAATTTTGATAAACGTCAAATTTATTTTTCCTACAATATTTCAAGTTTATTTTTCATTTTATCCTAAAAATTTTAATACATTTTTATTTTTGAAATATGGCTTGGTAGGTAGTGCATTTTTGATCGTTCTAAATTGCCAGACGTTGCCAAACCGAAAGTTTCTCATATATAAACGAGTTATTGTAATTTAGTACAATATCAAAATGTTTATTATGTTTTTTTTATAAAAATGTGAAAGTAGCAATTCTTCAAAGAATAAAAATTTTCAGTGCAAATAGTGATTGTCTAACTAATGAAAAATTTCTAGATCCCAGACAAAACAAATCCTTAAATATATTTAATCTTAAAAATCTTTTTAATTGTTTAGACTTCAGCATTTAATTAATTACGAGCAAGATAATTTCTATACAGCCAGAAAAGTGAGTGAGCAATTCATGTTATTAAGGTATTTTACTTTTATAAACAAAGTATATAAATAAAAGCATATTAACATGTCGACATCATCATGTACTATATAAAAAGTGATTTTAAAAAAATTAATTGTAAATTAAAAAAAAAATGTATTAATACATAAATTTGTGTACCATTTTTTAAAAATTGGTTTCAAGGAAGCTAAAATATGAATTTTACAGCTAAATTAATTCAATGTTCGATCCAATTCAAAAAGTACTAAATTACACCCTATGGTGCATTTAAAAATTGAAAATTTTATGGTAAAAAACTGTATTTATTTTTAATCTTTTAAGGAAAATGATAGGCAACTATGATGACTTATTTAACGAAAAGTACTTAACATTTTTTGAGCGTTGAAGGTAAACATCGTAGTTTTTTTAATCATAAAATTATAACAAAATCAAATGTGAATGTGAAATGTAATCTTTCATTATATTTAACTGCGTGCAAAAACTTTTGTGCTGCCATCTAGTGAGAGTAAATAACAAAACTGAAATTAATGCGTGTTCTAAAAGTTTTCTTTGAAAATAGAAAGCTATTGGTCACGTATGTTACATTCAATTTTACAATTACATTAAATTGTATTAAATATCTGTGGTTGTAAAATTAATATGTTTCGTATGTGATTAAATAAAATATAACTTTAATTTCTCCTATTTTTGTTTCTTAAAATTAAAAATAATTTCTTACATATGCGTGTTAATGAAAATATAGGTATGTGTTAACGTATGCCTGTCAGTAATTCTTTTTCCATTTATTGTTACATATACAATTACAGGAGAATTATTCAATTATTTTTTAAAGTTCGGCAGGGGTTTTTGCAATCCTTAATCACCCTTTTTTTAATTTTTATTTTCAGTAACTTTATAACAAATAACTGTAAAATAAAAGCCAATCTTTTGAAGAGACCTATATTTTACTGGAGGATTTTTTAATTTTTGAGGTATAGAAGAGAAGGAAATTTTTGAGGATAGATGAATTTTATGTTCCACTTAGAAATTGTCCGAATAGTTCTTCGAAGAACAAGTGTAAAGAGTAACTACCCTAAATATACGTGTCGTATTGGAAATAACCGGAAATCTCAAACTAAGTCATAGAATTACCGATGCGAGACGTTTCCATACACCGTCACAATCTCAATGAGTCTTCTCATTTCTGAAAGCAATGAATGCAACAAATGCTATTGGCTGATAGTAGATAATTATTCTCAATTTTGTACAATTATTTTCTCTTAGTCCGACTTGTTTTCATATAATGCAATAAACGAAAAACAATATGCATTTACATAATATTAAATGATTCTTATATGTTTCAGTTTATTGGGATAGTCACCCCCTAATGTATTATGTAGCGGTCCTGGATCTTCACTTATTAATATTGCAATAGCAATTAACACGGAAAGCTGCAATGATTAAACTTGCAGCTACCTTGCGTTCTCTTGCAAGCTAGCTGCAAATTCAAATAAAATATTATTCTCTTCATATTGAATTCATGATAGCATTGACGATAAAAAGCAAGATGAAATGGAAGTAAGAAGAGCATAGCATAAAGAGTTGAATAATATTTTAATTCTCGAATGCATCGGTTTTTATTTTATATAAAAAGTCAATTATGGCATTAAAACTAGTCTAAAATTGAGATTTATATTCTTAAAATAAACGATCGTGAATATAAATAGGCATTTAGGATAAATGTCTGATAACTCTACACTACTCTTCTGGGTAAGTTTCTATCAATAGTTTAATACTGTGCAAAGATAAGACAAAAACTGTAATGTAGTGGTGATTATTTTTATAACATTGTTATTCCAAAGAGTTCGAAAAATGCAATGCATTTTAAAGCATATTGTGCCCTCTAAATAATCCCCTGAGAAATAACTAATAATTTTCAGTACTCTTGTTGAACAAGTAATATAATTAAACCACCAATTTATAATATTAATCACATACTTTTGGTATGTAAATAATAAAGTTTTAATACAGAGGTGTTAACTGAATGCATTTATTATTTCGGTTAATATCTTTAATTTGAACTTACTGCATTTAAATTCATTAAATCAGGTTATAATAGTTTTTTTTTATGCGTTTCATAGATAACTTTCTATTCTCGTACGATTATTTTCTCATAGCAGAACTTTTCATATTATGCAATAATGGAAAAATAATATACATTTACATAACATTAAGCAATTCTTACCTGTTTGAAAACTGGGTTCTTCTTTATTGGGATAGCCATCTGATGCTTTAAGTAGTGGCCTTGGATCTTTACTTATTAACATTGAAATGGTAATTCACACGGAAAGCTGCAATCATTAAAATTCGCATTGCATTGAACAGTATATGATACTTATCTTTCTTATAAATACATTCTTATCTTAAAATGAGGATTGTCAAAAACTTGCTGATAAATGGGACATCGAAATAATCTTTATTCAACCCGAGGAATTTTGAATTAACAAATTTTGCCCCATCAGGAATTCTTGTCGAGATTTTTTTTTATGTCGTGCAATAGTACTTAAATGAATTTAAGTTTTTTTCTAAAAGCATAAAATTTAATTTTTGTAATGAGTTTATGAGGCTTCGAATAAATGAAACCTGCATATCTTTACTATTATCATGCTCTAGTAACTTTTATAAAATGGTCTACTATTCTAGGAATTTTCTGCTCTTGAAATAAGGAAAATTGTTATATTATCAAATAATTAATAATAAATTTACAATTATATTTAACTCATTCAAAGTTTCTTTCATAAAATATGTACTTAGAAATAAATTCTCAGCCTTTGCTTTCAACTTAATTTTTTATGAATTTTCGATTTCTTAATCTTTTCATTATCTACCTTCTTAAAACATTATCAGAAATTATTTAAGAATGTTATAAAATATTTTTCCCACTTCATTGACAGTTATATTCAATGCCATGATTCGCAGAGAAATTTAATTCAATTGAAAAATTTTTTTTTTTCATATACGTAAGTGATAAAATGTAACATTTATAAATATTTTATATGGAAACTAAGCAGTATATTTGTTCTCTTTTTATTGTAGTATTCTAGTTTTTTTAGTTGGTTATAATTTCTAGCAGTTCGCCATCGTTCGGTAATAATTTCTCTAAATGGAGATAAAAGGTTAAAGCAATTCATGATTTAAAATACATTGATGCAATGCATCTATGTCTTCGATGTATTCAATTAAAGTTAAGCAGTATAGAAAAGTAAAAAATATAACTGCATATACATTTTAATGATGACTTCTATCTAGATTGTGATTAAGTGTTTTTTTATTTGATGATAAAAAAAAGTCGTAAAATTTAACTTTGTATGCATCTTTAATTTTGTAATAAAAATTATTTAAAATATTGCTTTTATATAAAATATCTCTTGACAACTGTTATTTTTATACGTAAAATTACTATATCATTTTTACATCTTGTCAGTTGCGTAAAGCAAACTATATACATGCTACATAATCTAATCAAATAAGTGAGGTAAAGTTAATGACTGGAAAAGCAGATGGAACCAAATAATTTCTACTCTTTTTTTTATTTATTCACTACTATTGCGTTCCACCTCTTTTATTCGGTCATTTCTGTCAATTCTGATGTTCTGATGATTTCTATCAGTTCTGATGTTCTGTGTTAAAGTATTTGCTTGATGCATTATTTCTTGTAGCATTATATGATTTAAACATTTATAAATGTTTATATTTGAGTGCAAGTAAATAGTCCATCACTTAATTTGCTATGTTTCTTTGCAGAAGTCGATCCTGAGAAATACTGTGATCAATTCAAGGCTCGTTACAAATTTGACATTAGCGGAATACCAGAGATGGAAAACATATGGGGCGCTGAACTAGTCGTATATCGTGAAGAATCCTCTACACCGGGAGAAAGATCCCCGGTTCACAGGGTGCAAGCATTCGATATCATCCAGCCTACTTCACCCACAAGTGATTCAATCCAAAGACTTGTCGACACTCGATTTCTCCGAGGTGCAACAAAAGGAACATGGGAGACGTTGGATGTGCTCCCAGCAGTTCAGAGGTGGCGATCCAAGCCATCACAAAACTATGGACTCCATGTCGAGCTGGCAAGTACGACGGACTCTACTAAAACTCAAAACGTGAGGCTGAAGAGATCTGTGGGAGAAGAGCCAGTAAGGTGGTCCCAATACAAACCTCAGTTGGTTATTTACTCTAAAAAAACCGATGAGGAATCTAATGTGATTATTAGGACTAAGCGCAGTAATGAACCACCTACAAAGGGCTCAAAGCGCAATAGGCTCAGAAGGAAAGGTCGCAAGGACAATTGCAGGCGTCAAGCGCTGTACGTGGACTTCAGTGACGTCGGGTGGAATGATTGGATTATTGCACCCCCTGGTTACAATGCATATTTTTGTTATGGGGATTGCCCTTTTCCTTTGCCAGATCATTTGAATTCTACTAATCACGCTATAGTGCAAACGTTAGTGAATTCGGCGCAGCCCACTGCTGTGCCTCGCGCTTGTTGTGTGCCAACAGAACTGTCTCCTATTTCTATGCTCTACAAAGATAAGTATGACAACGTTGTGCTTAAAAATTACCAAGACATGGTTGTCGAAGGTTGTGGATGTCGTTAAAAGTCGAAACTGTCATACACTTCTGTTGCCGCTGAAGTGCAATAAAGAAGAATCAATAATAAATGGAGTGTAACTTGCAATGCATTATATTTAATTTGCAGAATGAACCAAATAATTTATTGCAACTGATATACACCTACTAGTAATAATACTGTTTGACTTAAGCAATTGCTGAGGTATTATCGAAAAATCTGTTACTTTTTCTAAGTATTTTTTTTTTTTTTACCTTGTCATAAACTATGAATGAAATTATTTGCTTTTGCCATTTCTTTTAGGGATTTTTTTGTCCCCCAATAACCCCCTTTGAATAACTCTTTTTGCTAATTTCTAACCACTAATATTATCATACTAATTGTGATCATAAAGAATCCAGTACATATATGAATATCTCATTCTGCAATCTTTAGAAAAATAACCTTATTTTTAATCAAAAATTCTGGATTGTTGGTGTTATTTCTAAACGCAAATATTTACAGAGTCCAATTTAAATAATGTTTTTATGATATTGAAATTTTTTTAAAAACCAATTTTCATTTTAAAATGCAATAAAATATTAAGTTTCATTGTTTTAATTTTACAATTTTGTTAAAAAAAAGTCCATTCACATTTTAATCATTCATTTTCATATCATAACATTTTAAAAGCACAAAGCACGGCATATACATTAATCCACTCATTTGCAGTCTACCTTTAACGTTCACTAACTGCAAGGCCAGTACTTTATTAGTATTTGACTAAAGTTATTGAATGATACATATTCATAGGCATATAAAAATTATCATGTAAGGATGGATAACACTTATAAATGCTCGAAATATGTTTGTAAATATTTTTAAAATTTTAGTATATTTAATTGTAAGACTAAGAAACATATTTATTGCGTTACTTAATGAAGAACAATGAAATCTTAATTTTTCATATTCATTTTCTTAAGAGCTTAAGAATGTACTATTCCATCTGCATTTTCATGTTTTTTCAATTCAATGTAGCAATGTGATTTTGCCATTTTTTTGTTGCGAAATAATGTATTTTCTTGATCATATACTTGCCTTTTTTTATATTACCAAAAGTTGAAAATGTGAATTTTACTAGCAAGTACTTTTTTAAATATTTAGATATAATAAAGCTGTGAAATTTAAGGAAATCACACTTTATTTTTCCTAAGTTGCATTTATTTGCATATTTAATAAATGAATTGAAATTTCTACATACTTTGACTTCCGTAATATGTTGTCAAAATAATTAACGAATTTATTTATTTAAATTTTATGATACTCAAATTAAATTTTTATGTATAAACTTATATAGAATGAATTCATTTATGCATTTATTGATAATAAAAAAAAATCTGGGATGCATTTGTAACAGGATATTTTCTTGTAAGACTGATATTACTCCTCCTAAGATTTTTATTTGTTCTCCAAACAATTTTAATTTATTAACTTATCATTTTGTACATTTTCATTCAGCGATGTTTGTAAGTAAATATTTATGCAATTGCTAGTGCTGAAGTTATTGTGTATATACATCTGTGTAAATAAACAAAGGCGATTATTGTTTCATACATTTGTCCTCTGCTTTTGCAATAAACAGGCTTCTTAACTGAGTTGCTACTTTGTACTTAAAACATTGTAAATAAAAAATTTTCGACAGTTTTGTACTTGTGAAGTTTTATAATTATTTTGCTTTCCATTAATTATATTTTCAACACATCATTTGTTGACAAAATAATTAAGATATATCGATTGTACTGCCTCTTATGAAATAATGTATAGAGAAGTGTTTATTATACTTTGGGGCGCGACATAGTATACAACTAAATCAAACGAAATTTTAAAAACACCGTGTATAAGGATCAACTTTTAGTATAGACTTTATAACAATTTTCAAAATTATTATCTCCTTTCTACCCTATTTCATGATTTTCCTTTCAAAACAATGCACTCGTGCATTATTTGCCTTACGTATTTTTTGTTCTATTTTTGCTGTTAAAAATCATAGTTAAGATCACATATTTATAAAATATAATATTACAGGTTTTTCAAGGAAATATAATTATTAAATTGATAACTACTTCGGTTAATTGGCAGTAACAAATTCCTTTCAACTATACAATCTATTTTACACATGTTTAAAAATTACTACTTATGCATTGTAAAAATAAACACTGATACTATATAAAGAACTTAACGTTAAATTGTGTACGAAAAACGCACATACATTAATTTTTCGTCAGTATTTCAGCATCAAAATTCATTGCCCAAAAAATACAAATAAATAAACAGATTTATATCTATGAAAATTTAAACATATCATACACAATTGAAACATATGTTAAAGGTTGTAAACAAACAACTCTTTTTACTTCATTGAATAATAAGTATAATTAGATTTATAATTAAATTAGAATTTATTGTTTGAACAGGAGAGAATGTTTAATATTAGAATGTAGAATGCTTTTATATAAATATCATAACGGTAGTCCTTGGCTGAAATTTTTCCCAGCAATATTTCAATAGAGATTATTGGAAATATGTTATTTTTAAAATTGAGCCCCGGGGGAAAAAATTGATTTAAAAGTCACGAATTAAAAATAAAAAAAAATATCTACAAGAAAGTATCTTTCACCAGAGTAAAAATTCATTTCTTTGCATCATATAAATGTGTTTGTAAATAGTACATAACAACCCTGCCCTGCAAAAAGAAAACATTCTCTTGTTTCGGAATGCCTTAGTCCACCATGGGCTGTAGTACCGGTGAGTTAGTTATGTTATATTTACTGTGGTAAATTTAATTTTAAAAAAAAAAAAAACAAAAGTGGGGGAATCCATAAATAATAAATATGATGTAAGTTTGTGTTTTTATTTAATCGATTAACTTGATAAAATAAACAAATCATTTCCAAATCAAATTTGGGCTAGATCAGGGATGGGCAAACTACGGCCCGCCGGAAGGTTCTATCCGGCCCGTGGATAGAATTTTAATTTGCCGGTCCGAGGCAAATTAAAAGAAATATATATTTATGTATTATATATTCATCTTCTTTCCTACTTTGATTAAATATTTTTTTCAAAAGACTGATGCTATTTTTGATCTACAAAACATAAATCGACGGAAATAGCGAGCACAGCCAGCTTTATATCGCTGTTAAAAGTGGAAGTTCTTTGTTAGTGATAGCTGTAGATTGGCACCAACAAGCGTTATCTCTTTCTCGGAGAGCAGACATATGCGAATCCAATATAGGTGAATTAGAGTTGCATTGAGTTGAAATCTAACAATCATCTCAAGTGGTTGTTTCTAAATATGCCAAAGTTAGAGTTTTACAAATCATTATCGAAAGTAAGTTTCCCAAATATAATATCTCCCGCCCAGAAAATCAGTGCTATGTTTGCTTCATCTTATATATGTGAACAAGTGTTTTCAAGTACGAACCTTAAAAAGAATTATTTCAGAAGTAGACTGACGGATGAGCATTTAGACTCTTTCCTTAGAATTAGTACATCTCACTTCGAACCTCACTATAAGGAACTTTTAAAAATAAAATCGCAATTTCATTCATCTCATTAACATAATTAAATTGTAATACGTGTTTATTGTTTTAAAATTTTAGAAAAATTTATCTTGGCTCGCCAAACATTTTTTTTTTTTTTTTTTTTTTTTCCCCGATTTTTGGCCCGTGACCGAAAATGTTTGCCCATCCCGGGGCTAGATGATATGTTCATTCAAAGGAAAAAAACGGAAACACCTTTAAAAATATAGAATTAAAAGTATATAAATAAGATATAGACAAAAATCAAGAAAATACAATAAAGCTAATAACTTTTTTCATATAATTTGCATAAAAGATAGATATGCAACATAAAAAAGATCAATATTATTTTTAAATAACAACGACATGAAATAAATTGTACTTTAAAATAAATTATGAGTTTCAAATTTTTAAAGTGAATTTTTTAATTAAAAAATAAGACATTTCTTTATTCACTTATAAGTTGATTAAAGTCTTATCAAAAGATTGATGACAGAAATAACATATACACTAATTTATTTCATCATGGTAGTGAAAAATGAAATTTAGAATGAAAAAATAATTTTAAGTCGACATAATGAAACATTTGCAAAAAATGAAAAACCATAAGAACAGAACGCAACCACGAACAGTTTTATTTTCAAGAGAATTTTTGAAATATTTCTTTATCAAGTTTTCTCAAATGTTTACGAATTATATTTCAACGAATAAATACGATTTATGAATCACAAAGGTGAATAATAACATCATTCCCATTCGTAATGCTTTTTCAGACGGTTTTTAAACTAAATAGTTTGAAAGTGCAATTAAACAAACAAAAAAAATAATAATAATAATGATTTTTTTTTAGCTATGCAATAAATAAATACAAGTTTTCAAATATTCACAATTTTTTTCATTACAAATTTGTAATTCAACATTTTCATTTTAAAAATATATAATGGTGAGGAATCATTTGATGCTATAGCATTCATATATAAATAAATAATTAAAAAATTACTTAAACCAAAACGAATTGCAAATAGAGAGATTTTCAAGTATAATTTGTTTATTTAAGTATTTATTCCATTTTAATTACAAAGAAAGAATTTTGATTTCAAAAACAAAAGCAGACAACTGTTGAACTAATTAAGTTTCATAAGCTTTAAACGTTATTTTATGTAATCAAAAAGTATAGTATTTTTTTTAAAAAGTAAAAAATTACTTTTAATTGTTTTCATTATTTTTGCTTAAGCACCAAATTAAAAAAAAAAAAGCCATCCGGAGAAAAATTTGATCTCTCATTATTATTTATATAAGAATTACAAATCCAAAGGTAAAATTTTTCTTTTATAATATATTGGGCTGTCTTTCATAAACACAGCATATTTTCCTTTCATAAAATACATAAAAACGCAAAATAAGAAATTGGGCAAAAAAAAAAAAAAAAAAAAATCTCTGGTTAATAAAATTAATTCAAATCACAAGACAAGAATATGATTATTCCGGGATCGAATTTTTTAAGGGAATTTTAATATATTAACAAGCATGTCATTTTTAATATATTAACAAACAATCTGATTAAAAGACAAATAAATATAAGATCTAGAGGATAGCATTAATTCAAAACATTGATTTGAGTACTAGAAATATGAATAATACTTAGCTTGAATTAGTAGCAAAGAATCATGTATTACCTATAACTTAGTTCTAGAATTTTGAATCAGACAGTAATAAAAAAGTAAGCAATTAAAATAATAATTCTATTAAATAAATAACATTTCTGACATCTTGCATTCAAATACAAGGCTTTTTAATCTGAGATCAGGTTTCAACGTAGTTATGGTGCACCACAAGATAAACCTACTAAGTACACTCATATTTAGAACTAATACTACCTACAGTGAGACCTGGAACGTTCGCCTTATCTCTCACTTACCCAAATCCAACGGATGGATTATCTGTCCTAATCATTTATTGTGTCTACTCCTAACATATAAAGGGAGGCTTTTGGTTTGACATGTCATATCGAGCTTCAAACAGAAGCTTTCTTAGTTTGGAACCCAATGATCTATCCTATCTATAATATTTTAAAATAAAACTATGCTTTTAACCCGTCGGAAAATTTTCGGCACAAAAATATCTCTTTATAGAGTATGATTTCATATCGATCGTTTCATATCTCTACAGTGATTGAACATCCATATGCATATACAATCAGGTATCTTCCAAATCAAGATGACAATTGGCTAGTGCTCTAGCCTTTGGAACCACAGCCTTCAGGTTCGAATCCTGGCGGTGGCATGGAAGTGTGTGAGTGGTTCGATGAACTGTAGGTCCCGGTCTGATTAGAATTGAGTGTGCAAAGAAAAAAAAGGCAGTAGAGCGTCAAACCAAATCTCCAAATCAAACTCTGTTATAAATAGCATTTCACTTTGTATATATTCATCAGAAAGTAACATTTAATGACTACTTTGTTTTTATCCATCATAATTATCATTATCAAACAATTGGGAATACTCGATGGGCAAAAGTTAGGTATAAGATAGCAAAATTTGACACAGGCAACATCACTCCAATTTGCAAGTAATAATTATAAGGAATAAAACTGGAATAATACATTAATCAATTAAATTAGTTATTGATTTCGCTTACTGAAAAATTTATTTCATTTTTCAGTTTTATTAAAATTAAAAAAAATCCTAGTTAAAGATGAAAACTTGAACAACTTTAATACTGACGTTTTTATGTTAGAATAAATTTATAAAATATTCAAAATTCTGTATTCAAACCAAAATAAATAAACGCTAAATAGTATGATTTTATATCTAATTTTTCTTTTATTAATTAATATTTATTGATTTGGTGAATATAAGGTATTTTATAAATTAAAATACACTTTTATAATTTTTGGTAGTTTTACTTTTATTAATATGCAATAAAATATTAATGGTTTTTATAAAATTTTTAAAACTTGGGATTTTTTTTTGTTTAAACATTAGACAAAGAAAGGCTCCAATAAACTATACAAATTACATGATATATTAATGCAAATTAATTACATGCTTACAATATTATATACATATAGAGAGAGAGAGATACAGAGTGATTATAATAAAAGTATCACTTTCAAAATGCTGTGAAAAAAGAACCACTCATCGTAATGAGTTCAAATTTGAACTGAAGATAATTGGAGAAGGGGAAAATTTCACGGCATCAAAAAAGTTCCAAAGTGTATTAATAGATGGCGCTGTAAGCTTCATAAAGAAAGTGAATTCGGCGGAAAGTGATATTTTTAATCGCAATCGCAACGTATTTGACATGAGAACTCACTTAACTTAAATCACTAACATTTACTCACAAACTTAATGTGTTCAATGTGCTTGATTGTTTAGGTTTTTTGATGGAAAAAATTACTTCCAAGTCATTCAACAATTGTGACACTGTTAGTGGAAAGCCCATTCACCACAGCAAAGTCATACCAAATTGGATGGGATTGGAAATCAGTGGAACTTTTTTTTTGATGCCATACCGTTTCCCCTTTCTTCAGGTATTTTCAGTTCAAATTTGAACTCATTGTGACGATTGATTCTTTTTTTACAGCATTTTGGAAGGGGGAATTTAATTATAATCACCCTGTATACATCGAAACTGTCTGTTGTATTGTAAAAAAGAAAAAAAAAACCGATTTAACATATATTTAACAGATAAAGAATATTAATCGCATTCTTTATAAGCTTAATATTAATCGCATTCTTTATAAGCATAATATTAATCGCATTTTTTATATAACATGAACTGCACATATATTTCTTTTCTTTTTCCTCTCCTAGCCATGTTAAATTCAAAGATAATTTCAGACGAGACTTTAGCTCAAAATGAAATGTTTTTTATTGTTACGTTAATGTAATTTTTCTTTTTTTTTTTAGTTCGTGATATTCTATTCATATGACATCGTTTAAATGCGTTCACAGTAGAACATCATTGATAATTTTTTCATCGTTCTCAATAAAGAATTTTGAAATAATTAAAAGATTAGCCGACGTTCTTTAAGGCATCTTAAAATGTATCATTATATGTGTTATTCCATATAGTAAATCTTTACGATAGCAAAAATTTGCGAAATTTATCTAAGTAGCTAAAAATATCTCCAGTTTAATAATGAAACACATGCGAAATAGTTTTCACAGATAATAAAGAATGTAATTTAGAAAATTTCATTTCATTAAGCATTCTAAACATAAAACATATTAAAAAATAAGTGCAGATAATCATGAAAAAAAGGAAAATTAAACTGTAATTTGAAATCTCTAATTTTTTTATTTATTTTGAAAGTAGTATTTATGTTAATTTTCTTTATTTCATTTTTATTATTTTAGGCACATAATCATTACTTTCTAATTTTTACACGATAATGAAAATAATTTTTTGATTTTTAATTCAAAAGTCAAATTTCATGAGTATGAAGCAATTTTATGTGCTTTAATTGTTTTCATCAAACAATATTGCACTACTTCTCATAATTGTGAAGATCAACAAATTTCAAAGAAATAAAAAAAAAAAATACCCAGTAAAAATTAACCATTAATTTCATTATCAGTAAAATATAATATACCTCGTGCAAAATATCCAATAATGAACAACAGTTCAACACATGTGCATTTTTGTACCTATCTTAAATTTTAACCTTTTTCAAAGTAAGAAATTAAAATTATAATAAAATATTAATTTGAATGATTAAGGTTTAAAAAGAATTTCCTTTTATTTATAAAACAATGTGAAAATCATTAATAAAAATACAAATTTTTAACTGCAGAATTGAATGTATTTTTATCTCCATTTGTAAGAGGTTTGTAGCTCAATGGTCCTTATGGACACATTTTAGGGTAATTAATTAGTCTCCACATTAAACTGTAGGTCTACAGTTTAACGTGGATTCCGGACCGCTTTTACTACTACATACACCACATCACTGTGAATGGAACTGAGTTGCCCCTATACAATCTGGGAATGATGTGGGTAAGAAGCCTGATTGGGCTCCGTGACGCTCTACAGTCTTATCAGATCGGGACCTACTGTTTAAAGTGGATTCTGAACCACTACAAACATTTATGGCACCGTCAGAATTCGAATCTGAAGTCTGTGGAACCAAAGGCCAGAGCTCTAGCCAATTGGCCATCAGGCCGCTATTCGTAAGTGGAGATCACGAATAGTTCACCACTGATTTAATTCAAACTTGCCTATACATTAGGCCATTTTCAAATGTTTATTAACCAAAGTGGGGGACACCCCTCTCAAAAACTTTCGTGAAAAAGAAATTAAAAATTTTTAAACGGTTTTATATAGTTAAATATCGTTCGTCTATTGGGTTGGAATGAAAGATCACGTCCTAATACGAAGTCGCTTTTTTTCCTCTTCAATATTGGTTTTCGTGATCCGCTTTATTCATTTCCCCGTTCCATGTAGAAAATAAATTAATAATATATTTTTTACAAGAAATTTACTGTTTTATACATACAGAAATAATGCCAAAGTAATGGAAAACCATGTGAATAAAAGTGGCATTTAGAAATGCTTTTCGTAAGCATTAAAATGTAATCTTAGCTACCAGTACTTTTTTTAAATATAAAAAGTATATATTATGGTATTATGAGGTAGATTTAGTGAAGCTGTAAACGTCTTGAATTTTTGTAAAAAGCGTAAAATGTCAAACCTCACAGACTTTCAAACAGGCCAGATCATAGGAGCCATTGCATTGTTTCAAATGTGACCGAAACACCCCAGCTTTTATGCATTTCTAGAGATACGGTGTTAAAGTCATGATAACGTACACACAACGCGGCAAGACAAGCTCGGCAAAGCAAAATTGTGGACGGAAGAAGAAGTTGAGGGAAAGAGACCGACCGGTATTGAAGCGAATTATAATGTCTAAAAAAGAAAACAACTGCAGCAAAAGTGACCGCAGAGCTCAATCAGCATCTCGATTCACCAGTGTCAATAATTACAGTTAGGAGGCACCTTCCTAAACAGGACATTTACGGCAGAGCAGCAATTCCCAAGCCATTTGTCACATGTGTTAATACGTTTAAAGTGGTGCCACAACCACAAAACCTGATCGATTGATAAGTGGAAGACACTTATACGGTCAGACGAATCATCTTTCCCCATAACAGAACGGATACAAGTTTGGAGGACAATGTTATGATCGTGATTGTCTCCTTTCAACTCTCAATCATGGAAGTGTATTCGTTGTCGTATGGGCAGCCATGTCGTGGTTTTCTGCTAGCCCAATCATAACCCTGAATGAAAATATAACTGGGGAGAAGTATAGAGAAGTTTTAACTAACCAGGTCCATCCTATGACGCAAACTTTGTTTCCTGCAGAAGATGGAATTTTCCAGGTCGATAATGCTCCTATTCATGCAGCAGGACCTGTCGAATCATGGCTTGATGAACACTAGAATGAAGTGAAACATCTGCATCCACCTACTAAACATCTACCTTGGCCCACTCAGTCGTCCAACCTCTATATCATAGAACCGTTATGGTCTGTTTTAGAGTGGTAATCAAAAATGATAAGGGTCATAAGGTCCATATACAAAATGAAATGGTCATTTAAAAAAATTAACTAAAACAATTGCAATTAATTTTTGCTTTTCAACATTAAAAAAAAAAAAAAACTAAATGTTGGAAATACCGACTTAGATAATAGTATAATATAGCATTAAATAAAACCAAGTGTAAAAGAAATGGTTTGTTTACATCAGAGGGACTCTTCAAATGGCCAAGACAAGCTGTTCACTTTACTGATCCCCTTAATTCTTGAAAGCAATCATTTTTTTTTTTATTCCCGAGTAAAAGAAAAAAAATCCATTGATTTTTTTTTTCCGATACTAAATCAAGTTTTTGGTTCTAATAAAATGCTTTGTTTCGAGTGTTTCAATTAACAAAATTTTTTCAAAAATATAAACATATGGAAAAATATTATTTAATAGCAATTAAAAGTTAAAAATATTAATAAAATAAATTTATTTACATGACAAAAGGATAAAAAAAAAATTAATAGTATATTTCCAATACTGAATTATTATATTATATATATATTTATATATACATTTTATATATATATATATATATATGTGTGTATATATATATATATACATTTTATATATATATATATATATATATGTATATATATATATATAAATTGCTTTTTTATAAATTATTAGAATTATTTAACTGTTACAATTCTATAAAATTAAAAAAAATTCATACTTAAAATTGTGATGAAAACCAAAAGAAAAAAAACACGAATAAAAATTGTAATCGGCTGAGCCTATAAACAGGCTACCCATAAAATTTAGAATTGAATGAATAACAAAATACATAGCAGCAATCTTAAAAAAAGTTAAAAACTATAGAATTTCAAACGATTTTATTTTCTTAAAAAAATCTCATTTTTCACTTTTAAATGAACTTGTCTTTGCTTTCACCAGACGAGCTTTAAGTACAATTTTAAATTATTTAATTATATAATTACGTATATTAAAGCTCATGACACAAATTTAAAGCATTATTTATAAAAATACATGTGAAAAAAATTAAAAACATTATGTACAAAAAAACTCGTGAATGAAATTTTTAAAAAAAATTTAAGTGGTCAAGGACAAGAGAAAGTGATCAAGGAAACTATAAATCCCGCTCCCGAAAACAATATCCATATATTCTACGGGTAAAAAGGAATTCCCGTGGAATCTGGATAAAGAACAATGGAAATATTAAATGATTCAAGTGTGCTGGGAAAATTAATTCCCATAATATCTGTTGATTATAAAAAGTAAAAAATCAAAGTAAAATCTTAATGAAAAAAACCGAGTACTTAATTCGGATAAAAATAGAATAATAGGATAGGAAATTCTGAAATAAAATGTGCAAAATGTTTATTTTAGAAGAAACAATTTAGTAGCAAATAAAAAAGAAATTCCTTATTAAGTACGAATTCTTTTGTCAGTTGTCAAAGAGGAAAATGCGGAAGAGAGTTGGAGGAATCGTAATCGTAATAACTAATATGAGAATCGATTTATGAATGACCGTTAATAGGAAAATTAATGGCATGTAGTGATCTTAAGACATTTTGATTCTTTCTGATCTTGGAAAACTGTTGAATGCTTGATTAAAAAAAAAAAACAATCAAATTAATCGCTTTTGCGAATTTGAGCTATGATCTATGATCACAAGCAGGAAATGGTGAGATTAGTTAGTTCCTGATTTTTGGAATTTTATTATGAAAAATTTTACGTTGATATTGAATGTAATCAAGAATTGGTTGGAGTTTAATTTATGATGTAAGAATTACCTATGAAGTAAAATAGGATATTACTGATTTAATAGTACATTGTGGATATTTTGGTTTCTTACTGATGTGGTGCGGTGATGTGAGGTTTAGCCTGATGAAAGCTTTGTAAATTAATAATTTGTGACGCAGCTTTTGTTGAAAAGGAAGTTTAATGAAAAGCATACTTTATTTGCTTTTTGAATAGCATTTTAAATATGCGTATTAAATAGAAGTTTTTTTTTTTTTTTTTAAATTTCAAGAGTGGCATCTAAATTTTTTTATATATTAACCCATGTTAATTTAAATGACGATTTTAGGAAGATTATGAATGGTTGCTTTTGCAGTTGAGTGACTGTTTGGTTTTGAAGTGTCTGCCTTTATTAAAGTTATACATAATGCTAATGACTTGATTGTAAAAATTTAAGTACATTAGTTTTTAAATTAAACCCATGTGCTAAATTTTATCGAAGGCTTTTGCTATGTCAAGAAAAAAGTATTATAGGATTTTTTGAAAGTAAATCTTTCGTGTATTTATTCACCTATTCTAAGGAATTGTTTAGGTGTTGTTGTTTGAATCCGAATTATTGCTGTATGATGATATTGTTTATAAAGCAGGATTCTTTGATTCTATGGAGAATGATATGTACATAAATTTTGATGAAGTATTGAAGAGTGATAGGTCTGTAGGTTTAGGAATTGTTTGGTCTATGTGTGGCATGTGAATGGGAATAAATGTCCTTGTTTACCATCTTTTTAGGAAATAGTTAGCTTTTTACATGTAATTAAAAGAATAGTTAGGAACCAGATATATTTTGGTGGAAAGCATTAGAAATATTATTTAGACCAGGTGCTTTTCTAGTGTTTAAAGTCTTTAGGAATATGCAAATTTCTCCTTCAAAAACTCCTTTCTAAAGTCCTTATGAATCTATAGGCGTGGTTCTAATCATTGGCGTGGATCGTTTGAAGGTACTGCTGATTAAGCAATTTCTTATTTATATTGAAAATTTTATAGTAAATTAGGGTTTTCAAGATAAGTGTTTCAAGATAAGTTAGTTCGAATTGACCTTGGAGGCTTGCTGCTAACAGCTTGGCGTTTTCAGTGGGAGTTGATTTTGTCAACGTCCCTTAATAGCGAGTGAACGTTTGAGAATGCTTTTTTAAGTAGTTTTTTTTTACCTGAAAGATCCATCATCTGGTGAAAGGGATTCAAGTTGTTTTCCCCATATACTATTTTTAACATATTGTGTGCCTTTTTTCGCGCACCTCCAGTGTAAAAGAGTGCATCTTTGACTATGGAACCGTTTAAAGCGCACGACATTCACTGTTAATCATATGAAACCTTTAATTCTATTTAAACTAATTTTTTGAGGGTGGCGGGGAATTACTATTTTAACCACCTATCATTTTCATGACTTTTCCTTGTCAATAAACTCTTTAATAAACAGTATTTAAAAATTCTTTGAAGAAAAGGAACTTATTGAAACCAAAGAAAGTTATGGAAATTCCAGGGAAGTCTATTCTGTAAAGCTTAAGTCATTTGACCATTTAAAGGTGCAGTAGAAATGGGGTCAAACAAAAATGCAGCTTCCCACTAAAACGCAGCATCAAATCAAAATTATATCAATGAAGATGTAACATCCGGATTGCATTGCTAACTTATTTAAAAATATATATGCCTTAACAATTTGCAATTAAAAAAAAAATTTTTAAGTTAAAGTAAGTATTTTAAGCAAATGTCATATAACAAAATATGTCAAGATGAATAAATACCACCAGCTTTAACTAACAGACATCAGATGATATTAAAGAGACCAACTAAAGTGGATGAAGAACAAAGTGAAGTGAGAAAAGATGATTATTTTTCTAAGGAAAAAAAAACAATTGATAAGTTATACTGCTATTAGCACAATTTAAGGAGAAAGAAAAACAAGAGATGGAGTAGATATTTCAAAGGTGATATCACAAAGTATCATCTATAAGGTTCTAGAGTATTGCTTCTTCTAGTGAAAAGGCAAATTTAGTCATACTACTATAAATACACACAGGTATCTTTGAATTGTTTATGTACAATGTTAGCATACTTTTCATCTTTCAGACATGATTTCTTTTTTCAATAAAATGGAACATTATGCGCACTCTTAATCGAATAAGATTATTTGAGAAAGACTTATCAATGTTTTGAGATTTGCAATGAATTTCCTTTTTCAGCATCATGCAAATAACTTGGCAAGAAAAATGTATATAGATAAGTCAAAAAAGTAAAATCACCTGTTCATTATGCAAAGGAATCCATTAAAATAGAACTTTAGGACTATAATAATAAAGGACTTAATAGACTATAGGCTCACTATCAATAAAATTAGACCACCATTAAGGAGCTGTGTGACTGCTGTGAAACTTGCAGTGAAAATTTATGTCAAACACATATGCAAATGAATAAAACTACAGCATAATCGCGCATTACATAAGGTAAGTAGAGAGCGTAGTTTATCTGCTACGGAGAGACAATTTAACATCAGAGATGCTTTTACGCTGTTGTCCTGGTTAAATAATGAAAGAACCGTAGATATAATAGAGGATAGTGTGTCAGCTAGAACAAGTTATCCATCACCTCGACTGTTCTGTCAATACTGCATACAGATGTTGAGACCACTAGAAGAGAGTGATTTTATATACTGCTCCAATCTCAGAATGCCGATGACGAAAAGACCGCCTCATCGACTGGCAAGCACAATCACAGCCAACTGCATCAATATCAGACATTCACTCGCAGGAAGCAAGATCTATACGGTCCCCTCTACTTGTCCGTATTATAGCGAAATGCTGTCTACAATCATTTGCTATCATGGTACTCATTAAGTGCGCTGCTCTTAACAACCACCCAATATCGCCTCTGTTTGGAATGTTGTATCGCTCGATGGGATTGGACTACAATAGAGATGAAACAGGTCGTCTTAAGTGATGAATCGTGTTCGAATTTAGCTATTGATGGCAATAACGACAGTCTGCTGACACATCGTTCAACGGCTCCATGACCACCCAGCTGTATGTTCATGTATCCTTCTATCACATATGCTACCTCCCATGGCAGGACTAGGAGGCATTTTTCAACAGAATAATACTTTACCACATGCAGCAACGATGTCACAGGATATCCTCGTCAACACTGACATAATAATAATTATATATATACTATGTGCTAATGTGTTATTTCTACATATTAAGGTGATGGGTTTTTTTTTTTTTTTTTTTTTTTTTTTTTTTTTTTTCGTAATCAGTGATTTTTAGTAAAAAAAAAAAAAAAATTTTTCAATACAATGCCCATTATGTTGTCACTACTAAAACATTGTAAGGATCGTTTCACCTCCTCTCAGCTCCGAGAAACCCTCGACCCATTAGGCAACTCCACCTGAAGTGAGAACTAAGAACAAAAGACAGGAAAGAGGGAGATCAAAAGCATTGCTTTCAGAAGCAGTTTTATTAAGAATAACAATTAAGCTAACAACTCTAAACAACATGTATCAATGTTAGGATGATTTAAAACCGAGTAATTTTAGAATTGGGGTTTGGACAATAACCCTGTATTACAGCTGCTGGGGTACCATGTGCACTATAGTTCAATAAATTGAAAAAAAATTCTTTCTAATCATATACATTAAGACATAGTTAATAATTAAGTGAAATCGAAGACTTAATATGATTAATTATGAAGCTTAGATAAATATACACCTGTCTTCTAACACAAGAGTGTGCCTCAATAAAGTGCAATATAAATTTTAAAATTTATTGAGAAAAGAAAAATTAATATAAAAATTGTTTCCTTACTATTCACATTTTACTATAAACTATTTCACATTTTGTGATAAATTCTTTCATTCCAATGAAACATGACAGTTGCCATGCACTGTAACAGCAGTAAATAAAATTTCATCTCCTTAAATCAGGATACATCTATATAAACATGGCGGCAATTAGAAAAAAAAAAAAAACTTTTGATAGATTTAATTAAGCGCCAACCACTTTCATTAGAAGTCTGCTAGAGTCACTTCAACTCGCCATCAATTACGACAAAGCGGATTCAAAGAAGCTCCCCGCTTCCGTTTAGTGAAAAATTATGTCAAATCTTCGGGTAATGATAGCTGCTTCCTCCAATTGCCACAATTCACCACTAAAATATTGTCTGATAACCGATTTTTTACAGATATCGGATATCGTGCCAAGGAAAAAAAATACCGTATCCGCTAAGGATGTTGGACGAATGAAAGAAAGGAAATTAGTTGGCGGATATCCCCCTGAAAAAAGAGTATTCCGCCAAACCAAGATCTCCGCCCCTCCAGGGGAAAGTGTACTGAGTATTTGTTTAGCTTCAAAGAGGCCGGCCACCGAAATGGAATCGTCATGGGCGATCCCATCATCCCCCACTTTTCGCGGCCTTTTACCTGCCCGTGTGGTCGTCCTTGCCGCTAAGAGAAGCTAATAAAAGAGCGGCAGAAAGACATTCCCGCCACTGTCTCTCTTTGACGGCATTGTGGATACAACTTTCTTTTCCGAGAAACACACACGCCTTATCGGAAGAAGTAACTCTGGAGGTAGTTGAATCTGATGGAAGTTGGAATTACCTGGCATTCCGAAGTTTCTCTTAGAATTTTGTAAATAAGCATGTTTTAACTCCGCAAGTTAAAACCCGAAAATGGACTACATTGTATACTATTGAAACTATATTGCATGCGATTGAAACTACATTGTATATAATTGATGTGTTTGTTATAAACATAAAAGGAAAGCAATGTTCAGCTAAAAGCATGAACTCATTTTTTTTCCTTTAATTTGGATCAAAAATACTGTAAAAATAGTTTTACAAAAGGAAATATCTTTTTCTGCCTTTCATTATTATTATTATTATTATTTTGTCAAACAATAGAAAGAAATTACTATCTTCATGTACATTAACTTTATGAGCATTAATGCTTGAGCAGTGAATACCCAACATTTCATAATTCCATACAAAATAGCATTTGATGGAATTCAAATTCAAGATTGAATCTCTGAATTTTTGCCGTTTTGATAATTGTAAGTGTACCTATTACATGTTATTATTACGTAATTAATGCAATTTATTTTTGTTTTTTGTTCTGTTTGCTTAAAATATATTAAAGAAGTATATTATGATCTTTGTTTTTTATTGGAGTAACTAATTAAATGGAAACCATAAGTGCTGCAAAAAATTCTTTATTTAGAAATTATATATATTTTAATTGAAGAATGTTTCGAAACTAAAAAATGTCTTTTTTTATTATAACACAGTATAACTATAATATAAATAAAAAGACAAAAATAAAGAGCAGGAAAGATTTAAAAAATAACCAGATATAGAAAGAAAGAAAAAATTGTCAGAAGGAGAAAAATCATATCAAGAATTAAGAAAAAGAATGGTGGAACAAACACGATTTCAACTAGTTAATAGAAAATTAATTCTGAAATGAAGATTATTTCTAAACCAGAGAATGAATTAAAGATTGAATAATAGCCTTGGCCTTGGTCTGTGTAATTAAATGAAAAATATACTTTTAATCGTTTACCACTCAGTGACCATCTTGTTATGTTATGTTATATGTTAAATTATATTATGATAATCATGTCATGTTATATTTATGTTGAATCATGTTATATTATGTTATGTTAATGTTACATTAGATCATTTTATTATGTTATGTTAATGTTACGTTAAATCGTTTTATTATGTTATGTTAATGTTACGTTAAATCGTTTTATTATGTTATGTTAATGTTACCTTAAATCATTTTATTATGTTATGTTAATCTTACGTTAAATCATTTTATTATGTTATGTTCATTTTGTCATGCCCTGATTGATGTGTATAAAATAGACTGCTACATTTTTATGTTTATACAAACGAATTAAATGTATTTTGAAACAGAATTTTACCCGTAAACTCAAAATAATTTTTAATTCAAACTTCAAAAATAAATAAATATTACTCTAAAATAATTGTTAGATTCGCCGCTTTATTATATATATATATATATATATATATATATATTATGCTAATTACTAAGACAGCTACTGCTTCATATAACTCGGGGATTAAGCTATGATCGCTTTTTTCGCAAAATGCGTAAGAAACTCTCAGAATGCGAAAGAAAAGTTAACCACTTCAGCAAAAGTACAAATAAAAAAAAAGTCTTCAAAGTCATATGTTCCAAACCTTAATCGTTAGAGAAGAAAAGAAATAGGCATTCATCAATACTTGCGGTATTGATATCGGAAAAGGATGAATGTCAAGGTGTTTCAGTAAGAAGGAAATAGAGCCCGCATCAACGGCAATCCTACCGCATAAAGCAATTCGTAACAAGGGAAATCCCATAGACGGAAGGATTTCGGAGTAGAGCATCGATCTGTACCTAAGGACATCTGATTTAATGACATGCCTGTAGACAACTGATAGAACAACCGCTGCCTAATCATTTCAGCAAAAATAATAAACGCTGAGAAAGCAGTTGTTCTTCCTTCTGATATTAAATGAAATAATTCCGATTGAAATATTCAGATCCGATGTTTCCTAGTTTGGGTGCTTTTATTTTTATTTATTTATTTATTTTTTGCCTATTCATATTAGAACGCAAATAGGGACATGTTATTACGTAATAGAATTGTGGGCTTGATTGGTATCATCGTCTTCGCACGATGGATGAGGTTCTTATAACAAAACGCAAAACCAACGAAATTCTTGTAAACTGTTCTTTGTTGTTGTAATTGTTGTCGTAAATTGTTCTTTGTATAATTTGTTTTAATTGATTTTTTCCATTTAAAAAAAAATGCTGCTATTTACTTTTTAAATACAATTTGTTATTTTAACATTTTGGTAAAGCTTTTTGCACCATTTTAGCTTTTTTGCTAAAATAATTTTTTCCCTAGCTTAAAATTTGATATAACTGCTACAGGAGAAAGATCATCTCATCAAGTATTTAAACTTACAGTAAAAATGGACTATTTAATTATAGTAAACGCTTAAAGTATTTTATAATAAGGAAGAATATCAAGTTTTGCAATATGCGTAGTAAATTGTATAATCTGAAAACGAAAATATTTTCCGTTTTTTTATACAGGGATAAAATATAACTAACTCCCTGACACTACAGCTCAAGGTGGGCCAAGACCGTCCACTTATTGGCAGATTTCGAGATAGGATAATGTTTTATTTTTACAGGGTAGGGTTGTCAGACCTATGTCCAACGCACTATAATCATATTAGACCAGGACCTACAGGGTTTAAAGTGGATTCTGAACTCCTACAAACATTCATGGTACCAGCGGCACTTGAACCTGAAGCCTGTGGCATCGAGAATTAGAGATAAAATATAAGTCACAAAAAAATGGAAAATGTTTCCTTCCCTAGCACCTATCATTGCAGTGAAATGCAATTTACAGGACATGTTTTTATAGGGTCGTATGGAAAATCAAATTACAATTTCCGTGAAAACTTTATTTTATCATTTCAAAATACAACATACAAATTAATTGTGTTGTGAATTTCGAAAATAATGCTTATTTCTAAGATTTAAAATGACCGTCATTTAAAGCATTACAAAAATCTGAAAAGTTTTTAATAGTTTATGTACTTTATATATATAGTTATCCTATCAAGAAACTTGCTTTCGCCACATCTTATATCGAAAGCATTTAAATAAATTCATAAGAAAATAACCCCAAATATCTTACTAAATTTAAAGATATGTATCCACAGCATGGGAAAGATTTACTTACTTGCATAAGTGGATGGACTGGCTACAGTGGCTGTCATTAGAGTAAACTTAATAGTAGTGATGGGATGAATGTGTCAGAACACTCACTTCATCATGCACGTTTACTTATGTAGTAGCATCGTGCACTTTTGTTTATGAAAAATAAACCTTTCATTTTGAACCTATCTGTAAAACATAATTATTTTTGCATTATGATACTAATCATTAATAAAAATTTTCATCTTACATAGTGAAAATCATCAATCTTATTTGCATTTGATTAATCTTGCTTAGCGATCAACAACATGGAATAAAAATGTTATCACCACTATTTTATACGTAATAAGCTTAAAAAAATTTGTTTACAGCATTCTAAATATATATATTTTCGGCATCTTAACTGCCTGCATTCGGCACTTTAATTGCAGGCTTTCAGCACTGCAAATTCTTGCCATTTCAACAACGTTTTTAGACTTTCAACTGCCTGTTTTCAGCATTTCCTCTACATGTTTTTAAACTTCAGTTTCTTGTTTTCTGCGTTCATCACTATTTTTAAAATCTCAAGTACACTGGCAAAATCACTAAAAGACGCAAAGTAACCAAATTGTTGGAAGCTACATCTCACACTAGCTGTTTCCTTTATGTCCGTTAATACAAAGTAAAGCCTTTAAAAAAATCCTGAAATTTCCCGGAGGAGCTTTCCCACTGACAAAAATTAAAAAAAAAATAAAAAAAACATTAAGTTTTTACGCATTATTTAAACCTAGTATTTTGTATTCATCTGGTTTTAACATAATTAAGATTAATTGAAATAAATGCAGCGTATGATTGAAAAAGAAAGTTTACATTTTAAAATGAGTATTTGCATTTAAATATCTATATTTCGATTTTGGTTAATTTTTATAGTTTAAAAATTAGTAACATTAGTTGTCATTTGGCACTATTATTAGTCAAGAAACAATTTCATTCTAATAAAATTTCTTGTGTATATAAATGATTTTTCAATTGTTTTGTGATTTAATGAAAATTTTTAAATTTCAAAACCCACACTCACATATAAAAATTTGGAAAAATATATCCAGTGATTTTTATTTATTTATTTACTTATTTATAGTTAAGTATTAAATTTTCGTTTATAGGAGGACATTAGAATTAGTGTGAACGGAAAATGTACATACTTAAAATAAAGTACAGAATGTTTCTAGCTATAAAATTTAAACTGTATAGTACGGAATTTTTTGAAAAAAAAAAAAAAAAAAACAATTGTATTTTCTTCTGTTTCCTCTATTAAAAGTGAAATAAAAAAAATAGAGATTATAAGTTGAAATAAATAAATGGTTTATTGTTCAGTTCCTCAAATTTTCTGAAAAAAATCAATTATCTGAATAAATTCTAATGCTACTACTACTACACCACACCACATCACTGTGCCTAGAGCTGAGTTGCCCCTTTACAGTTTGGAAAAGTTGCGGGTGAGAATAAGTCTAATTAGGTTCTATGACACTACGTTCATATAAGACCGGGATCTGTGACTTAAAATGAATTCCAAACCACTACAAATATCCATGGCACTGCCAAGATTCGAATCTGATACACCGAGAGCTGGCCACTCGGCTATCAGGCCCCAATAAATTCTACTAGGAAAGAAATAATCAATAATCTTTTGAAACTTGTGTATAATTGCAATTGCTTAAATATTTTGTAATTATTAATTTTAATTAACTAGCCAATAAAAATTTAATATCAAATTTTAGAAACATGTTTATAATCACAGAAACATATCGATCTAAATTATGAAATAATTTTTCTAATAATTGCTATAATAATAAAAAAATATTGTAAAGAAAGCATTGCTCTACTAATTTTTACATCAGTAGTAAAAAATGACTTGTTGGCGTTTAAATCGCTATAGTAAATAAATAAATAAATAAATTCTTACTTAAATAAATCGCTCTAATCATCAGATATGTGCAATTAATTAATATTTCATAAATTGTTTCTATTGTTTAATCAATGTGATTTTTTATTTTTATTTGGTTAACTGAAAAAAAATGCCACGATTATAAGCTTGTGGAATTAATTAGTGCTACTTTTATCTTACAATTTACAGCACCCCATAAAACCGAAAAACCCATAAATGTTATCGACATTTCATCTTTCGGAAAACTATCCTCATAAAAAAAATAAAGGGTCATGGAAAAAAGAATTCGGGATGGCATTCCGAGAAAAATCATTGGCTGCGCTCGAGACTTGAGAGGCATGTCCAAGTAATGATAAACAACCCCATTTTATCCAGAGGTAAACTCCCTACATGTCTCTTAGGTGTACACGGGGATAGCTCACCTGTCACAGGCAACACTGATAAGTCCCGTTTACTCGTTCAACGTGCTTATCACGGGGGCTTCTTTCGCAAGTTCTGCCGGCGATAACTAAGATTTATCTCCGCTTCTCTCTTTCGCCTTACTTTAGGTTATTTTCTTGCTTTCAAAACATTACGATAACAGTCCTGAAACCCTTTCTTTTTATGGCTTTAGAAGTAAACATTTTTGTTTGTCATGGTTCATTTCACAATCTTTTCTTATAAATGTGAAAGGACATGACGCATTTTAAACTTGGAAAATTGCAAGCAATTGCAGAGAAATTTTTTTTTAAATCGTTGTATGAAATTTTTTTTTTAATTATATGCATGTCATCTGAGTTATTTCAAGAGATATGAAACTTATCATTGGTTAGATTACTAAAGTAAATTCTCTATTCTTTACATTAAAAAGAACAAAATTTTATTTATTCTGTTCCGAAATTAAAAATGCGAATATTTCTACTCATGATTTTGTACTTTTTATGTTTTACAATTATTTTTTAGGCAAAAAAAATCAGTGATTAACAATTTTGTTGACTATTTAAATGATGGATCCCTTTAATTGTTTTCTTTTTCAATACAAAAGATTTAAAAGAAACATTTAAACAATTTAAAATCCATGTTTTGCAAAAAAAAAAAAAATCTGTTAGGAATAATATTCATAACAAGTTTTGGAATATAAAAAAGTTGTTTTAAAATAGTGAATAATTATAATTTAAATTTCTATAATAAATATATCAATAAATCACACTCAGAATACAGTATTAAATTTCTAAATGCCTTAAAAGCAAAAAATAAATAACTCTATAAATGTTTGTGGATACTACATGTAAATTTTCTCATTGAAAATTTACATCATGATAATTTGTGGTTGACATATTATAAAAACGTCATATGTATTCATCAATTATATTTAAGAAAAGAAAGATTTTTCACTCTATTGCCTTAGTCTATGTGCACTTGTTTTCATTATTAAATTTAATGATGTTTATAGAGAATACATTTTTAATCTGTACGTAGAAGGTTTAATTCTATTGCACTCAATGAGAATTCATTATTTGATAGTTTATTTAAATACGTTTAAATATTATTTTAAAAAAATCTTATTCAAATATAAATGTCTACTAATAGACATAAATCATTTTCAAAAACGACCTTGTGTACTTCACGTTAAACTAATTTTTATAGGTCATTAACAATTCTTGGAAAATATCATTAATCTACCATTTGATATACAAGCAGGAAAGAAAAAAAAATCCATTCACCTGCGAGGTATAACCCGGATGTTAAATAAAACATTCTCGTTTAGAACTGATGATCAACGGTTATTTACAAAACAACAAGCATATAGTGACAACAATAATAATAAAAAAACAGAAACGCTTCTTCGGTGTCAAAGGACTGGAAAAAGGAATGCTTCGTTCTCGAAATTGAATTTCTCGGAACGAAAAGTCGGGTCGAATTTCATGGCTATAATACGCGGAATTCGAAACCACCACCGCACCTGTTTGCTCAGATCCGGTCGCGAACACGACTGCAGAATTCTTGATGGACGACGCACCTATCGTCAAGTCTGTCAGCTCTCTCGCAGAAGGTCGTCAAGAGCCAAAAAACAAGAGCTCTGCTGAAAATCTGCACTCATTCGTTTCATCCATCAAGGAAGACCCCGTGAAAAGAAGAGAGGTCACTCGTGTTAGGCGAGATCCCGGATAAGAGGAGACATTAATAAACACCCCCGAAAAATGCTGCTGAAGATGGAAGTATAATTAAATGCCTTTTAGTGCAGTCCTCTTATTTGCTGAGGAATCTATGGTCAAGTTTTGATTCAGATTTATGACTTTCTGAAGGTGATATATTATTAGTATGCAGACGCGCCTGTTTCTTTGAACCCTGAACCGTCTTGGTAAAAAGAGGACGAAAATGGCGGAATGAACGAGGAAATGAAAAAAGGCAGTTTTGACGCTTTTGTGTTTAATTATCTGCTACGCCTCGAGTTTCTTTATTTCTGTTATCCTCATCAGTGATGAATATTTTGCACCTGCACGTCGTACTACATTCCTTTCAAATATTTGATGCAGAATTTGGTTCCTGTTTACTGATGATGTAGTGTTAGGTCACTTGCAGGTTCATTAGCAGTGTTGGAGTTCTAAATTATTTCTAAGAAATTACAAATAAATTATAAAACGTCTTTCATACAAAAAAACGAATAGGAATAGAGAATAGGACGAATTGAACAATTTCGAGAATATATATATAACTATATACAACTATGATACACTGCTGAATATATATATAACTATGATACACTGCTTTGCAAAATTTAAGGAGAAATGAAATTTTGCTGCTATACTGCTAAAATAAGTAAATATTCATAAGCACTACGTAGCATACGCTAAAAGTAATGTTACATAAGTATTTATAGATAAATTATCGAAGCTGCAGTATTTTAACGACATTAGACAGGGGAATGAAAATAGGCTTTAAAAGCTTCTAATATATCTGCAACTAGAAACTGCGTAGTGAAATTTTGAGAAACTCGTGTTTTAGATAAGAGTACTCGACACCATTTATCTGAAGAATTACAACGACATTCCATTGGGCGAATCGACCAGAGTCAATCTTATGAAGCAAGATGGTTGAATGGGGGCCTATTTTCAATTCATAGATAGTACAATGCATTTCCTAAAACAAAATTAGCTTTTAAAAGGTATAACCGAGGAAGCCCAAGCAATGATTGCTTTTTATAGCTAATAATACAGAATCGCTACGTCAACTCTCTTCAAATCTTCTTTGTATCAACTACTAGAAGGCTGGTATTCGGAGGAATTATGCGCAGAAAGTTGAGTTGTTGATAGTTGGACAGAAGGAGAGTTGTATTATAGAGACCCAATAATAAATGGACCACTCACGCCACGCGACCGAAAGAGAAAGCTTAATTGGAAATGCACAAATGTCAATTAGAATGAAAGTCATTGGAGGATCTACATGTTATATTGATAAGTCCTTTTTTTTTCAAAGGCATTCAAGAAGATTGTTGTTCTGATGGGAGTTGGGGAATTGCTGACATCTCAGTCATATCGTGAAAAAGGCGTCATATCAATCGTCAGTCATATCGTACTTCCAATGTATATATGTAGACAAGTATATCTTTGGATGACCGCGCTGATCTGCATATTGTCCCAAGTGGCACCGTTACTGTTGAATTATACAGATACGGGGTTCTTGATCTAATTGTTTGTCCTTACATAGGTGTTTGTGACACCTTCATCCTACAAAATGATAATGTAGAAGACAAAGACCTTGTTTGGTGAAGAATTACCTCCTTGATCAGACTATTGTGCATATGTCTTGCCAGTATGTTCTCCGGACTTAAACCCGATTGAGCATGATTGAGATACTCTAGAGAGATTAATTGTATTTAACTCTGTCTTACAACTCTTCAAGTTTTTCGAATAGCTTCAATATGGCAAAGGACTTAACTACCAATTGAATTATCATTTTTTTTATCATAAAATATTGCTATCTGTGGGGATTGAAGGCCGAGTGGCTAGCGCTTTGGCTGTCGGTATAACCACAAGTTTCGGGTTCGAATTTCGGCGGTGCCATGGATGTTTGTAGTGTTTAGGAATATCCTTTAAATCCCGGTTTAATAGGACCGTAGAGCTTTTTAGGGGTAGTGTTACTGTCGTACGTAGCATATCTTCAAGCTACACGTGCCCTGCGGGTGTTAAATGAGTAACAGCGGTGCAGCCCTTGCCTATGGCATAAAGATTAACTGTCTCTGTATTGCCAGATGCATTAGAACCACAACATATTGCTATCTGTACAGTTGTTAGTATCCATATCGAATTTGATCGCACGTTGGACTACGGTTTTTATATTTTCCATTACTGATTTTCTGGATTAAAGAAAGGGATTTATCCATTTATGAATGTTGTGGATTTTGAATAATATAATCTTTTTAAACCGTTTCATGGATTTTCAAGACATAAAAGAAGCCTATTGTTTTCGTTTATGCCTATTTTGTGGGCTATGTTTGAATAAGGTTTTTGCCAAATTCCCTCACATTGTAATCAATAGAAATTTCAGAACCTTTTCGATTTTTTTCTTAATTCTTGGAAACTGTTACCAGTTTCCAAGAATTGAGTAAATACGGAGTAAGTAAATACGTAGACATAGGCCTTATAGTTAAGTAAATACGGAGTAGTTAAGTAAATACGGAGACATCAAATTTTTTGTTTTAAAAATAAAGATTTACAAAAAATAATAATAAATGTGGAATAAAATGTTTTTGTAAATATTAATTTGTCTTCTTTATGACGAATGCTTGAGCGAAAGCTTGAAAAAATAAAGACATAAAACATTTTCCTAAACCCAAAGATCACAAAGAAAATGTAGCGGTTTTATTAAAACTAATTAGTATAAAATGGAGGAACTTTTCTACATTTTAAAAATAAAGAATAAGAGAGAATGATAAAAAGAAAAGTATATTATAACCAATAAATCCCCACTGATCATCCACAAAAATCAGCTTTGTCAATCTGAAATACAAATTCATTAAATCAATTTTTTCTATAATGAATTTTTTTTAAGTTGATTAGTGATTTTTATTGTACGGCACATGTTATTATTTTTCTTTTTTACATTTCCAATACGAATTTACATAAAATTATGCGTTTTATGCAGGAATATTAATTTTATAATGAATATGACTTTATTTAATCACATTTATTACAATAATTATAAAGGTAATGTACTCATTTTTTTAGTGTCTATAATATGTTATTCATTTAAAAATTCATAAGCCAAAATAGGAATTGCTATTCACGATATTTAGAATAATTTTTTTTTAAATT
Source organism: Caerostris darwini (assembly GCA_021605075.1). Taxonomy (NCBI): domain Eukaryota; kingdom Metazoa; phylum Arthropoda; class Arachnida; order Araneae; family Araneidae; genus Caerostris; species Caerostris darwini. The sequence continues at coordinate 964,487 of BPLQ01003582.1, forward strand.
ATACTTATACAAATAGCATTTTTTTTTTCTCATTTCCAAAAGCATTTGATCCCTACGACTAAGAATTGTCAATCTATATTATAGATTATAAAATAAACATCTTAAATAACTGTCCTTAACGGTAGGAGATATTGCACAATTTCGTAACGATTAACGAAATTCTCTTTGTAAATATAAAATTTGAATATCATTTAATTCTGATCATATACACATACTAAGTTTATAATTTGACTTTAAACAACTGATATTGCATTCGACATTAATTTTCACTTAGAAGCTATAATTCTCTTACTCCAGAAATATCTCTGTAAACTTTTTATTTATTAATCTATAACAAAAGATTTTACTTGTAAGTATAAAATGATGTATAATTGAAAATAATTTTTATGTAATGATATTAAAATTTTCACCTTGCAATAATTAAAAATTCTTTTTAGTACTTTGTTTATTAGCTTTGGATATCTAATAAGAATAAAGTGAAATGGAAGCCAAATATATTCAATTACAGCATTTAAAAATTTATATAAATTTGTCCCCTAATTCGGTGACTGATAATATTTCATGGTGTTATTGAAAAAAGAAATTCTGAATTAATTAATAATTTAGAATTAGTTAGAAAAGTAAATCCTTTATCATCATAACTTTATCATCGTACATAATCCATCAAATGTCATTTAAAATGAATTTTTAAGAATTCTTAATTAAATTTGAAATAATTCTTCTTTACTGAGAGAAAAAACTTAAGTATGAAATTCTTTAATGGAAATAGGAATAAAGAACAATTAAGATAAGTATGTTATGAAATTTATGCTATAAACTCCTTAAAAAAGGAAAATTAAGTTCCAGCCCTAATTTATAAAATGTTTCCAGCGATGCATTTGAATAAACATGTCTGAATATAAATAAACTTTGAAACTTATAATTATTTTCATAAACTATATGATTTAATATAATAATAATATTTTACTTTAATTACATTCCTTAAGGTAAGAAATATAATTAATTCTGATTTTTCATTTTATTAAAATACTATAATTGATAACTACCTTTTATCAAGAAATTTAATTTACTTAAATTTTAAAAAAGCAGTAATTTTAATTAAATGGCAATTAATAATTTTAATTATGTCAACTGCAAAAAAATTTAAATGCAGATAATAATTTAAACAATAACATAGTTACATTTAAATTCATTGCAATTGGAAGATTCGAGAGCGATATTTAACGGGAATCAACTCAATTCGAAATGAGGCAACGGAATGTCAACAACGTCAATGTCTTGACGTAGCATTGACGTCACGTTCCAACCATTAATAGTGACCTTATTTACACATCAATAACTAACAGGAACATTTATTAGCATTGATTAATCGAAGCACGTAAATACCAAATTATCCACATCTTCATATTACAAAAGGCTGAATTAATCAAGTAGGGTGTTTCTGGTTTTTTTCAGACACACTTTCGAGTATCTGAGCTTTTTGACTTTTGGCCTTTTGAATTATTTCAAAAGAAACAAATGGGCAGACAAGCAGTTATTAGCAGTTTTTCTTTGTTCTTTTTTTTTATAGGAAAGAAAATGTTTCTTTGTGAAATATTGAAATGCTGGTGTGCACTTGTTTACAGACTACATATCTCATGGAAATTATATAAAAACAAAGAAAAAAAAAGTAATTAACGTCAAAAGTTGCAAAAGGTATTAAATTCTGTTTGTAAAGAGAAAAAATTGGTTAAGTTATTCAGCAGAAATTCTTCTGCCATATTGCGGATGCTTATGATCCTTTTGAATTTAACAAACAAGTGTGTATGGCTTTCATTATATAAATATTAATGAACGATTTTAAGTAGTTTTTTGAATTGCTTTTGAAGTTGATAGTTTTTAATGTTTATATAAAATTAATTTTAACGTATATAAAGCAGATGCTATTCAAGATAAACGAAAAAGCACAAATTAAAATTGCTCTTGAAGTTTTAACTGAATATGAAACTTGCCATGATACCACTCCCATACTGGAAAAACAATTTAAGACAACAGCACAGTAGATCATTATTAAAAGATTATCCCTATTATTTGAGAATATTTTTATTGTTTGTCCGACTGATGATCTAATCGCAACACGCATACAAGAGAGTCGAGGTTCGAATCTGCTGGTAGCATTGTTGTAGTCACTGCTTTCAGAATCAAGGAGATTCAATGACAATTGTGACAATATGTGTAAAAGTGTATCACATCGCATCGGTAGTCAGATTGCTTGGTCAGATTCGGATTTTCTCCAATAAAATACTCAAATACGAAACAGTTAACATTAAACGTCCTCCCGGAAGGCAATGTCCTATCCCAGGGGTCGGCAACCTTTTGAGTCGGAAGAGCCAAAAATGCAATTTACAAAATTTCAAAGTTTTTAAAGAGCCACAAAATTTTTTTCTTGCTAACAATAAATGACAGGTGGGCTGAAAAGTTCGTAGGCTGTTACACATATGGCACAACTAGTATTAAATCCATATGATTATTAGTTAGCCCTAACCTTCAAAAGACACTTGTATAAATTTGACAGCTATTGCATTATTAGTATGTGAGTTATAGCATTTTTAATACGCTTTTATTAGTTTCACCTGTATGTTTGTATGTTTGTATGTATGTATGTAACTGACTTTTTCCCCTGGAGATCTGCTTCTCCTCATATACACTATTTAAGCTGCAAAGAAACATTTACAGGCATCTTTCAGAAAGAAAACAGTTGATTCTTTTTAATACGCTTTTATATTAGTTTCACCTGTATGTTTGTTTGTTTGTAACTGACACTTTGGGCTCGATTTTGCCTTACTTTAAGCGATAGCCTTTGTTTTACTCACAATTACATTATTGTAAGAACTATAGTTCCACTTCTCCATACCGGGACCTCATTTAAATATTAAAGTTTAAAAACACTAAAAAATATGCTTTTAGAGTTAATCAAACTAAAAAGTACAAAATAAATAAATAGTTTAAAAAAACTAAAAAGCACGCTTTTAGAGTTAATCAAACTAAAAAGTAAAAAATAATTTAACATAAGAATAAAATGACTGACGAGAAAAAGAATGTCACTGTTCTAAAAGCGTGGGGTGCTTTGTATGACATTTTTAAATTAACTCTGCATTTCGGAATGAAACTAGTGAAAAATTATAACGATTGATATCGAGCACCCCACGCTTTTAGAACAGTGGCATTCTTTTTCTCGTCAGTCATTTTATTCTTATGTTAAATTATTTGTTACTTTTTAGTTTGATTAACTCTAAAAGTGTGTTTTTTAGTTTTTTTAAACTATTCATTTATTAGTGAAGTTATAGCATTTTTAGTGTTCATCACGTGCAGTCCACTCGGCTGACTGTCGATTGGACTCCGGTGTGAAATGATTGAGCCATGTTTCCTCCATTGTCACATATCGACGCAAAAATTCGGGTTTATTACGATTGAACAGCTCCAAATACTGCTTAGAATCATCAATCCGTTGTTGTTTTTGGTCGGTTGTGAGCTCGCGCGACACCCACTTTGAACAGAGCTTTCGCATATCCAAATATTCATTCACGATATGTCCAACACGTCCCTTTGATATCTTTAGGGTCTCAGCTATCTCAATCAACTTCACTTTACGGTTATCAGAAATTGTTTTGTGGACTTTTTCTTTTTTTCGTCGGTAACAGCCTCTTTGGGGCGTCCACTGCGTGCACCGTCCTCGGTGCTTATTTCGCCTCGTTTAAATTTAGCAAACCACTTCTCTACGGTTGATTTATTTGGCGCAAAGTCCGAATAATGTTTATCAAGCCAAGCCTTGGCTTCAATAGTATTTTTTTCTCCAAAAAGCAATACTTTAATTAACACACGAAATTCCTTTTTATCCATTTTTTCAAACTAACAAAAGTTGCTTCACTAAAAATGCTATAACTCACATACTAATAGTGCAACAGCTGTCAAATTTATACACGTGTCTTTTGAAGGCTAAGGCTAACTAAAAATCATATGGATTTAATACTAGTAGCTCCGATTTAATAATACTAGCCCACCTGGTAGTAGTCGCATAAATAAAGTTTTTTGATAAAAAAAAATTAATCTATTTATTCATAAGAAAAAATATCTATTTATTCATATATCATTCTATTTATTCATTTTTGGATAATTACTTATTATTTAAGTAAAAAATTAAAAAAATTAAACATTTACTTACAACACTAACTTCTACTTCAATAACAAACAATTGAACAAACAAATTCAATGGGAGCGATGGCTTTGCATGCTTATTCAAGTAGAAAATTTAAACTTTACTAAACAATGTAACTTGTACTTAAAATAAAAAAAAAAAAAAAAAAAAAAAAACAACATACATTTGAGCAAACAAATTCAATGGGAGCGTTGGCTTTGCATGGTTTTAGAAAGTTTGGATAAATTTGGCTCATAGCTTGTTGCTTTGAGTTTCAAACACGACTCTAAATTTTCAATTGCTTGTTGGCTTCTTACTTTACTTTTAATTATATTCATGCAAGAGAACGCTTGCTCGCACGAATATATCGATCCGAAGATAGTCAGCACTCCAAATGCCAACTTCTTCACCTCACTGTAGCAATCTGGTAGACTATGCCATGCGTCGAATATAAGTGCCGCAACTCGCGGCATTTCTTTTAAAGTTGTCCAGTTTTGTTGCGTTACGTACATACATTTCTGGACCTCCAACTCTTCCAACTTGCTTTTCAATTCTGTAAATTTTCCACCACACAAAGCTTTACCTTTTAAATCGATCAATTGCATTTCTAGAGATCCAGTATCAATTCCAAATGGCTGAATGTGGATTTCGTTACTATTTATGTTAAAAGGATTTACTATGAATGCTAGAGGGGTTTTGTTGGTTTTGAATTGCTCAAATCTGTCAGCAAATTCATCTTTAAATTTTTTTTATAACTGTGCTGAAGTACCTCGTGTAAACAGTTGCACTGGTTTTATCGCGATATTGCTTTAGAAATTGAAAACGACGTAATTTACCGCTCTGAATATCTTCTGCAAAAAGAATTAATTTTTCTTCAAAACAAACCAATTCTTCTACCAAAACATAGGCTGGGTTTCCCTTTCCTTGCAGTTTTAGATTCAGCTCATTTAATTTCGCTGTGATATCCACCATAAAGTAAAATTTTTTCTACCATTTGTCATTCTCTAATTCAGGGTGATTAATATCTTTTTCATTTAGGAATGTATTTATTTCATTCAAGCACAAAGCAAAACGTTTCAATGCCTTACCTTTGGAAAGCCATCGCACTTTATTGTGAAGAAGGAGGTCGGAATACTGAGTCTCCATTTCGTTTAATTCTTTAAACTGACGATGGTAGAGTTCTTTTGACAAGATGCTGATAACAATCTTGATTACCAAATTCATGACCTCAACTATTTTGGCCGGAAATGTTTGGACACAAAGCGCTTCTTGGTGTATTATGCAGTGAAACGTAAGAATTCCTTGGATTATTTTGCTCTGAAGAATCGTTGTTGCCCCTTTATTTTTTCCTGTCATACTTCTGTCTCCATCAGTTGCTATTGAAACGAAATTATTTAAATCAATTTTATTGTCTTCAATGCATTTTTGCACGGCATTCGCTATATTTTACCCTCTAGTTTGTCCCGAGAGCGGTAACAATCCTAGAAGTTCTTCTTTTGGACTTTAGGAAGACATATACCTGACAAAAAGGGCAACTTGTGCCGTGTCTTTTATGTCGCAAGACTCATCTATAGCAAGTGATAAGGCAGAAGAAAGTTGAATATCTTCCACCTGCAAATATGTTACACTTGAAGACATTTTAGCTATTCCATCTTGTACTGTTTTAGCAGATAGTGGCAAATCTTTGATTTTCTTCAAGATTTCTGGTTTGTTTTTGAAATTACAAAACAGTTCTTCAGATGCACGTATAAAGCAATCTTTGACATACTCAACATCTGTGAATGGTTTGCCTTTTTTTTTGCAATTTCTAGTGATACCGCGAAGCTTTCCAGATTAGCATTATTTGTAGATTGTGTCCAGTTACTTAACATGGAACTTGATTGCTGTTTTTGTTTTTGGAGCTCGTCGACAGCTTTTTTTTTGTTCTTCGCTGACTGGATATTTACTAGCAAACTGAGTGTGTTTTTTAGTGAAGTGTCTCTCTAAATTTGATTTCTTATTGTGTGCGAGTTTTTCGTGGCAAATGAGACAAGTCAGAAGGCCATCTGAGTTGCATATGAAAGCGAATGACTCCGTCCAATCCCTATTTTTTTTAAATTTTGGCAAATATTAGATATTTAGTTTACGAGTAAAGGTGTTATACCCACGTATGCCGAAATCAGTGAAAATTGCCAAACATATAAACAATCTAAAACTGCAAATACCTATCTACTTTGATATTTAGAGTTTGAAAATAGGTTTATTAAATAACAATTTATAGGTACTTATAATTATTATTTTAACACTAATTTTTAAATAATAAAAGCTATAAAATAGATAAATAATAAAATAGGTATTAAATATATATTTTAATAAAAGCACTTTCGCGGTAATATCCAACAGTAGTACTTTGTTTCTTTTTTGACAATTTTTATTGACTTCAAAAAAGTAGTTAGGTATCTTATTTGGAAAAAATATGTATAATATGTATTTTAAAAAGATAATACTTATTATGTTACCCACCTTTACTTCGGTTTTTGTATTATATATATATATATATATATATATATATATGTGTGTGTGTGTGTGTGTGTGTACATACATAACTTTGAGAAGATAATTCGCTACTAACTCTTTTACTTGAAACAACAAACTATACGTCGCAGCCAAAGCACTGATGAAGACGCCAAACAGTCTTGCGTCGAAAGCGAATTAAAACCTACATAGAAACATCCGACGACGGCGTCATTCGAGAGCTTCCGATGGACAGACGACAGTGACGACGCTTGTCATGGAGGAGGGGTGCTGTAAAAAGCGAGTACAAATGGCTGAGAGATAGAATCGGTGCCTAATCCTCGTTAATCGAATCAAAATGATTTTTAAATGGTTTTTTTTTTGATAAAATATATAATATTTACGTATGGAACTAAAGAGCCGCAGCTTCACATCCAAAGAGCCACATGTGGCTCGCGAGCCGCAGGTTGCCGACTCCTGTCCTATCCTCATCCCCGACCAATGGGCTGTTCACTGGAATGCATATGTGGTACATGAGGCCCACCGATGTTTACCAAAGAAGAGAGTTCACCAAAGTGAGAAGAGATCCTCATTGCTTGGGTGAAATACTCATTATTATGTATCGTAAAATCCAAAAGCATTCCTAGATTTATTAAATTGGAATCTCACACTATTTACTGCTGATCATTGATCAAGTTACACGAAAACTTTTGATTTATATTCAGCAGTGTTATTAATTAAATTTCGAAGAAACTATGCGTAGCTCTCAACAACAAAATAAAACAGATAAAGAATGCTTTCTACAAAAAAAAAAAAAAAAAAAAAAAAGTTTTTTTTTTTTTCGAGAAGTGATTCTCTTTTTTTACAACTAGAAACATTCTGAAAAATGGTAAAGTTTAATTTACTAATATTAACTCAACACTATTTTAATGTCACTATCTAGCAATAAAAATTATTTTTAACAGTTCATATGTGATTTTTAATTAGTTAACCTATTATAATTGTTAAAATTAGTTAAGTTGCCCTCTTCCCTTTGAGAAATTCTCACTTTTATTAATTTTTTACATATCCTCAAAATCCAGTCATGAGAAATGCTTTTAATTGATAAACTCGTTCTCTTTTAAAGTTCTTAAATATAATTTAATAATTGGAATAACTAATTAATAGGAATTTTTTACTTGCATATTTTCTTTATTCTGTGCAAAGGAATCCTTCCATATTAAAGAATATATCAGTGAAAAGCGCAAATAAATTCCAAAAATTTTCAAGATAGGCTTAGCGTAATAATGATATTTTTTAATGATACTTTGGCTTGGAAACGGTTTAATATCACACATGGACTTAGTTTTAATATAGAAACAAAGTTAAGTTATATAATACTTTAAAAAGCATGGAATTAAAGAAAAATATATACTTTTTTATCAATGCAATACAAATATAACGCAATTATAAAAATAGGTAACTAGTTACTTGCTTTCTTATCTAAATTGCCGTTTAAATAGCTAAATTCCATCTAAATTGCTTTTCTAAGTCATGATATTGATTTCAGTAATACAAAAATAACTATTATGGTTTTGTAATGAAGACATTAAACGAATTTTAATGTAAAATAAAATATTCGTATAAAATGTGATCAAAAATATCTATCGAATGTTATTTTTTGAAGTTTCAAAAAATATTCTTGTCTTTATTGTTAACTAATCACAGTCGCATCGAAATATTTTTCCAAAAGAAACATCAAATAAATATTTAATTTACTTTGTTGTACATAGTAAATGTAAAAAGAATATATAGGTACAAAATTTAAAAAAATATTTAAAAAATGTTGCACATTATTTGAAAAGAATAAAAAAGATATTAAAAAATTAATTATTTTAATTTCAAGAATGTTATGAAAACAAATAAAAACCCATCTTCACCTCGTTCACTCAAATGCTTACACATTAATTTTCAATAAATGATGATAAAACTTTAAAAAAAAAAAATTTTAATTAAAAAAATTGAGAATTTTTAACTATGAAGAATTTTTTTTTGATAAAAAAATTAATACTAATATTTTTAAACTACCCTATTCCGAATAATATATATATATATAATCAGCTTTATTTATTGAATAATATATTATAGACTAATTTTTTAAAGGGAAATTTAATAACAAATGTAAATTTTTTTTAAAATTTAATAAAAATTTTAAAAATTAACAAATGTAAATTTAAATTTTTAAACAAATTTAAAATTTATTTTAATTTAATAACAAATTAAAATTTTTTTAATTCAAAATAATTTTTTAATTATTTTAGAATAATAATAATATGCTTTTTAATATTACAAAATTTAATTAAAATAATATATATATGTATAAATATTCTCCGGGAAAGATATATTTTTTATATTATTTATACAAAATTCTTGTTATCAATTCACTTGTTCTAAACTGGCAGAGAACCAAAATAACCAAAAGAATATTCCACTTTGCAACATATTTTAAGACATTAAAATTAAGTTATATTATATTAAATACAATTTGTTAAAGACTTTATACAGTTTGTTTAGATATATGAATTGGATAGAAACGAAAATACTTTTACTTACTGTAAATTAATACTTCAAAAATGATCTCAATAAGTCGTTTAAATATGGATAACATTTTAGCAAAACATAAAATGAAAAAATACATTCGATTTTAATCTTCTTTTTGAAACTGTTGCCATCAACTTTGAATAAAGATAAAAATTAATAATTATTGTGAACGCGCTTGAGCTACATTTAATAAACTTACAAAAAAGAAAAATCGAATTTATTTGATATTTTAGTACCATAAATATTTAATGAATTATTATATGTAATAAAAAAAATGCTATTTTTTTCCATTAAAATTTAGACAAATTTTTTAATAAAACTAAATAAATTAAAATAAATAAAATATAATAAATATTAAATTAAAATAAACTATTAATAAAAAAATTAATACAAAATCATAGTAATAAAAAAAATCGTTTGTCATAAATCGTTTGCCTGTTATAAAACAATAAACAACGAATTCCTTTGTAAAAGTATTTGAATGAAATTTTGATTAAAATTAAAATTAATGCGTATAATTATGCTTCTAATTATAAAAAAAAACACAATTTTTTCTAAAATGAATATATGAATATAAAAAAAATTATACGATGTGAAAGTAAGTCAATCAATTTAATTCTGTAAAAATAAATCATATCTGTCAGTGATACGTTTTTAAAACAATTTTGGTATTTTCTAATCATTAAAAAATGAATTAATTATTTTGTATATTATAAAAAATTAATAACATCGTATTTAAAAAAAAATAGGAATTTTTTTCATTAGGATATTAAATTTTAATGAGATAAAAAAAGTCTTGAAACAATATAAAATTTTAAGAAAAATCAATATTTAAAAAAGAAGATAAAGTTGAAAAATAATTAAAGCTTTGTTATTATTTTTTTCAATTTTAATTATTATTATTATTAAGAAAAACAATTTGAGCGCATGATATTAATTACACATTATTTTAAAGATTACACCCGAAAAAAAATTATTAAAATTTAAAATATTTTAATGATAAATCTGAAAGATAAGAGAGTATATAAATTTTATTTTAAAATTTGCAATCAATGTTTTTTTTTTACATATCACTAATATACAGTATATATAAATAATTTCTTTATAGTAAATTATTTATATATACTGTATGTTAGTAATCTATAATATAAAAAAGAAATGATTTGCTAAATTTCACAATTCATTAAATTTTTTGAATAAGAATATTTCCAAAATGGAATTTTTAAAACAAAAATTCTAAACTAAATTTTCCATAAATAAGTAAGTTGCTTCTTTTTTAATACCACTTTGATTTTTTCAAATAATAAACACTAAAAAATTAAAAACATCAGTAAATTTAGACTAAATTTTATATATCACTAGCAATTATGATCCGTTGTTGCTGTATTATTAATCAGAAATCTACTTTAATTTAGCAATTTTTTTTTCTTGCGAAAACTATACACAGAGATTGAAAATAGAGATTCAGAAAGTTCAAAGCAAAATATGTTCTAGTACATTTAAATGATTAAATATAACAACCAATCATTTCACATCTCTAAATTATTAGAAATACTTTGATATCTTTATATAAACAAATTACAACAAATCATTATTAGTGTTATAAAAATTGTTATAAATTATAAATGCTTATAAAAGTAAATTGTTTTAAAATATTAGAATTGTTACAATTTATTGATTGTATTGATATATTTAACTACAAAATAATGCATTATTATATTTCTTCGATTTTTATAGTTCCCAAGAGATGAAAAAAAAATAATAAATAAATATAAAAATTTAGGAAGAAAACATCTGCCTCTACATGATTTGTTTTCAATTTGTTATCTGTAATATATATATAAATATATATAGATATATATAATATATATATATATATATAATATATATATATATATATATATATATAAATTTGTTATCTGTATCGATCTGATGTTTAAAATTCGAACTCCCTGTTTTTCAGAACTGATTAATAATCATATTTATTAATCACAATCCAATTTTAACAGTTTTGAATATTTGTCGATAAGTTATGTTCCTTTAAAGATCTTTCTAGCATGTTTCCTTGCAGAAATATCTATAGTGAGATCTTCTTCGTTAAATTAAAAAATCTTAATAATTTATTAAAAATCACCACAAAATGTTCAATACGTTAATATGACAATCAAATGAAAAAACTTCCTGATATGTTGGTAATCACTGTAACATGCTTTCTTGTGATAGTCATAGTCAAAACTTCCACGTTAAATTTTAAAATATCAGTACATTTTAATAATGTATATACATTTAATAATGTAATGTGCATTTTAATAATGTATATTTGTGCGCGATATTGTGTATACAATATGAATTAAGCTTCTTAAGATTTGAAATAAAAGAGGCTATTCCCATGATGCTATAATTAAAAATAGGTTATACAAGAAAATTAAGATAGTACAAGAATAATAACAAAAAAAAAAAAAAATCCCTTATTTTGATAAATTTAATCTTTATTAAATATTTACGCGCCTGAGTTTTGTATCCTGTATAATTTTTTAATGATATATAAATTGCATCCATGCATGCAAGTAATCTTTTTTTTTTAATGCTTTCCACCTAACTTTGAACTCCATAAGTAAAATTCTCAAAAAGAATGTCAAAAAGATCGTTAAATGTTAATTGATTTTCGTAAAAATACAGAATGTTCGCAAACTATGTTAACATAGATACATACACATAGAGAGAGAAAGAAGGGTGATAACACCCATTGAAACGAACAATATTTATTAGGAAACCTAAGGTCACATTCCATTCTGTGTACATTTCGTCTCAGCAATCACAAGTCGTCACTTCTTTTGAGTCGAAGAAATGGAACATCTCCTGAATATCACAATCAAGCTTTAAACTTTCATTGATTAGAAGCAGCATCGACAGTTGCAGCTGATTGGCTCATCAAGGTCCAACAGAAAGCCAGACAACAAAAGCGCCATACACTAAATGCTTCATATTATTATTGTGGTGCAAGAGATAACTATAGATAACTATGATCTCGTCGGGAGAATCGTTATTGTAGCATACAGGTAAGTCTTCATTTGCTGAATTGAATTGTATATCATCATCATGGCCGGATTTAGATGAAAAGAGGCCCTAGGCTATTCCACTTATGAGGCCCTTTCATCTCCCATTTTTAAGTTTTTAAATTACTTATTATGTTTGTTTATTATTCATATGTGTAGAATGTCTCCTTATTTTTGATTCAGTGTTTACTGTTTTTAGAATAGCGTCATTCTAATTTTGCTAACAATTTGAATGTAGGCCCCTCTTGATCTTGAGGCCCTAGGCAGAGGCCTAGTTAGCCTATAGGAAAATCCGGCCCTGATCAACACCTTTGAAAAAACCTTTACCATCAACTTTCAGTCTCAGTGATCTTAACGGTGTTTTACGATGGTCTCTTTCTTTCTACTGTTGAAAGTTTAACTTGTTCATCTAACTTTATGCTTTATAATGCTGAGAGGGGAATGGTATCCTAGTTTCCAAAGTAAATATTCTTGATGGATAATGTTGCGTTTCTTATTCATTTCAAAACGGTTTTCAAACACCCTATATATCAGGAACATTTTAATAAACGTGGTGTGTTAGATTCGTCATAGCTGCTCATATTAATACTAAAGATGTATTTTAACATTAAATATGTTTTATAGAAGGGATAATGGTCAAAATAACGCAAAAATTATAGCGCATGAGCTTAAGATCAAATTTCTAAAGACATTTGGTGCTACTTTTTTTGTTTTGAAAATGACACAACGACAATAGAAATTATATTTAATCTATTCTTTCACACGAAATTTAATCCATTTCAACGAATCTTTTATCACCAATAACACAATGAAGGATTTTGAGAGCCATCATCGAGAAATGAAGACCTGACCTGATGGGCATGCACGAAATGTTGAACGCTTTTCGGTATCGGTGTTAGTCATTAGACCCATCTATAAAACGTATTCTATGTTAAAGGCATTAAATTTAAAAGGTGAAAAAATTAAAATAAATTAAAATCAGATATTCAATGAATTCATTCAAAAGAAAAACGAAGCCCAAAGGTGACCGATATATCATCCAGCAGGCGAAAAGAGATCTATATACGACAGCGGACAACATTGCTCAGTGGTTATTAACTGTAACAGAAAGACAAATGTGTGCATCACTGTTTCATAAAGGTTACCTATTCGCTTTCTGTCTTGATCATTGCATCCCATTGGCAACTGCCTATCTGTGTTTAAACAAATGTAAGGAATATAGACATCTCCTCAACGGAATCTTTACAGATGATAGTTGTTTCGACATCACAAATAATTCTCAATGCCAGTTGACATTGAGAGAGGTAGACACGCGGTTTTATCCCACTAAGAACAGGAAAAGTTACGTTATAGTACTCATATGCTCATCTGGGGAGGCAATATGGTGAAGGAGCAGACCGAGCTCCAAATTTTCGACGAGAGTACTGTCGCAGGAGATCGCTGTTGCCAACATGTAATCCTTTCCCACGTGCGTCTGTTCCAAAATGACATTGGCTCATAATAACAGCAGAAGAAATCAGATTAGTGCTTTTAAGGAGTTTTTAGAAGATAAAAATATCACTAAATTGGATTAGTCAGCGCAATCCCCTCATTTAAATACCAAAGGACATGTAGGTATGCTTTGAGGGGACGTCTTTCGGCACTATTATATATGCTGGAGAACACCCATCATTGGAAATAGATGCTCATTAAGGAATGGGATCTTATACCTCAAAAACTGTGCTGTATAATATGGTGTCGAGTATGGAGAGATGGTAAAAAGCAGCTAAGGGCGGTCATATCCTTTACTAAAGGACATCTATGTGTTATTTGTTATCCTTGGATTTTTCATCTTGGACGGATAAATATTCATATGCTACTTATTCAATAAAACCTATTTTGTTTGATTCCATACGGATGTATTCATTCATTTTTGCATTATTATGCTTTCTTCAGTCTTTAAGTACAAAATGTTGTCTAGTATTCTAAATTTCATGTCCTTCAAATGATTTCTTACATATTTAAAGCAAAAATAATAAAAAGAACATTAATTGTTTAAGTTTTACAAAGTTTTAAGTTTGTGCTTCTCCAATTCTTCGTCCAAAATTTAAGACTTATTAAGAAAAGTAAGCTTTTAAGATGCTAATTTGTTTCTGAACACATTTAAACCATCTTGAAATATCTTGTGAAATATTAGCATAATCGAAGAATCAAATCGAAGTTTTGAACAATCTTTCACTAAAAAGTGCTTATGAACAAGAAATAAATTTTAAATTTCTTATTTTTTAAAGGGGGTCTTTTTCATAATTTACAGTCTTTCAAGATCAGATCTTATAAGTTACCATATTACTGTTCTTAGACATATTTAAATAATTTTGCAGCCAGCTAAGATGAAGTTTTTCTTGCATATTTCACTTATTCTAAAATCAAATAATGATGCTTACACTTCGCAGTTAAATTTTTATCATTCAATCATTTTTTTTATTTCTGTGCAAATTTGTCTTTCTGAAAATATTCCAACGTATATTGTATATACCGCAATGAACATTTACGCTTGGAAATCTCGAATCTAAATTGTACTAGTTCATGTAAAAAAAAATACAAGAGGCATTAAATAAATACTAAATTTTTTTTTTAATCTTGAAATTTTTTCAACAAGAATTTGTGATTTTTAGTATTATGAATTACTTAACAAAGTATGATAAATAATCATTAATAAACATTTAATTGTTTCACTATTGGAAAGAAAGATATATGTGGTTGTCAGTGATCACTACGATACCAATGGGATTGAGTAAATAATGAAAAAAAAATATTTTTTTAACTTTTAAAAATATATATATATATATTTTTGCTTTCTGATAAGTTGGATACAGAAATTTTTAATGAAATATCCATGGTACCCATGAAATTGAAAAATGGAATTAATAGGTCCCTGAACTCTCTCAGTCTTTTCGCTATTTCCTTCCAGTAATAACATTGTGTGCAGATGATTCACTAATATGCCAGGAATTTTTAAGTTAACATTTTAACAATGATTTTTTTAGGTATTATTAAATAAAATTTTTAATACTTCAATCATTAAGAGTCCTTTACTCATCTTTAATCATTAAAAGTCTAAAAAAAATTTTTAAAAATCCCTTTCATCATCATCATCATTGGCGCAACAGTCCCATGCCGACGTAACAGCCCAAGGCCTAATGGCAGATTTCGAGACAGGAGATAATTTTTTGCAGGGTAGAGTTGTCAGCCCAACGCTCTACAGCCATATTAGATAGGGAAATACGGTTTAAAGTGGATTCCAAATCACTACGAACATCCATGTCACCGCTGGGACTCGAATCCGAGACTTGGGGCATCGAGCACCAGAGCGCCAGTCACTCGGCCCTCAGGTTGCAAAAAACCTTTTGCTTATCTTAAATTCAATAATATTTGTCAAACAATCTGCTTAGAAATTATAATCTAGGAAAAATGCAAACATTAATTAACTAACAAGAATTATTATTATTAAATTTTAACCTGGCGCGTCCTCTGCCTTGAAAGAAAGACATCCCACGTACGAAAAATTTGTGGTTAGCAATAAAAATAGGAAAAAAAAAAAAAAAAAAAAAAAAAAACATTCCACTCGATGATAAGTTGTGTAATGGCCGTAAGTATGTAGAATTTTTTAATGAAGTGCCCAAGTGTGCGAAGCATGCGTGCAATGGCCTGCCATTAGCCACCTGGTGTTTGGACACTACCATCTAGAGAGGAATGTGACGTCACTCGGACGCACGTGTTGTTATTGACATGATAAATACTGAAATGGCTTCTCTTTTCTTGCAGGTGCAGGCCTTGAACTGCGCAGGTGTTGGGTCAGCAGACGCACTCACACCCCCCCTCCCCGGTTGCTAAGAGAATTTAAGAGGAAGAGATGAGAAGCAGAGAAGATTTTTTCGTTATCTCTTTATTGTGACGCAACTTCACGCGCGGGGAGTTCTTGTTTTGATTTTTATGTGTTTTTTGGAAGAAGTTAAGTACGCACAACAGAAATGCGGATGTAGCATGGAAGAAGGGATTTGTATGCAATTTGCATTTGGAAAGAACTGATTGAAATGTATAGGAAGTATGTAAGAAGTAGCAGATTGTGGTTTCGGTTTCGTTTCGGGTAGAAAAAAAAGGAAACGACAATGAAATTTTTTCCTTTTATTTTTCTTCTTCTGTAGTTACATTATTTCTCAATACCCTAGGGACCATGAAAATTTTGTGTCTTTCTTGAAACGATGTCATCTTCGTTCTTATATCTTATGCAACTGTAGTTAGAGGTATTCAAGATCCTGAGCATGCCTTCGTGATATATATAAATATATATATATATATATAAACCCTGCTAACGCTAAATGAAATTGACAAGTGAAAATCAGTACATTTTAAATTATCTAAATCAGTGGTCCTAAATTACGATTTCTGTGTATTTATAACAAAAGAAGAGGAAGTTAGAAACACCATCAATTTGGGCCTGAATAGACTAGCGCTCGCTGCCACCGATTTTGGGTTCAAGTCCCAGCGATGCCATGTATGTTTATAGTGGTTCGGAATCCACTTTAAGCCTTAGGTACCGGTCTCATAAGACTGTAGGGCGTCACGGAGAAAAGGCTGACTTCTAACTTCCCTCACAACAAAAGCTGCCTCCTTTCCCTTCAACCATGAATGCATACGGATTCGTGGGCTTGATGGATGGTAGTGGTACATGTTAAGTGGAGATAAAAATAAAAAAAACAACGATCAATTTTCATAACAAAACTACAACAATCGCTACACGTTATTTTCATGGGCTTCCTAGAAACTCAAACAAGCCTTATAACAAAACCATAATAGCATTTGCTATACAGAAACCCTAAAGTGCCTTAAAAAAAATGTTTAAAATCCGACGAGAACTGAAAAATATTTGATAAACACGGGCATCGAATGGTGAACGGTTACAAGCAAATTGTCCAGGAAATCAGTAAAACTGAAATGAAACTAATTATAACAACCTAAGGACAGCACTACCGAGATAACACAATAAAACATACAAGTTGTACCTGAATTCTACAGATAGGTGACGGTCGTGCACCGATGCGATCAAAAACTGCAATGCAACATGGGATCTCAAATATCGTTGAGCGAGTGAAAATCGCGAAAACGCATCTGCCAAGTGTAAATGGGGAAGAAACAAAATAGAGAAATCAGTGCATCAAACATTTGTTGGACTACAAAGCTTGTGAAGAGCAGAACAAACAAAGTTGTTTTAGTAATTCTTCAAACTGCCTACCGGGTCTAAATGGCCGAGTGGCTAGCGCTCTGGATCCTCACCACAGGTTTCGGGTTCGACTCCAGGCGGTGCCATAGATGTTTGTGAGTGGTTTGGAATCCACTTTAAACCGTAGGTTTCGGTCTGTTTAGCCTAAAGTATGCACAAGATGACCGTAGAGCGACAAACCAATCAAACTGCCTTCCGCGGAAGTCACTGCACACGTCCCAACAATGTAGAAATGACTAAATAAACCTCTTGAAGGTTCCGGGTGTTTCCCGAATTCATGCTGATGTGGCCACGACCCTAGTTATCTGATCTTAACAAAGGATTGATAATGGGTATTTATTGATCACAACAAAGGGTTTAAGATCCTGTGAGAGTGGAGACAAAGCAACAGTGTCTATGTACAGGATTCATCTTGCGAGATACCACGAAGTGGATAAGCATGGTGTTGCAAAATGAGGTGTGGCGCCATCTTGCATTAACATTTCCAGCTGCACATAAGCAGTTGAATGATGCAGAAAACCTGAATGTGAACATCATCGGGAGTATGGAAATATGGAAGCATCATTCAGATGCCAGAAAATGAGGTTATGCACCAGTCAAACATTCGGGCCCAACAGATTATCGCAGAGGATTCTCCACCAGATATGGATATTGAATTTATGTTAAGTCTTTTGTAAGACAATACTGTGAAGATTCTACTTCGCTCAAATATGGGAATTATGCATGTTGTAAACGCTCTCACGGATCAAGGTTGATTAATCGGTAAATAGTATTTTGGTATGAAAATGTGGAGCATTCCTGCATGAATTTTTCCGAGATATGATGTACCAGTCAGACATTCGAGCCCACAGATTATTACCAAGGATTCCACATAAAATACTGATATTGAATTTAGGTTAGTTTTTTTGAAAGATAATATAAAGTTTGATTTTATAATTATTTCGAGACATTTTCACAAGCCACATTTTTACACTCCTTAACTATACAAGTTGCCGTTGCATAGGAATAACTAGTTTGCATACAGTCAAATTAAAATCAAAAATTTGTAAGTATATATATATATATTTCATAAGGCTATTTAAGTTTATTAATTGTGATAAGCTCTTTGACATGGAAAACAGTCTACTATGGTAACATTATTCATGAAAAAGTATATTTTCTTTTTTAATTAGGATGATGATTTTGTAGCAACAATTTTTTTTTATAAAAGTATACGATATTTAGAAAATATATTCTTAGGAAATAATATTTTTAGACTAAATAAAGCTTGTACTATTAAAAACATAAACATTTAAAAAAAAATTTCATCATTTAATTAGTTTTACTTTTCTTAAAATTATAAATTATTATTAAATATGATCAAGTGAATTTCCAATATATCTATTTTCAAATGAAATATTTTACTACTATACTTTATATATATATATATATTTTATTGAAGAACAATTTGTCATCAAAAATCGAGAATATTTACTTGCTAATGATAAAAAAACATAAAATTAATATTTACTGATTAATTCGATAGATGGCAGCACTAAAGCTGCTATAAAATTTGATCACAAATTTTGTTTACATAAAAAGCTTTTCAATTCTAGAGTTAAATATGAAAATTGGAAGAAATAGTCTTTTCTTCTAGACCAGTGATCCTTATCTTTTTTTTTTTTTAGTTTCATGGAATCTTTCTGATCTTAAAAGTAAAGATTTAAATGATCAAATATGTAAAATGAAATAACAAAGTAAGTTATTTTAAAAATAATTTATAAAAACACGGAATAATAATATATTAAATGCATGTTTTTTGCTCGACACGAAAAAATTAAGAAAATTTCAAATTCTGTTATTAAAAATTTTCCACTTTGAATAAGTTGCTTGGTCAACTTGAATGACGATATTTAATATGCATATCATGTTAGATTTCTATTTTTTTCTCTCCTCCATTACGTGGCAAAATGTTAAAAACCTTCATCTCATGTCCCGGAGGTGCCATTGATGTTTGTAGTGGTTCGGAATCCACTTTAAATCGTAGGTCCCGGTCTAACATGATCGTAGAGCGTTGTGAAGAGTGATATATTAAATAGGGAAAACGAACTGTTTTTATATAGTGATTAGGGGATTATAGTCCTTGTTCCTTCGCATCCCCATATACCCCCCTTCGGTTAAAAAAAAAGAAACTTTCATTTTATAAGTAGTTATAGATGGGAAAGCCTGTATAAATCGATTCATTATAGATAATCGAAGATAAGCTTCCTAAAGATCCTACGAATTAAAATACTGTAATATCAAAGAATCAACGAAGGTAAAATGATTTTTCTAGATATGTAGAAAGAGTTATACAAAAAGTGAGTCTGTTACATTCTATTGCTCATCACAGATACAACTAAAACTATTGTTATTGCATACATTCATAAAAAAAAGCATAAGATGGATGAAATTTCTGCTATTGGAATAAACCGGATCCAAAGATGCTTTATCTTTTGTAGGAATAACATAAGAAAATTGGAGTTAAATTATTTAGAAAACAAAAATGCCGAAATAATAAATAAAAAGAGTAATAAAAAAATTAAAAGGGCTTAAAAGTAAAAGTTTTCATGGAATTTAAAAATGAAATTAAAAAAAAAAAAAAATACGACATGAAATCGACTCTGCATGGCGGATCAAATGGACCGCTTTTTTGAAGTTTTGTATCGATAGGTCTCGTTGTTCACCTTTCATATAAAGCCACGTTCAGACGGGAACGTTCGCTAACCCATTAAAAACCGGTTTGACAAAACCCTACAAATCAAGCGTCTTGATACTGCTCCGTCAAGAGTCGTTTTTTCCGCACATCAAGGGACCCTATTTACGATCAGCTATAATTCCCAGCCGAGGAAAAACGTGGTTGTTTTTCGCTGTCAAACGGAGGAACGAAAGCGCTCGCCCCTTATGGGCTCTCGTCTGGACGTTGCTTTAAACCAGGGGTCTCCAAACTTTCCAGTCTTAGGGCCATACTGTTTACTCCGGTAAGTACCAAGGGCCAAAACCGTTTTAATTTTTCTGCCATTATCTATAATTTCTAGACCAATCGCCGAGTACACGCTCTGAGCGAGCATACACTTGCTAACTACAAACTATTGTCAGTGAAAAATCCCAATTACATAGATCTCATTAGCATTTTTTTGCAAGCGGATACCCCTCAGTTTCATTCGCGTTAATTTAGCTTTTCCGTTCTTGAGGGATTTTCAGGATAAAAATCATGTGTTTGATTCAGGATATATACATTCCAAACATTGATATTCATACATATGCGATACTCTTTACCCCAAAATAACTACCGAGGGTAACTGTGGGATCTTCACTAGATTATAATGTTTGTGGAATCCATTTCAATTATTTGTTAGTTGTTACGCTGAAGTTAAATTTTCTGCGTATTATGCTTGTCATTAAGCTTTACCTAGCAAGTAAATAAAACCGAGTTATTATCATTCTGTGTTTTTTTTTTTATTCGACTTATTAGAGCAACAATAAGCCATTCGCTGAATTGAACCTAGTTCCTTGACAACTTTCTTGGTAATTTGCAAAATAATTCAATAAAAAAAGGAATACCAATGTTAACTCTTCAAATTGACAATAAGTAAAAGTTCAAAGTAAAACAAATGGCATTTTATTGTCTTCAAATCAGTTTCCTTCTTGAATATATGTAAAACTTTTGCAAAATCTGTCTATTTTTACATATAAATTCAGATGGAAGGATATTTTTCACTTGAAAGATTGACATTAAATTATCCTTTTTCGCTAGTAGGTCACATATTTTTATAAAGTTCGTTGCATCAATGAATCAAGTTTGTTAAATACTTTTGTCAATATTGCATTGTTTTCCCGGATATTTTTGGAAGACATCATAGGAAAAAGTAATACTTACCAATGTACAGGTAATATCTGTTCAGATTTTGTTCCAATACAAATTGAATGAAAATTCACATTGTTACCCAGTAAAATCCTTCAGTACCTGGATTCAATTGAAATGAACAAGTACCATTTTTCCAACTATATTGAAGTATTTGGGATATTATTTTATGCATTTAAAAACAACATTCCAAGAGATGGTACATGAAAGAAAAATGTGCGTACTCTTTAAAGCAGCCCAACTATCTACTGCTGGAGATAAGGAATTAAGTCTCAAAATACTCTTCCTCTTATGCAAGTAAAAAAAAAAAAAAAAAACTTGTATGTCAAAATTCTGTAAAGGATATTGACATAATTACAATTATTTGTTTTTGTTATAAACCATGAATGATGATAGAATAGAATATTAGATTTCTTACTTTATTTTTGTAAATAAGAAGTTACGTTGAGAAAAACTTTATACTTAATATTTTATACAATATTCAACACTGCTCCATTTTGTAGTTTTCATCGAAAAACTGCTGAGTGAAAAAATTCAGGAATGAAATATTTAATGACAATATTTGTGCATTTCATTTGTTTATGACAAACATGAAATGTAAACTTTTCAAACAGGAAACTCATGAGAATTCATCGAATGTACAAGGAATTAATTTTGCAAATAAGTCAAGAACTTATTATTTTATAGTTTTTAGCCAACTCTCCTTCAGAATGAACCCAATCTTTTCAGTAGCGTTCCAACATTATTGAAGCGATTGGGTTCATAAAATGGAAATGAATGGTTAATGAAATTAAATTCTCTAGAAGCATATAAAGAACATTCCAGTTCATATATTAAACATATTATATACTTCAACAGTTTCAATCTCCTCCTTTATTAATTTTCCTGTATCGCCACCAAGAGAATTGACAATAATAATTCATAACAGCTTTACTGTAATCCTTTATTAATAGATTGAAAATTTCTGTGTTACATTAGAAAACTGTTGCTTTTTCTAACGTGCTATATACAATAACAGAGTATGTGTTTATTTAAGCTGAACATAATGTTGTTAATTATATAAACAGTTAATTGTCTTTAGTATATTTTATAAGCAACAACAAATTTGCAATCTCTCTTTGTAAAATACTATCAATTGATGCCTACAACCGCAAGACATAAACCAATCTAGGCAAGTTTGAATATTGGAAAAAATATTATTATTAACATTTCTTAAAAGTCAATTCCTGTGGCATATACATTTGAATAAACACAAGAATTAATTTAAATGTTTTTATTTATTTTCATAATTTTTAAAAAATAAGTAAAATAACACAGAATTACATACATTGATCAATAGCAGAAAGCAAAATACAAATGGCACAGACTATGGCTACTTCGATAACTACATTCTGGCAACAACAATAATAATAATAACAATAAAATTCGAGGATAAATATGAACTATCCAGAATGATCTGCAATTGTTCACCAAACAATTTGTAATATGAGTCTGAAGACATCGATAAAGAAAGAGATACATAGAATATATACACATCTTGAAACATATATATGAAACATCCACAAAGCTGAATACTTTAACATAATTCCTACAGCATGAAAATAAAGCAAAAATATCACAAAGTTATAGAAAGAATATCACATATATTTACTTGATATAAAAAAGGTCTTCCTTTTTAAATACAAAACATGATTAGAAATTACAAAAAACTAAGTATAAATGCTATTATGCTTCATTATCATTTCTCAATTAAAAGTTTTAATACACACAAAAAAAAAATAGCAAAATATAAAAAAAAAGAGGAAATATAAATGATTTAGAAACAGAGAAATTTATAATGAAGCATAATTTATGCTTATGAGATAATTTAATATTAAGAAACTTGAGCAAAATCTTTCATATACATGTAATAAAAATAACTAAATACTGGAGAATTAAATAATTTTAATTAAATGCAGCTTTGTGTTAAAAGTAACTAGTGTTGTAACAAATTAACACACATGATTTTTCTATTAATCAACAAGAAAGTGAAAAGAGGTTTCTTTTTCCCTACACGAGTCAAATATATGGCTAACATTTTCTATCAAACTATTAAAAAAAATTAAATACCACTATTTACAAATAAAATTTAAAAAAAAAACCTAACATTAATTATTTAACTAGATAATTTAGTATTTTTTTAATCGGACAGGGGTATCTAAAAATAATTAGAGCATTCTGTAAAATAAATTGTTAACTTTTATATATGAAAAATAGTTGTTTAATTATACGTGATTATTAAGCACTTTGTTCATATTTATAATCATATTTGCTAAAATATCTTAAAATGTATATAAAACATATATCATGCATGAATGAATCAATACTGCTATTCCAATTCAAATCTAAACATCACACAGAAAAAAATAATTGGGAAAAGTTAAAGAAACAAAATACTGAAAATAATTAAAACTTTTCAAAAATTTAGCTAAATAAATAGAAGGATGATAAAAACTAATAATTTTATACTTTACTAATATTTTGTACTTGATTTGTTATGCACTAATTAACAAAAAAATAGGCTTCAATCTTATCATATGATTACGAAAATGATCTTAATAATACTATTTGTCAGTGACATAAAGAGAAAAATGAATTTGACTATAGATTAATCATTTTTTCTGTGAACAAAAACTGGTTAGAGTAAATTGAGGTTATTGAAGAGATGTCCGAGAAATGTAGTTCGAAAAATTGTCATTATTGACACTGAAACATACCATACATGATTTATCCACTAGGAATGATGTTTGAAGATGATGAACTAGAAAAAGGATGTAAGCTTTATTAAGAACTTCAAAAGAGCAAAAAAGCATCACAAAAAATTTCAAAATATTCAAACTGAGGTATTCAAAGTTATGAAGTAGTAGCTCAACTATATACTAATGCTAACATTCTGCAGTGTAAAACAGAATAGTTTCCCAAAGAACCCTTAAAAATGGTTTATAATCAAATCATCATTTACAAAGACTGCTTTTGACATCAACTCATCAATGCAAAATTTTTCAATTGCGTTGATACTGAGGATGTTGGTGTCATAAATGGTATTAAATGATGAATTTGGTATTTTGCTTTACTAATGAAAATCACCAACTGACAATCTGGAAGCAATGTGGAAACACATCCAATCCTTCTACAAATATCATGGCATAATGATTTCATCAACACAGCATACATGATTTTGGATGATATCAACATTAATCACTAATCACACATACTTTGCATAACAGATACAAAGATATAATGAAAATGCTGAGGCCTATTCAAATCTACTTCATAAATTACGCATATTCAGTTCTCACAATGAACATTACATGTGTTGTCCAATGTATTTTTGTCATTCACAGTCTTCATATTTTTCTGAAATCCAGCATGTATGGGATGCAATTAGACAAAACAGTAGAGAACAACAAAAATCACACAGACACAGATATGAAAATGTCATTCAAATACTAACTGAATCTGTACAATGACAAATTGCTGTTTAAAGAGAATGGTCTTATGCATATTAGACATTTTGAGACCATCAAGAACACTGAATTATTAGAACTAAAATCAATAAGATATTGGATTATTCATTTATAAATAAATTTTCATTAATTATAACATTGTTATTGCTTAATTCTTTTCAATCTCATGGTGTTTTATTTTCTTTGTCAAAAAAAAAAAATTATTAGATATGAATGTGCGAAAATTTTTATAAATGAGTGATGGAATTGATGTATGATTTGTGGTATTTTGGTAAAAGATGAATAAATGCTTATAACATAATAATATATTGCATTTATAAAAATAAAAACAAAATATTGCATATAGTATAGTACCATTTTATGCAAGATATGAAGCATAAAATTAAAATAAACACCAACAAAGTAAATTTACATATCTAATACTCTTACAAACACCTTAAAAATAATTAATGTACATAAAGAAGTACTGTAATAACATAAATATGTTCTATTCATATATTTATCATATGAATATAATGCAATATAATAAAAATTCACACATTTTTTTTTTTTTTTGGAAGAAGTTATGAAATTTGTATCTAAAAGTAATTTACTAGTATAAAAATTTTTATTATCTAAGCTTGTAAATTACAATTATTAAAAGATTAAATAAGTTAAAGAAACCCCATAATTTAGCACTGCGCTTAATGGTTTAGGATACATAAATATAAATGATCTGATTTTAATAAAAAATGCATAATAATGCAATAGAAGAAATTCACATCAATAATCCATTGAATATTTTTTAAACAATGGTAGTAAATGTTTGATTCAATAAGCTGGGAAAAAATATCACTAATCCAAAGCTTACAATAATAATAATCTGATGATATTTTTCATTTTAAGTATTTTAATATGATATGTATAGTAATTTTCTTTAAATGATATTAAAGAATAAAATTATATAAAATATACGAAAATACATTAATATTGTACTATATTTCAATAACAGGAGCGATTTTCAGAGAATTTTTAAAATACAATAGTTAACAAAATTCCACAGAAAAATAAAAACACACACAGATCACCCAACTCTATATTATAAAAGGTGATGTTATTTTAGAAAAAGCTGTTTCTCTATCCAGTCGTATTTGTTCCATTTTTTCTTGAAGCATTGTTTCAACTATATCTAACTCTTCCAATTGAAGTGCATCTTTATTTTCTTCAATTTTCTTGTGGTTATGATAATTTAAAGTAACATTTGAGCAATTACTTGTTCTATGGTTTTCTGCAATGTTGCTAAAAATTAAGTCTGATATCAACAGTTGCTTTATTTGTTGAAGAAAAACTGTCTCGCCTTCAACAATCTACGTAAATAAGAAAATGAAATAAGTTTTGTAATAAAAATGAAAAAACTGACACAAAATTAAAATAACAAGAAAAGTTTTAATGATAATAATGTATAGAACTCCAACACTCTATCAAGAACTGTTTTACAAGGAAGAATAATGACATTTCAACATTTCCAAAACAGAGCACCCACGGTAAAATAGTTACATAAAAAGTAAACAAAACAACAAATGAATTTTGTCATTAAAATTCTCATTAAATTTATGAATCCTTTCATTGTTGCAAAAAAAAGTGTAAATATATTATTTAATGTCCTATGTATGAAAATTATGTGATGACATACACTTCCTTTTTAGAAATGTTTTATTATACCTTGTCTGTTAAATTATGGATACCTGAAATTAAATGTAATTTATCTTTTTATAACTTGATGCAATAATTATGCAAAATTATTTATACTTATGAAGGCAGTAGGGGATTACTTATATTTCTGAGGTATGTATAATGTGAAAAAGGTTGGGAAGCACTCTCATAAACTATGTCACTCACTGTTGTAACTTTTATCATGAAAAACACATCTTTATCAAAACTTAAATAGAGTTATTGTATGACATGTTTCATAAAATATTCATGGCATCTTATAACAGATGGGTGAAAAAAAAATTACATGTTTTGTGTTATAATATAGTAATTACAGGCAAGAATGTATTTTTTTAAGGCTTTTTAAATGACGCTGACATCTTTAGTTCGGCATTTAATAAAAAGAATATCAATCATAGGTATTAGCAGAACATTATTAAAATAAAACATTAAAAAAAATTATATCGTTAATTTCAAACTAAATGAATAAATTTGTGCATCACAAATTAGAGTATTTGGTATATATGTATATTATATATATATATAATGCTCATAGAATCTGTTGCAAATAAATAACACCCAGTGTACTTATTGCGTCATAAAACATTACCCAAGCCCATTGAATATTTTCAGAAAATATAAAAAAACAACAGCATGCAGTGAACAAAGATAGATTAATTGCCCTTATCACATTTCACAATTAAATGCAAAAAATGGTAAAAGCTATAATATTAAAGAAAAACATTGTCCCTAATAGATAGCACAGTAAAGCAACAAATCGAAAAAATGGCAATTAATGTTGAAAAAATGTTTATAAGTATTCTCCAACACTCTTCATTTTCCAAGTATATGAATGAGCCTACCATTACAGATAATAATGCTTTATTGATGGTATATGTACATTTTGATGAAAACAATTCATAAGAAGAAATGCTATTTATAATAAATCTCAGAACAGAAGCAAGATAATTATCTATATTTAATACTGCAAAATTCTACTTTACAAAAAGCAAAATTCCTTTGAATAATATTGTTGCACACACTGCTAATTGAATATCATCAATGATAGGTAACTATTGTAAATTTGTTTCTTATTTGAAGGAAGAAGTGCAAATGTTTTATGCATTCATTGAGTAAGTACTTATACCTTTCAAATATTTCAATATTGTAAAATAATGCTTCAAAATTTTAAAAATCTTATAATTTTTATTAGTTTTATCTTAGTATTATTTTTAAAAAAAAGAGGCTGATAACATTTTTTGATTTTATTACAAGGTGAAGAGTCGTTTACCTGAAATAACTTTTAAAATCTCTATAATAATTTAAAAAAATATCAACATAAAAAAGATACACAACATTGTATATTTTTATTAAAAATAACTTATAGCTAATATTATTTACAAATAAATGTTTAGTAAATATATTTTACTAGAATATATCATGAAATTATCTTCTTTATTACAACTCATTATGTCGTGATATCTTACCTCTGGTAGAGATTCCGGTAGATAATTCATATGTTTCCAATTCTCCCGAATGATAAACTTGAGACGACCAACTGAAGACCGAAGTCGATCCAAATTTACACGGTCTAAAGGAAAACTGCATGAATTAATATCTGGATGAGCAGTGTTTGAAGCCATTATCTAAGAAGAGAAATGAAAGTATATATTTTTAATTATAAACGTTTTTAATCAGGAAATAATTATTTTTCAAATATTTTTTGGGTTGTGACAATGATTATCATACTGTAGGATCTGCTAAATAGAGAACGAAGAGTGATGAAAGAGGAGGAAGGGGAGATTATGTCTCACATATAAAAATAAAATGAACTTTAATAATTAATGAAATTAACAAAAAATAAAATTTTTTGGAAATATATCTTAATTATAAAGGGAAGGGAGGTTACCAGAACTTAATGAATCAGTCAAGTCTTTTCAATTGGATTTAAAGAAAACTGTGTGAAACACTTATGCCACATGCCTGGGAGAGTTTATTTTCAATGTGGGAAAAGAGGGAGCAGCAATGATTATTGCAGAGGTTCCTTTATAAAGAGAACAACAAGCTTTGTGGATTGCTGGACCAAGCTTAGAAATGTGAATGCTTTTCATTGAAACATTTATGCTTGAATGTTTCCCCAAAACACATCTTTTATTCATATGCTGATATTAAAAATTGCTAAATCGAAAACAAAAATCATTACGAAATTTAATAATAATAATAAAAAAAGATTAGAAAGCACAACAAATTATTCAACCATACACTACAAAAATTAATTGCAAGGTTTATAAAAAATATGTTATGTAATAACGTATTAAGTTTTAGATAAATAGAATCATTTAAAAATTGTTGTAAATATTTGCAATGGTTACTATTTAAAAATTAGCTGGAAACTTGATATATACAAATAAATTTCACAGTGCAATGGAAATGCAAATAGATATGCTATCATGTTCATATTTTTATAATCATATGTACATATACACAAAACGAAACAAGAAACCTCTACAGGTCTATAAGTTTGTGTTTATAATAAATTTTTGAAAAACAAAATTTTTTATACAGATATATGATGAACAAAGAGTTAAATGATTCATAAACTTGATTCTTTTTAACAGAAAACATCCTGTACTTTGATTTCTAATTTCAATAGAACGAAAAAAATAAATACATAAATCCAGTTGTATGCAAAGCAGATTTGTTTTCCCACAAATCAGTTACTTAAAAAACAAGAATTTATTCTTCATCATATAATCTATTGTTAATTCAAGGAGGAAAAGAAGTTTTTTTTTATGAACCCCCAAAAGATTTTTACTTACGAGTTAAACAATAAAATATAAGCATTAATGAAAGATCCGCAACTTTTTAAAGGAGAGCAATGATTAATGATAAATGGTTTAATTCAAGACGGAAACAATTAAAAATAATGAGTTGTTTCCATTGTGTTTCTATGATCAAAATTCTCGTAAATCGAAATTAAAAAAAGGGAAATGAAATAGATTCACTATTACTCAACTTTAAATACTTCTTTGTACCATCAATTAAACAAGTACAAATTGTCTATAAAATATGCATGATAAAAAAATAACAAAAATAAATTTTTTAATAGAAAATACTTTAACTATTTAATTGTTAAAAATAAAATGAGAAAATTACTTACATATTAAGGATTTATATCCTTTACTTGAGGTGGGAAAGATTTTTTTATAGCATCAAAGAAGATTTTAACTTGAGTAGAAATATCAGTTTTGTGTTCTCGTCGCCACAAGTACTCAGCAAGATATCCATCGAATACACCAGATATATGGTGGGTGCCTTTAAGAGACCTTTTCACAGACCTCCATGATCCATCTATTGCACTTATATGGGTTCCTTCCTCTAGATTCTTAAATATCAGATTACTGTTAATTGTCATGAGTACAAAGCCATAATTTTCAAGGCATTTGTATGATGACCAACAATCTGATACAACTGTAGTACCTGGTAGAATTCGCTTTCTAATAACATTCAACAATACATCTGCATTCCTATTTTCAACCACCTCGAAAAAATATGCATTTGAATTTCTTTCAACAGCACCAAACATTAATTTCTCTTTGATGTGTTTATCTTTAGCATGCTCTTTTTTATATGACATCAATTCAGTAATCTCCACAATCCTATCAACACCTCCAATCATACCATTAAAACGTAAACATTCGTCCATACATACATCTCGACAACAATTAAACCAATCAACAACAGTTTGTTTTCCAACACCTAAATCATTTTGAATGCTTTCACACAACATTTTATTCAACCACATATAAGTTAATCTTAAAACACGACCCATACTCATCTTACTATTATCGAACCATGTACCCTTTCTTACAGATCTTCGGATTTGATGGGCATTCGTCCCTTTCTTCCTACAGGCCCATGTTTTACCATCATTAACATCAACGCAATCAACTAACTTCATATCCTCACCACACTTTGGACATTCATACCTATCTGTAATCAATCCATTTTCCACACAAAATTTTATTACAGCTGTAACTCCTAATTTATTCAATTCATAAAAAAAATCTCCATTCCAAGCACCTTTCATCCACTCTTCTGCACTATAATGATGCACACAGTCCCACTCACCTGTCATCCACTGTTGCTCTTTTATGGCCATATCATGCAAATAAAGAGTAATGTAACTGACAGCACAAAATCTAAAATTGAAAATAAGTTTTTAAGAAATTAGGTTTAAATTTGACCTGCACCAAGAAATGAACAGAACTGAAAACACTTTATTAAGAAAGCACAAAATGAAACATTTTTTAAGAAACGATTATCAATATTTACGATTATACACAGTGCACACAAAAATATTGATGTTTCTAACAAATTTTTTTTTTTTTAATAATAATACATATTTTTTTCTTTCTTTTTTTGGTTTAAAATATTAATTCCCTTTTAAACATATCTTTCATAATTTTGATATGAAATTATATAATAATCATTATGCGCTTATTTTTCTAAATAGCAATATTTTGAAAAAATGCTTTTTGTCAAAACCATGATAAAAAAAAGTTATTAAAAATGTTGAGTTCTATGTATCACTTTTGCAGTAATAATTGCAACTTCAAAATTTAATTTCCCTTTGAAGTATCCTGTGATAAATAAAAATAAGAGAAGCATACAAATTATTATTTATAATCCACAATAATATTGATATATACACAATAATATTGAGTAGCCAAATAGCCGTTTAGGGAATACTGGAATTTTCACTATCAAGGGATGATAGGTCACCAAATATTGTAACCTGGATTTTTCATATAAGAATTCATTCCTCAACTGGGCTGCCGATTTTTTACATCGCCTCTTACATACAATGATCTATTGTAAGGTAAATAGAGAGACATAGACAAAGAGTTTGGTCATTTACTCTTTATCTTCAGTACATGGAGATTCTCCTTTAATACTTTTCAAAAGTTCTATAACTTTTTCTCTGATGACACAAAAGTTCTATATCTTTTTCTCTGATGGGTGTCAAGGTTGTATAAAACTATAATTCCAAGAAATAAACCAATTTTATAGTCTAACATGAATACTTTAATAATAAATATAAATTTCCAATCAGTTTAGTTAAATTTGGTATGGAGGCCACTACAGACTACTTTCTGTAACCAGAATCAGCAGACAAATAAACGAATTTGAATCATTTTTTTAACCATCAGAATGCCCAGAATTGGGACTTAGCAGAAAAGGAATAAGGAGAGACATTAGCAATATCGTGAAAGAGAGCAAAAGTAATATCTGGTGAGGCAGGAAGTGTGGTTATATGAATCATGCGAAAGTATCAAGGTAAGAAGTTTTGGCAGAGCATGCCTGCTCGGAAATGAATAAATATAACAAATTTATGGAATGAAATGATCAATTAGTGTTTATAGAGTAGGTGGGAAGTTGCTGCTAGATTAGAAAATGCGAACGCTGGATTCGCGTAACCAAAAACAGGTGTTGTTACATAAATATCTAAAATTGAGTAAAGTGTCAAAATTATTATTTAGTTTAATAAGAAGAACGCTGATAAATAAACATATTTTTCTGAATGAATCTGAAGGAGAAGTAAATATAAAAATTTAAAACCCTTGCGACAAGGCCTCTTGGATTCAAATCAATCAAGTATTAATAACAGAATAAATCTAACATTCTTACCTTTAATTAATAGAATTCCAAGGATAATTTTTATTTACAATTTCCAAACAGAATGTTATTGGACACCCAATGTTATTGTGGTGCAGCTTATTAGTTTTTGCAATCACAGTTAATAATGGAAAACAGTTCAGTAAAAAAAAAAAAATAGCTCTTAATGATTTAAACTATCAATAATACTTTTTTTAATCTATATTAAAAGTAATTTTTTTTTAATTGATAGATCTACTTTTAATTCATACTGGAAATTGAATTTTAAGTAAAATTAGTATTTGCAAGAGTTTTTTGTATTATCAAATGGCATCAATCACTTCGTTTAAATAAATTGAAGTAGAAGTAGAATGGAATTCAATAATTCCTATTTGTTTTTATTAAGGCTGAAGTAGTGTGAAATTTGTTTCCGATGTTTTCGACTGTGAGTTTTCTGATGTATTAATACGGAATGTTTTTGGAATTTCATGTTTAATTTTATCATTCATTAGTTTTATGTCATTGTTTGTATTTGTTAGAATTATGAAGAAATATTTACTTTTTGCTGCAATAGTTGTAACATTTTAAATATATATATATATATTTAAATACATTTTTCATAATTTATTTTTTAATTGAAGATAAAACATTAGTTTTAACCGGATTAAATTCATATTTCAAATATATTTTATGGTATTAGAAATTTGTTTTAAGTCATATTTTGTTTATCTCTGCCGATATTTTAACTTATACTATTTGATTGTCAATGATATGAATGAAATAAAATTAAAAAATAAATTGAGTGGAAAGATTATGTGCGTAATATATATATTTATTTTTATTGTCTAATATATTTATTTTTATGTGTTTGGAATAGTTTATTATATATTTCTAAACTTTCAGGTTGTAAAATGTTACCCAATGTTCTATAATTACTTCCATGATAGATTAATTATTTAAAAAGATTTACATACATTATAACTGTACTGGATTATGAAAATAGAAATTAAGAGTTGTAAAAAATACTTTATTTACAGTTTATTTCTAAAATGAATGATAAAATTATGGAATGACTTATTATCAATATTGTAAGAACTACAAGAATTTTAATTTAAAATATGTATATCATAAATTAATAAATATTGTTAAAAAAAATTTAAATGAAGATCAGATGAAATTTTTAATTAATTTGTTCAATTTAAAAGTTCTGTGAAAACATTTTTTAGAATTTTGAAATTAATGTTTTTTAAGTTACTCAGAAATAATGTAGCTAATCAATTTATATATTTTAATATTTTTAAATTGATGTCTTAAAGTAATTTTACTTTTGCTTTCTGAATTTCTTAAGTTAAAAAAATATAAACATGTATTAAGATTGATATTTTATTTATATATAGGTAAATAAAGATAACCTTCATGATATCAATTCTTCACAGAATCATTTGTTGACAATGAAAAGAAAGTCAAATGTGTAAAACTGAGAAACATTCATTAACGAACGTAAGTTTTGTTTACATTAAAATTGTCTTTTATTATAATTGTAATATATTTTTGCTACTTATAAACTATGTACATCAAGCATGTTAAACTTGGGGGGCCATGTTCAATTAATAATTAATATATTTTTGCTCATCCAAGAGCTCCGCGTAACTTGGCACTCTCCCTTTTTTTTGTTAATTCCCTTTCCCTTATCCTTTTGTTGTTTTCACCAAATTACATCTGTTCTCCCCTCTCTCCATCTGCTATAGCTAGAGATAGCTATAGCTATATCTCCATCTTATGTTTCTTTAGCATTTCAGTGTTGGAACAGATAAAGAATACTCAATTGGTCATTGGTAATTCTTGAAAGAATGCTGATGTTTAAAAGTTTAGTTTAGAAAATTTAGTACATTTTTAAATTATAATATTAAAAATTTAAGGGGAAAACCTCATTAAACCTCCCAAATTATTAGATGATTTTGTTAATTTTTAAGGAGGAAAAATTTATGAGCTGGCCTCTTAGTTACACATTAGCCAATTAAGTCATGGAGAGTATACTGATGGAATCAATCCTTTTTCATGTATAAATTTGATGCTTCCTCAGTTGTTAGGATTGTGGTGCATGGAATAACAGTAAAATCTACCATAGCAAAATGTATTTTATTAATTAAATATAGAAATATTGTGTATTGTAACATGTTATAGTAAGGATTACAGCAAAAATTAGAAAAACAGTTTTTACTAATGCATTTTAAAGGATTATGTAAATTATTTAGGCTTTCTGAAATTAAGAAAAGCATTAAGTAATTAAATTAAATATCAATAGTTAAGATTAACAAATTTAATAAACATGTTAGTAAAAGTAAGGCAAAAAAATAGTAAGCTTGTGGAAGGAACAAAAAAATATTTGCACAGGGAAAAAATATAAATGTAATGTGATGCACAAAAAGAGAAAATCGTAATTGATATAATTTCTAATTATACACCATTGATATTTATTATACTATCATTATTAATGTATCAAAGTTATACAGACTAAAATATCACTAACAACAGCATAAATAAAATTTAAAAATTATGAAGAATTCATGAAACAACAGAAGTTGGCAAAGTTCATGGTGGAACTAAAACAACAATAGATGATGTTTGCAGTTAATTTGCAGAAGTATCAGGAAAGTAAAGTAACCTCCTGTTGGTCGATATCTAAACACTGAAACCCTTTATTGAAGGGAATTTCATAAGAAATGTCTTATTATAGCTGTAATATTTGTTTTACTGGAGTTGCCTTCACATTTCCAGTAAAAAAAAAAAATTACTACAGCTTTTAAGTCCATCTTAAGATATCATTGTGGAACAATGATATCCTAAGACAAACATAGAAGAAGAACAATGATATCCTAGACATAACATGCTAGCGATTCATGCAATTAATTACAGATTACAAATTACAGATTTTGTTGGAAGAAAAATTCTCTTTGCTATTCTTGATAAATATAGAATCGTCGCCTAATTATATGAAATTGGTGGTGTAATTGAGATCCAGTGTTGTTCAGATTTCAGGCAAAATTCATTGGAGTTAGAATACATAGATTTAATAAATATTTGTTGCCAAGTTTGAACATACTCAAAATTCACTTGTGAAATTATTTCCATGTTTGAAAATTCTTATTGGTGCAAACAGTTAATTTGATAACTTAAGGGAAATAAGTTTCTGTCAGATTCAGAATTAGTCAGCTTGGATCAATTTTGAAAGTAATCATTATGAACAAGAAATAGAAAAAATGGTAACAAGAAAGAGATGTCAAGTATCAGGAAGGAAACATTAATTTTAACATTGTTTTTGTTGTAGGCTTATTCTAAAGAAACATTTCTTTGAAAAAAGAAAAAAAAATCAAAGTTTTTCTTTTCTACAGCAAACATAGTAAATTTTGTTGATCAGGCCCATGCAACCTTTTGAATTTGACATGTTTGATGTATATGTTATGAACAAGAATTATCAGTTTAAAATTCCTGGATTTTTTTAAAAGAAAGGCTAACCTTTTTCATTTTATATGTAGATGGTACTCTTTAAACAACTATTGAAACAATCATCACTGCTGTTTATTTTGTCTCAAAATACATTGTTAAGCAAAAAAATTAAAAATATCCTTTTTGGGATGCTTAATTCCTGCTGTAGAATGTTCTCATATTTGCTATTCATAATAGCAGATATGCTTGTTATCACTTTTTGTTTTGAATTGGTTCATGCCATAATATTCTGAACATAAAATCTCTATTTTTTTCACTTGAACATAATATATTATGTTAAATTAAAGTTAATTGAATATGTTAGTATATAGTTCACAAATTTAGAATACAAATTAAATGAAGTATGAGGCATGAGAAAGTCAGCTAAAGAGAGTATAAGAGTAAAAGGTCCTAAAAATAGATTCAAAAAGAAAAAGCTAAACAAATTAAATTAAATCTTCTTAAAAGCTCCTTTGGATATAAAACAGTTTTTAGGGGGAGGGGGGGACTGAAAATAAAACTGATGATACCTTAACAAAATTACCGAATAAGATCTTTGTTGGTAAGAATTTAATAGCTGCTGGGCATGAATGATAAAATGGTTACATTTTATATATTTGGATCTAATTCAGGATCTCTATTTCCTATTTTGTATCCTATTTTCTAGAACTATTTTCCAATAAGTAATAAGTAAAGATTTGGGAGAAAGGCTGTAGAATACTGTACTGTTTGATGAACTTTTAATAATCTGTTCAAGTTATTAAAGATGTATTCATTCATGTTTATAAACAAATAGCAGTAGACAAATTCAATTATTTATAAAAGCTAAAATTTGGGAATATTCAGCATTTATCCATCTATGTTGTCCTTTACCTGATCATACATATTATTTTCATTTAACATTGAATGAATGATTAAAAATATTCCTGCCAAAATAAAAAATGAAAGAAATTTTAAATTTATACTTTCTCTGTGCTTTATTTTAATGCTCTTTGGTTAAGTTTTTTTATTTCTGACATTTAATAAGGGTTTAAGTTTTTGTAGCTCAGATATTAAGCTGTTATTTTTAGTAAAAAAAAAACCCTGAAAAAAATCCAGCCTTATGTCAAATTTCATATGAAATGTCCTTATATATTGATAGATTAAAATTTTATAATAAAAATTAAAATTATGTTCTTTATAGTTTGTATAAATATTTTTATAAATACTTTTTGCATTTGAATATTTAAGAATTTGTAAATTTCAATTACTATTAATTCAATTACTAACTAAAATTATGAATATTAATTTATATAGAACTATTTCTGTATGTAATCCACTATTCTCAAATTGAGCTTGAAATTTTTAAACACACACAATCTTTATTTCTAAAAAGCCTCTGGGTCAAAATTCAATCAGGTTCAAACCAAATCCCTGAATTCCAGTTTTTGACAAATCTTCTATAAGGTCATGAATAATATTCTAATTTTTTTTTTCTCTCTTCTAACTCGTTTAATTTTTACCATTCCTTAAAATTTTGATTTTGTTTGCAAATTTGTTGTTCATGAGCCTCCTGTTTTCTTTATGACTAAAAAAGAGGGAAAAAAAAACCTCAATTGCTTTTGCTGAAACTTCTTGCATGGTACATTAAGATTATAAGAATTTCATTTTATATAAGAATATGGTAAATTTATATTAAATACCTAAAAAAAAATTTTGTAGTATATTTCTTGGAGGGAGAGAAATGAAGAATTTGTCTAAATTCTGAATTTTCTAAATGAACAATGAAGTAAACATCATAGTTTCTTTATTGGAAATTATCATAAATATGTGCTTTATTTTATACAAAGAAAAACGGGTTCATGTTAAAAAAGTTGTAGTTGTGAAACAAATTTTTGCATGTACTTAAAACCTGTAATAATAATGAAAATTTAAAATTTTTAACATAACTTTTTTGCAAGTGTAATTTTTGTGCCCCTTCCTACCCCTTCCCCCCCAAAAAAATTACCTATCAAATTCTATTTTGATACCATGACAAAACTAACAAAATACTTTTCAGTTTTAAAGAATGCTTTTTTGATATTATAATCATGTTTAAAAAAATGCTCTTAATTTAGATAGTGAAATTGAAATGAAGATATGCATTTAAGAATTGTGGGGTAAACAAGATATACATTTTTTTAATAATTTGTATTTTTCATATCTACTAGAGAAGAAAATCTTGAGTAGAATCCCAGTTATTACAATTGGGCCCTCTGTAATTCTTGATACATTAATGTGTCTTTAATACTTCATACCAGGTATTTTTCATTGAGTAGTGCACACTGATATATGATGCGCATTATATTTTGTGTATTTTGGTGGAAATTAGGGCTCCCCATCAATATCCAAGACTGTTATGTTTCTTTGTGTTTAGAAGTTTTTATTTTTCTCACACAAAGTTTTGTTAATTTTGTTACTATAAAATATTTTTAGGTTGAAATTTTATGAAATTAATTTTTATAAAGGATCTTTTAAAAAATGTCTATAGATTGTATGCAGTGGCCTGTAATCTGTAACCTAAAATTTGTATGCAGTGGCCTGTAATCTGCAACCTCAAAATTTATGAATTTTTTAGTTTATAATGTATGTATTATATTTAAAAAACTACAGTACCTTAAGTATTTAAAATTTAATATTTTATTTACTATATATTTACTTCAGATTTTATTATTGAAAATAGTTAAACATTAGTTAATGTTTAAAATAGGATGTCATAAAAACTATGTTTGGTATGCAGCATCTTATATTGGTAAAGTTACATTTAAAATCTTATAATTCATTAGTCTAATGTTCTTTAGTTTCTTGCTTTTTATTGTTCTGCTTATTTTCCATCTTTCTACCATTGATCATTAGAAAATAAATAGGTTCTTCTAGCTATTGTAAGTAGAGACTTAAGTACAGGAGTAAAAATATTTAAGTATGCAAAGTAAACAGCATGGCTAAGCATATAGAATGAAGATGAATATCCATTTGTGTGACAGAATGTTACTCATCCATCTTCATTAGCTTAAAGCACTATTTTAAATTTCCACAAACTATCATAGAACAATGTAACATTTGACATACAGAATATAAATTTTCCACATTTGCATTGGATTGTAGAAGAATTTTTAAATTAAAAATATCAGGATTTTTATTAGTGCTAATTTCTTTTTAATCTAGTATTTAAAAATTAGAAAAACTTCTATTCCGGGAAATGCCATAAACCTTTACAATGTTTCTAGTGGTGAAGTTATTACAACACATTGGTATTAATGAAATGGGAATTCACATCTGAAATATGTATAACACAGAAATAAAAAAATCTCTTTATGATAGTAATTTGGTTTTCTGGATATCTCTAAAAGTCTCTTTTCTACTTAAAGTTCCTTTAATATTATTTTTCTTACCTGCCATGACTTCTGACAAAAACTATATTGCTTTTAAGTCAGAATCACTTTTATGAAAACAAAGTTGGCTATTTATTCTTTACAACGTAATTGACTACTTGACAATGCTATGGATCACAGTTGATAGAAAGAAAAAAAAAAACTATTCCTACACTAAGGAATCGAAAACAACAGATTTATTATAAAAATAAATATTAATTACATGTTATATAAGTACATATTTGCCCAAATAATAAATGAATAATCAACATGGTTGAATGTTTGATAAGTGTTGCAAGAATTTGCTCCTCTCCAATGGCAGAGGATGTAATATTGTTCTTTCGGCAAAAAATACCTTTTTGCTTGAATATATATGCAAAAACAAACATAAGGTGTATTTTCCTTTTGGGAATTGGTATAATATATAATCTTTGAACAAAAGTGCCCACTCTAACAGATTGTGAAGATCAACAAAATGGTGAAAAACATGGTAGCACAGCTAGACAGCAAATATATATATATTTCACTGTTGAGTTCCAAATCTTTACAATGCTTGTTAAGTAGTCAGTCCTGTAGATTTAATATTGTAGTGTTTATTCAGACATTTTGAAATGTAATAACAGGAAAGATATTTTTAGGAATTTGGTGCAAATATACAAGTTTCTATTCAACAGAAAATACTTTCATAATTTTAAATCATCAGTTACACTGTTCATAGAAAAAAAATCCCAAGCTATTGCATTAATTTATAATAAACAAATACTGAAAGTTATTTATTCAGTTCTGTACAAGAATAAGAACATCACTCAAGTAATGTACTTCTTGAAAACATGGAAAATGTTCTTTGTTTTAAAACTTTCTCCTGTGTCAGTCAGTCCTTGGTTCTCGGTGCTCCTTGGCCCCCAAAAGGCCTAAAACACCTATCTTGTTGAAATGAAGGCATTGGGTAGTATTAAGACATGAATAAAGAACATTACAGGTTAAGTGAGCTTGTATTTAGGTCCCCAAAATTAAATTAGAAAAATTACAGAAAAATATAAGAAAAAGAAATTAAGACAAAAATTGAAAAAATAAAAAGAACAAAAAGAGAGATTATACACTACGAAATGTAGGAACCGCTGCTAGAAATGATGACTAAAGGGTCAGATCAGGGTCGAACTCACTGCCTAAACAGCAAGAACAACACATAAACAACCCAGTTCGTCTAGGACAAAGTAAGATTGTTAAGAACAGCCCGAGGGCGTTTAGCATTTTCCGGCAGAGTGAAATCGTATCTCGGAAGATTACGTATTTCATCATTCGGAATATATTCAAGACTTGCATAAAAATTGCTGGCAAGCTTGAACATAAAATTTTGAATAGAGGGGAGGTCAAGACAGTGACGAATGTCATCATTTCTAAAGTACCAAGGAGAGTTGGTGATCATTCTAAGAAGTTTATTTTCAAGCCTATTAATATATTTAATGTGGTACCTTGCAGCAGAACCCCAAACCGGGCAAGCATAAGTTATAATGGGCCGCATATAGTACATGTAAATAATAAGTTTATTTTCAAGTGAGAGGGGTGAGTTTTTGTTAATATAGGGATAAAGCATGCGTAGACAAATATTATATTTAGTTTTGATATGGTTAATATGATTAGCATAAGTTAATTTACTATCAAGATAGACTCCCAGATATTTAGCATGGTTACTCCAGGTGATTAGTTGATTAAATAAGTAAAGGTTAGGAGGGTTAACTTTTTTCCTCGTGAAGAGTACAGCCTCAGTTTTGTCAACATTGATTTTTATTTTCCACCTGTTGAGCCAAGTTTCGAGATTTTTGAAATAGTTTGTATAAATGTTTTGAAGTTGCTGCACGCTTTTGGCTTTAGCGACAACAGCTGTGTCATCAGCGTAGATCCCTAGATTGATACTATTGCATTGCGGAATATCATTGATGAAAATATTGAAAAGAATAGGTCCAATGAGTGACCCCTGGGGTACTCCGGCGTTGATGTTTCTATTAGTGGAGAGAGAATTATTAACTTTGACCATAAAAGAACGATTTCGCAAATACGATTTAATGAGCAGGGTGAGATAAGTAGGAAAGCGGTAGGCAGTTAATTTATGAATAAGTCCATTGATCCAAACCCTGTCAAAAGCTTTGGCTACATCTAGAAATACTACCCCAGTAAGAGTTTTATTACAGAGACCTTCAGAGATCAATTCAGTTATTCTATTTCTCCTGTGTTTTATAAATCATGCTTAGATTATTATTTGTGATGCAATGTGGCAAATTTAGCTTTGTACAGCATTTTTATAATACACCTACATAAAATGTGAAGTGCAAGAACAACGGTATTCCTGTTTAACAAATTTAAACGTTCAGTGAAATCTGGCAAGAGTGTATAGTTTAATGGAAGAATTTCTTTTAGATGAATGAAAATAGCAAAATCAGGAGTCTGGTCCAGCTAAAAAATTATAATTTTTTTCCCCATTAAAAAAAAAAAAATTTGCACTTGGCAATGCATTAGCAATCATGAAATTCTGCATTAGCATGTAACCATCAGCATTTGTATTTGATTATTTCTAGGGACATATTTTATTAATGTGGTTATCATATTTATCCATGTCAGTTTGTTGCTTTTGACATAATTTTATTTTTACTCATTGTTATTGAAATTCTTGCATTTAGAACTTTTTTTAAATTGTCTTCAATAAACTAACTTTTTCTTTTTTTTTTAATTCCCTCAATCTTTAAATTTTTTTTAAAGGAAATATATGAGAGCATCTTTGTTTTATTTTGAATTTAAAAAAAACTATAAGTTCATTTTATAAACTGTTAAAAATTGAGAATTTTAACAAATTTTTGAAAAAAATCAACTACTTTAATTTTCTTAGCATACTTAATATAAATATAGGGTATTCATAGGTTTTGTTCTAAAAATCTTAAGATGATATACAAAATTTTTTGAAAAGATTTCATCAAGGAATTTTGAATAAAGCAACTTTTTTTTTTTAAATAAAAAATTCTAGGAGTTTTAGGAATGATAAATAATGCAAAATCATAAATTTCTCAAAGGTCTGTCAAAATAAAACTGAAAATGAGAAAGAAAAAAAAAGTAGATTACTTTTAAACATAAAGACTAGAAGTATACCAATTTTAATTCAAATCTAAGATGGTGGGTGCTAAAATCATGTTTCCTGTGGTTGCTATGGTATGGAAGGATCTCTTATTAATTTGAATGAATAAAATTGTATTCACAAAAATATTGACATTTTTAAAATATTTTATTCTAATGAAATATTTCAAAATTTGTAAAAGTAGATAT
This sequence comes from Caerostris darwini, assembly GCA_021605075.1. Lineage (NCBI taxonomy): Eukaryota > Metazoa > Arthropoda > Arachnida > Araneae > Araneidae > Caerostris > Caerostris darwini. The sequence continues at coordinate 1,006,973 of BPLQ01003582.1, forward strand.
ATAAAGGCATTAACTGGGTTTTTAATTTACAGTGAAACTGCAACTTGTCACCTTGTCTCTGTTCACTAAAACTATAGTTTATTTTAAAAAGGTTTATTTTTTTTGCAAAAATTTAATCTTTATTAATTCTAAATTTGTGACAACTAAACTATTGAAAAATGCAGTATTGATCTAATATTTGGGCACATTTCATGACAACTCATTGTGAATGCATTTTTATTCATTGTTTTTGTATAGTTTATATTTACAATTCTGTATTAAAATATTATCAATTTCTTGATTAAATTTAAAATAAAAATTCAGAGAAATCGTGGACTAACAATGTATTTATTTTAAGCTGCATATAAATGTGAGATATTTGTATATTATGTAATACATATTATGTTAATTACACTATATTTTTTTATTTAGGTAGATTTGATCTGTATTTTTCTTCATGACATTTTGAAAGTTTCAACCTAATCCTCAGTTTTAAGTGTTACATAAAGAGATACATGGATGCAATAAAAAGAGCTAGCTTTGCCTCAAAACAAATTCGAGCAGGTCCTGCTCCTTTAGCCTCTTTTGAAGATTTGCCTTCTGATGAGCTTGAAAGTCCTGATGATATCACTTCTGTGCCAATTCATACATCTAATGCATTAGATGATGAATCAGGTAGTAATGATCTTCAATATACTCCAGATTCCTTAACTGTGTCATCACAATCCACACCCCGAATAGAATGTGATTTTGATTCTCATTTTACATTAACTCCTGGTGATTCATATGAAGGTCACCCATCTTCAGAATTGAGAACCACATCATTGTCTTCTCTTTCTAAGGAGGCTTCATTGACTACAAAACAGAAGGGATCTGCTCTTTCATTAGGAACAGTTGATGGGTCTGAGGCAGAGTTTAGTCAAAGAAAAAGTTCTTGGACTGATATATTTCGAAGCCACAATCAGACTAGTGCCAAATCTAGTTCTTCAGTAGCACCTAAATTAGATACATCTTCAGAAAAAAGTGCAAAAAAGAAAATTCGCAATGAGCTCCCAAAAAAGGACATTATAGAAATCTCAAAACAAAAAGAGAAAAAATTTCTATCCATATTTAAGAAGAAAAGTAATAAAAGCATTACATCGCCACTATCACCTGAAGAAGTAATTGTTTCTAATGAGAATTTATCAGAAGGCATACAGAATTTACCAGAAGATGTTGTGCTTGCTAAAGTTAATAATGGAAATGCTTTCAAGGGGAAAGAAAATGAATTACCAAAGGAAATAGAACTATGCCCCACAATCAGTGAAGTTCAAAATGATTTAGGAAAAGATTATACAGAAAGAAATGATAAAATACCAGATGAGCGTAAAATCAATAGAAAACTCGTCAATATCAGCGAAAAATCTTTTGAAAAAGAATATAATATTTTATCTAAACAAGAAGAGGAGAAGCATGTAGATAAGATGTCTAAATCTGAAAATATTCAAGCTATTGTAGATGAACATGATCATGTGCAAGAGCATGAATCATCAGAATCTGAACTCGTTTTTGAAGAAAAAAACTCTGAAGTTATTGAAAAGAAAGAAGACGATTTTGAGGCAGAAAATCTTATTTCCCAAGATTTGTCTGAAATGGATGAAGATTCAATAATAGAAATCCAACCAATATCTTTTGAACCTCCTAAACAGACTATTATACCTTCAAGGCAACAAAGACTTGAAGTCACTACCAAGCCAATTGATAGACCAAGAAGTACTACTCCAATTAACTGTGCCCCTTTAGAAGCTTTCATACAATCAGTATCTCCTACTTTTGTGTCAAATGATGAAAAAATTAAGTTGTCTTTACCGGGAGAACAGTTTGTTGGCCGTGTTAAAAGCCCCAAAAAGTCATCAATTAAAAGTTGGACTGATTTTTGTGAAAGTGTTCTTCATAGTCCACACATGAATAAAAGAATTGATCTTGATAGTCAAAGTAATCCATTTAGTGATGGTGCTAATTTTCCTTCTGATGTGCCATTTTCTGAAACCGATACTAATTGGGCTACTTTTGAATCAAACTTTGACACTTCTGGATCAAATGGCTTTGGGGACAATTTTACTTCTATAGGAAATACGTCTGTACTTCAAAATGAACAAAATACCAGTAAATTTATTGACCCTTATCAGCCATTTGAAGCAGATTTCTCGTCATTAACATGTTCCTGTGAGTGCCATAGTGAATTGGTCGGGACTGAAAAAAGCAATAATTCACAATCAAATATTCCTAAGAAAGATATGCCTTTGTCTGTTAAGAATTGTACTTGTGATTGCCAGTCCAAGAAAAATGCCTTGAATGAAGCAGATAGAAGTAATTTGCAGACTGACAGTTTAAAGCCATGTGATCCTACTAATGTTTTTGACTCCACAACTTGTAAATATTAGTGGTATGTACTTTTACCTTGTTTTATTATTTATATTTATTTAAAAGAGATCTATATTGTTAGATACCAATATATGGTAATATTTTAATAAACATATTTTATTTAGAGAAAAAAAAAAAAAAAAAAAGAAAAAATAAAAAATAATAAAAAGAATTTTTATAGCAGTGCACAACTCTAATATATATGGATGTTAGGTAAAATATAAAGCTTAAATGGTTTCTATAGAAAAAAGCATTTTTTAATAATCTATTTACAGAAATTTTGGTGTTTTTTTTTAATGTTTTTTATTAAAAACAAACTGAAAAATGCTTTTTTTTTAAAATCTCTGGTGAGTGCTATGCATTTCTAAAATGATTTTTTTTCTGCAAGATTTCTAAAATGAGTTATTGCCTTTAAAGGGTGTTTTTGTTACTGCCATTCCAATGCTCAAATTTATATAAGGATTGTTGAAAATTGAAGTGATGAGTTTTAGTAAGGAATTATTTTTAAAGTACTTATTTGTTTCTACATCTCAAAATATATTCGTTCACTTTGATGTGGACATGTATATAAAATTAATTTTAACAAAGGTGACCTTGCATTACTTGATCAGTAAATAATATATCTCTAACTTCAGTTTAAAAAAAAATTTTTTTAGGAGATTGTTGGATTACAATTTAGGACATTGAGATGAGAACAGTCAATATAATGAATATTTTTTAAATGTATATTGTAACTTAATACATTTTTTTTTTTATTCCAGACAAACAAGAAAGCTCTTACTAAAAATATTAAGAATTTATGAAGAGACCAAGAGAAAGAATCATTTTTAAGCGTTACATGGATTATCTGATATGTGTAGTAAATATCAATTATTTGTGATGTAAAATTGCTTCATTGGGTTCTTGTCTGCATTTTTCAATTGTAGTTTCATTTGTGTTAGAAATAAGATAAAAGCTGCCACTTACAATCTGAACGATAAAAAAGTGGTCATTATTTAAAACATATCATCTTTTTTGTTGTATAGATGTATCACCATACCATTTATTTCATTGAATACAATTTATTTTACATCTCGCATCTTCATTTATCCCTGTGAATGATATAGTCTGATGTCTGTGTATCTAGTCTTTTATTTCTTAGTATTGAAACATTTATTATAATAACTGATATTTTTTTCAAATTTTAATTTTCATCAAAGATATGTTTTTTTATTTATAGCAAAACATTTATTGAAGGACATTTCGTAAATGACAACTATTGGTATTTCTTTAGCTTTAAATTGAGTATATATTTTCAATAAATACTTATTGCATTACATTTTTTCTTTTTATCTCCTTAGATACCTACTTTTCTTTAGTATATTATTCTTTGCAAAGTGACCATTATATAAAAAAATATGTATTTCTTAAAAATTGTAGAACTGTAAAACTAATACTATCTTTTTTCTTTTGATATTTTTTTTTTCTTGTAAAGAAATGGAGCTATAAAAAAGAATTTCAATGAATTTATTTCTATAAGTAAAAAATAATTTAACTTTGTTCCTTAAATAAGCATTTTAATAATAAATATATGAAAATTTCAACAATTATGATTTTGTTTAATAGCAACCTATATTTATCAATAAAAGTTGATAGATCTATTATAAATTTTTGTAAATCTAAAAATCATGTATTAATTACCTATGATATTTAACAATTCAAGTAATTTCGTTTTTGCTTTTTTATGTCATATTTATAAATTTCTAATTCTTAAATTTAGATAAGTTATTACAAATTTATTTTAAAATATTCCTTTTGTAAATGCATCAATCTATTAGCATACATATTTTTATACATACATGTAAAATATCAAAGTACAATATGTCATGTATATATAAAGATTCTCTACATCAACTTTTTTATTTTAAGAAATGGCACATTTTGAATATTTTGTTAGTAAAATTTAATTTCCTATAGCTAAATTTATTTTAAATAGGAATTAAAATACATTTCGAAACATACTTTTCTTGGTATTATTAGACAATAGATTTAAATTTAATTACAGATATAATTATTTATAAATAACATACTTTATCAAAGTTGTTTTGAACTTAATAATTATAAAATTTAGCTGCAAAAGTTATTTTTTGTAATTATTTTAATACAAGTATATATATTAATAATATTTTTTTAATTTTTTTTTTTACATATAGAAATAATGATTTGCTATTTGCAGCATGAAAGTTTTTTTTATCCAATTACTGATTAAATGGTTATAAATTATCATAGATTTGTTTTCTGTTAAAAAGTGAAACATATATTATTATGTATCATGATTGATTTTTTTTTCTGCCACAAAATCTACTGCAAACTTTCAGTAAATTGGTATGTTCTAAAAAATACAAAATGGCAGTTTGTCTATCTATAAGTCACCAAATTATAGCATTTGTCTTATTATTTATTAGTTTCAGTTTGATTTTTTTAGCTTTTGTGATATAAAAATTCTTATATCTTATTAATTTTGCATTTATTAAATTTTTTTTTAACATTTTCTTGAATTATATCTTATTTATTTATAATATGATGTAAATATACATGTAAAATTCTATATTTTATATTTGATTTTATTATTTTTACAGTTTTTATGCTGCTTTGCTTTTGCTTACTTTATATTCAAAGGTTTTTTTTAAAAATAAATTTCAAATTATTCTATTCTACACTACTTATTCAAAGTGGCTATTTTAAAAAATACCACAACTTATTTGTAAACAAAGGTATGTCGTTAAATTAAAGGGTAGCAACATTTAATGTTTAGTTTCTACTTTATATGATTGAATCTCACTTTCAGAGTGTTTCTTTTTTTTTTTTTTTTAAATTTAAAAAAAAAAATTAATTTAGATATTTTATAGGTATATTCAAATAACTATTTCAATGGTTTTTTATAAAACTTTATCTTTAATTAAATGTTTGTTTATTAAAATTCAGCTATAAATTCGTAAATGGCTTTAAATATCAATTTAATATCAGTCTTGGCCAAATTTTGTATTTTCTAGTAATATATATAGATACCATTTTATAATATATTAGTAAACAAGCTTCATATAATTCATATTAAAAAAGAAACCCAAAGCATAATTAATTGTAAGACTTGATGCATATTGCACATGGTCCTTGTCTCTTAAACCTATGTCCAAATATTTTAACCTGCCATGTATATATGCAAAAAGGGAGTTTTTCATGTGCTATGTACATTTTTGTCCGTTTTGCCTTCTTAGGCATAGTAGATGTCCCCCTGTGATTATTTCCCTCCAGTATTTGGGGAAATGCATATACATTCATCCATCCATTGCTTACAAAATTATAAATGTTATAAATAATTTGAAAAATTGGAAGTATTTACACCATTTGTTTACTTATTTATTGGGCATTATAGGACAATTCCTAAGAATTTGATGTTTGTATTAAAAACAATCTATATGCACTGTCTTTTTGCAGATTTTATATTTATGAACAGATAGAAAAAAATTAAAATGTTAAATTTGCAGTGTGCGGGATGTGTGTTACCGCTGGTGTTGATTGTTTGTTTAAAGAAATAATTGTTATTAGTATATCAAAAAGTTAATAATTTAAAAAAAAGGGTCAAAATAATATTATGGATTTAGATTGAGTTGAAGCATTATAATACTGCTTATATGTCATTATATACTTAATGTATGTTGATATTTATCATTTTAGTTATAAATTTATTTATGTGATATGGAAATTCATAGAAATAAAGTAAATTAAAACTTTAACAACTATTTGCAATGCAGTTAATAAACATATTTTGTGTTGAAATTATTATGTAAAACAATCATTTAAAAGATTTCAAGTTGGACATTTGTCTACATTTTAAATAATTTAAATTTATTAAAATTAATTTATATATATATACTAAAAAAAAGTCCCTTTTTTAATAAGTGTAAGCTTGTTAATCTTAGTGTTTTGATAATTGCAATAGAAATTATCACTTCTAATTTTTGTTATTTAAAATAATTTTTTCTCTCTTGAAACTGGTAATGCATTTCAAACAACTGCTAAAACTTAGAATTGCCAGAATCAAAAGCTTTAAAAACTACTATAATGGCTTGAAAGGCTTTTAAGTTATGAATTATTTTTATTAACTCATTGTTGCTGGAATTGCACTCATATTAACTTGTGGCTGCATTGTGTAACTTATTATTTGGAAGCTATTAAAATTTTATATTTATTACATAGTTAGATATTTAAAATTTGTTGTTTTGAGTAAATTTCAATTTCTGAGATTTTCCCATTCTATGAATAATTCTTATCCATCATTATTTAAATAAATTTATGATATTTTAACTATAATACATCAATTTGTTTAATTCAGACAATTTTATTTATTGTTTCAATACTATTTTTTAAGAATTTTTTTAATATGATGTGATTGAAACTGCTTTGACATTCAGCTTTATTAATATTAGTCTTGTCTATTAAAATATTAAGCAAGCTGGGTTTTTTTTCTCTCTTCAAAAATAAGACAATTTGTGAGATTTTTTTTTTTGCAATAAAAAATAAATTTTTATTGGAATGTTGTTTATATGACACAACTATATGATTTTTATGCATTAATTTAATTATATTTGAATTGAAAATTAATTTTTCATTCTCATTTTTTATGTCCTTTTTCATTGCAAAGCTTTAGTCAAAAAAAAACCCCCCAAAAAAAGACAAGCACAATTAATGTTTATTTTTATTTATATAGATTGAATGCATATTAGTGCATTATTTGCATTTGTGAGTAAATATACTTTGTTTTATTTTCTCTGTATTTTTTTCTATTTATTTCTGTAAAACTTGGGCATTTCTTTTTGTGTATATTTTTACATGGTTTAACGATTATATTCATTTTGTTATCAATTTCAGAATACAAAAAATTTTACATTATTGAATGGACCAAATGAACTGTTTCATTCATTACTTGATATTTTGTTCAATTTGCATTTAATTTTTGTTCTCCTTTTTCTTTACTGAAATCGATGTTTACATTTTTGTTATTTTTATACTTATTAAGTAAAGAATTAATTATATTTTGTTTTTTAAATAATAATACTCATCCCTTTCCCTTTTTGTATAATAAGTAATTCACTGTTTAGTGTTTTTTATATGTATACCCGATGTCACAAAAGGAAAATTTAGAATTTTTTACTTTTCTGAATTCTATGAAAAAATACTTAGTTTCCTAGCAATACATTTTGATGTACATAATTTTATATTTAATAATTTACACTATTGAAAATACTTATTGTTTTCTTTGTTTTACATTTGCACAAAGTTTTCCTTCTTTTATTATAAATATTATTATTAGATTTGTTGATGCTTGAATGTTTACTTAAAATCAGTTAGTTCAGCATTTTTTATGCTTAAATAATAAGTACACTTTTTGTGCAATAATTTTGACAAAAAGGCATTGTTATGAGAATGAAACATGTCAAACTTTTTTTTACTTTTTGTGCTTACAGTAGACTTAATTTTGACTTATTATCACTTTATTAAATCTAAGTTAACTGTATATCTGTAGAGTTATCTGGAAAATGAAAGTGCTCAATATTTTGTTATGTTTCTGCTGGTTAAATGAAACCAATCATTCCAGCTCTTGTACAATGTCATATAGCTGTGACGTTGTTTAGCACTGTTAAATTTTCATCTGGATATATGAAATATTTATTGAATAAATGTTCTTGTTATACTGTTTTTGTTGTACTGTACTGTTTGTTTTTTTCACCAAGTATTTTTAACTTATTAATTTGATAATATTTTTCATTTAAAATATAAGCTGGAAAATAGCAAAACATTAAAGACATACTTTTGAACCTTGCATTTAATAAGCAAAATTCTAAGTATAACAACTTAAGCTACACTTAAAATTATCTGCTAATAATATTATTGTTATTTTTTTAATGAAAAAAAATTTCAATTTATAAAAAAAAAGAAAAGAGTCAATATATTTATATGCTAATGCTTGCATTAAAAAAAAAAATAGGCATTGAATTGTGAATGCATTAGACTAAAATATATCTGCAATCCAACAATATGTGAGCAATTAATTGAATTATTTGAGAAATGAAATGACTGTTCATGTGTTCATATTGATGGACTGCTCATATGGAATTTTACTCATTATTTATTAATAAAGTGTAATTTTACTAAAAAAAAAATAAAAATGCATATAAATGTGTTTAAAATAGGATTTACTTTGATATAGATACATTTTGGATCTGTTTTATCAAGTGTGACATTATGGCATCAAATTTTCATTATTATTTTATCACTGTCACACTGCTAAAAAGCAGATAATGTATAATAATGGCAACGAGCCATACTGATTAACGTTTAATCGAAGCACAATTACATACATTTTTATACAGAGGACAAATTAATATTTACAGTAATCTAGGATGCATTAAAGATATCAGTCTGCATAGCTCTGTGAATCCAGCTCCAACTTATTTCTGATTGCCAATTTTCCTTAATGCTGGTAAATAGTACTGCTTTGGGCATTTGCTTTAGTACAGTTTCTCCTCCGTGGCAAAGACACCTGAAGGAGTTGCTTGGATAAATGTTAATTTTTAATTTTTTTCTGGACTAATTTTTAGGAGAAAATCTCTTTCGCAGAGTAGCGATGGGTACATTTCCAGTTTTAGAGACATCAATGCAAAGGTGGAGAGCAGATAATTGGTATATTGAGAGAATGGGTATTGGATATTTTACAACTCGTTGGAGAATGCTATATCAATACAATGTAAGGTGCATTTCAACGTGCTACACATTTGGCAGTTCTCTTCATGATTTTACTGATCATGAAGATGAGTGAATCACACAAACCAAATGAGTAGCTTATAAGTATTGAGTATCATCCCTTCTTTCATTATCAACATCGTGTTACAACCTAATATGGTTTCCGCTCGACGTCGTCTTTACAGGATTTCGGAGTGCCCTGGCCCCGAAGGGGCCTAAAACTCCTATCTGCATCTGAGAAACATTGATGAAGGAAAAAACATTGATAGTCAAAAGGAGGTGAAGTGATTTAAGAGCAATGTCCCATGTTAAAATATATATTAAAAATATAAGCAAAGAAAAAAATTAATAAAATAGCTAATAACAAGGAGAAAAATAAAATAAAAAACAAAAATTAATAAAATAAACAGAACAATTAAAGAATCCAAAATTTAAAAAGGAATCTATAGTAGGATGGGGTTTTCGTTGCTAGGAATGAAGACTAAAAGCACAGAGATCATGACGACAACTGAGCCAGTTCGTCTAGGAGCTTTGCAAGTTGTGAAGAACAGCCCTTGGGCGTTTAGCATTTTCCGGAAGATGGAAATCGTATCTCGGAAGATTACGGATTTCATCATTCGGGATGTGTTCAAGATTTGCATAGAATTTTTCTGCAAGCTTGAGCATGAATTTTTGAATAGAGGGGAGGGCAAGACAGTGACGAATGTCATCATTCGTCACTGTCCGCTCGACAAGGTCCTTTATCTTTGGTAATATTTACGTAGGTATGGAACGATTTCTGCTACGAAGTTGTTCAATGTTAATCACTGACATTATGTAATCTTGAATATCTTCTAGGGTCTGAGCACTCTTAACAAACTGTTTAAAAAGCAAAAGTGCATATAATAGTATCGGGCGAAATGGATTGTTGGAAGTTTTTCCGATCACGTCGTTTGATCATTACCGAAAAGAATTGCAAGATTTATTTTTGAGTCTATTCTTCTATTACTATAAGTTTATTAATTGGTACTTACGTATTGCCACCGCAGCTACAGATTTGGCGATTTTTAAGTGGCGCCAATCTACACTTAAAATTTTTGTGACAAATCATAAAATATATAAAACACTTTATTTAAAATCAAAACACTTTCAAAATTCAAAACACTTTATTTAAAAACAAAGTAGTCAATCGGATTTCGGTGGAAAATGGGCCGATATAGAGTTTAACATAGATTCAAAACAGTCTCTATTTTGGCGTATTGGCAGCTCTTTATTGGCGCAACTTCTGCTGCGGTGGCGTTAATACGTAAGTACCAGTTTTTCCGATCACGTTGTTTGATCATCACTGAAAATAATTGCAAGATTTATTTTTAAGTCTATTCTTCCTCTTCACTGACTTTGCTTGTGTATAGTAGATTGAATTTAAAGTTTGTGCAATTTCAAGAGAATGGTATAGTGGTAGGAGGACATCTCTGTGTGAACTATTGTTGCTGATGAGACGACCCGGGAGATTTTATCCCAAGAACTTTTTCGGGCGAGTTTGCATGCTTCTGACCAACTTACATTAGTTTGATGCGTACTGTGCATGCCTGTATTCCATCATACGAGCATCAACCTGTATAGAGATCTGGGATGTCTTTAAATACTTACATAATGAATTTTCAACATATTTATCCATTTTAAAGTCTTTGTAGTGCCACCTATTGATGGAAAATGGGGTAAAAATAACAACTTCTACTTTCACTGTTAACAGGGGAATTTCCGCATAGAATGTAAAACAAAAGAATGTTGTGGTGTTTGTCGAGAACGTAGCTGGCGCTAGAAAGGAATAAAGATGTTGTAAATGTGAAAATTGATTATCGGTTTTTTTTTTGCCGTCTGGATTTTTATAACACTAAGTAACCTTACAAGCGGCCACATCTTTCTCTATTCCGAAAGAAAGAGAAGATCGACTAGAAGAGATTTCCAGGAAGACAGCAATCCTTTATTATGGAACATAAACAAAAATTTAAAATCTTATTTGTAAAATATTTTTTTAATTAAAAAAAATAAGCACGAAATATTTTAAGGCGCGTTATGATGAGGAGCTACTATTTGATGTGAAAATAAGTTTCCTAAAAAGAACGGTTAAATTTATGTTATTTTGTACACACAATTTTCCTTATATTTAAAAAAAATTAATAATAATAAATGCTGTTATTATTATTATTTTTATTCATTTAAATGTTTGTATATTGTATATTACTGCAATAAAATGCGATTTTTTTAAAAGTACATGTTCACACAAACTTTGAGTGATTTTGCATGCAATTTTTTTTTAATGTGTGATTTTCTTTTGTTTGAATATTACTCTGTATCAATATACATATCATGTTAGCAAATGATTTTAAATGTGCGCGTATTTTGAAAAATATAATTTGCAAGGGGAAAAAGGCAACTTTTTTTTTTCAAAATAATAATTAATAAACTCTTTAACTTCAAAGTATTTGTGCGATGTGGAATGTAATATTTTGTACGTTGTTCACTTATTTGCTTTATCTAGTATTTGGAGGATGTATATTTATGTTTGTGGAAGAGTTAACAAATGTGAAACCAAATATTTCCAACCAAACAACACTTACGGATAATACAGTTGATTTCTCCAGTAAGTATTGCAGATTAAATTTCAGTTGGAATGCAGTTTATACTTTTCTGTGCCAAATCTATACAGTCAAATTATGCATATTGAGGTTGCATAACTTGTAACGTAACTTAATTAAACTACTTTTCTTTTCTCCACCCTGTACCTAGGGGCTCTGTAGCCTCCTACCAGTTTGAAAGCTGAGAGTGGAACATCGGTGGGCCGTATGTAGACCACGAACAGCCCACCGAGGGGTGATAGGGGATGACAGTGCTTTCCTTGAGTACTTTTAGGGTTAACTGCCCGCCTTTTGCGTCTATGAGAGAAAACCCGAAAAACTCCCGCCGTGCAGCCTGATTATCGTTGAGAGATGCTTTACATACATTGTTACAATTTCCATCCAGTCTTCTCGTTTCTAAAAGCAGCGCAGTACAATGATGTCGCCAGCGGGTTCGAACCTCGGCCCTCCTGCCCATTAGCTGTGCACTTTGACACTGGACCCACGAGTTGAGAAATTGAAGTACTGTAATCCAAAAAGAATTGGCGGTATACTTGTGCTTGCAACATTGGCGACTTCTTCGAGGTACAGGATCCTAGAATTCAAAGTGCGCCAAATTTGAAAACTTTTCAGGTTTTTGGAAATGTGGATATTGGCCCATTTGGACATGTGGATAACTTATGCTTTTTGTTAAGTCTCAAAAGCAACACTGACGTTTTTGCTTTTAAAATTAATTATTGTGTAACAGTTACGAATAACAAGTTATATGTAAGTTTGTTAATTAAAAATATATCACCTGACATTCAAATCACATTTTATAATGCAGCATATTAAAATTTTTTAATTTCCGTAATTATAATGGAATTCAAAATGTGTTTAACGATTTTCTTTTCACTGAATTACGAACATGTGTTACAATGTTTTACAATTAATGTAAGCGTTAATTAATTAATTAATTATTTTTTTGTTTTTAATTAATTGAAGCGCACATGTTTTTACAATGTGCGGAGGAACTGATTTTAAAGTAGGGATTGATTTAAATTTTTTTTTTTTTCATATTACTTGTTTTAAATATATATATATATATTTAAAACAAGTAATATGAAAAAAAAAAATTTAAAATCAATTCTTACTTACTTTTTATTCCCGATATCGCGGAAAGTCCCTTATAAATAATTTATTTTACTAGTTGTATAATCATGTATACAAATAATGTACTTGTATAAATGATTATACTAACAATAAAATTAACTAACAATTAAAATAACATACTTGTATAATCATGTATACAAGTATGTTATTTTATTACTTGTATAATCATATATATGTATATATATATATATATATATATATATATTTACGGCTATTTTTCTATTTTTACGGCTGCAGAGGGTGCTGTACCAAGAGGTAAGCATAAGAAAACAAGACCAGCTTTCACCAATAATTCACAGGACTTACAAAAATTATTGGCCAAAAGAGAACATCTGCTGCAGAGCCATAATTTAAATGATAACACAGATGCCAGAATTGAACTTAACAAAATTAATGCTGAGATCAAACGGGAGTATTGTTCTATAAAGCAGAGCAACTGGCAGGACCTGTGTAAGAGCTTGGATTATAAAACTCCTAATACCAGACTTTGGCGATTAGCCAAAAAACTTGACAAAATACAACCACAGGTGGAAAATACAAATTCTATCATTGGTATCAATGGAACTTCCACTGTAAATGACAAAGAAACTGCAGATGCATTGGGAAACTACTATTCTGAAGAAAGCAAATTGGCCTTAGGAAGGGAGAACAAAAAGACTGGCAGAGCGACCAGAAAACTAATCAGATCTTGCAGGGTTCCAGCCAGTAATGAACTATTTAATATTCCAATTACTTCTTCAGAACTACTTTATGCCATCCAGCAATTAGATTTCAAGAAATCACCGGGACCTGATGGTATACATGGACAATTTATAGTAAATCTTGGATCATGTGCAACTAAAAGACTCCTGCATATTTTTAACTTATCATGGAAACTGGGTAGATTACCTAGGCAATGGAAAACTGCGATTGTTGTTCCCATTCGTAAGCCAAATAAGGATGCTAGTAGCATGGGAAGCTATCGACCAATTGCACTCACTTGCATGACGTGTAAACTTATGGAGAGAATTATCCTGAGGAGAATTACTTTTCATCTCATGAACCGTAACATTCTGCCACAAGAACAATATGGGTTTCGCAAGGGACATAGTACAATCGACCAAATACTCTACTTTGTCCAACGGGTTAGGGATGCACACAATATGAAGCCTTCCAGACACACTATGGCCGTATTTCTCGATCTCACTAAGGCTTTTGACAAAGTTTGGAAAAATAAGCTACTGGGGAAATGCTTTTCAGAGTTTGATATCAAGGGTCGTGCACTCCCATGGCTTTCAGATTTTATGAAAAACAGATCTTTTCGAGTGAGATATCAGAACAGCTTGTCCGAAATTTTTAAAACATATCAAGGAATCCCACAGGGTTCAGTTTTGAGCCCCACCCTCTTTTCATTATATTTGACTGGTATCGAGAGAGTTGTCTCCCCTTGTCAAATAGGCATCTTTGCTGATGACATTATCGTTTGGGACCACAATTCGGATTTAACTAAACTAGAAAAAACACTCAACGACACCTTGGAGAAAATTCAACTCTTTGCAGATGAGCATAAATTGGCTTTTAACACAACCAAATCTATAAGTTGCCTCTTCACAACTAACAGACACTTGTTCAACTATCAGCCAAAAATTTTTCTAAAGGGACAATTACTAGACTCGACTAAAACTCCTACCTATCTAGGGTTTACTCTAGATACTGAAATTAACTGTAGTAAGCACATTAACAGACTCTGTGAGAAGGGTAGGAAAAGGCTTCAGCTACTAAAATACATCTCTGGAAGAGATTGGGGAGCCGATGCAGGCACACTCAAGATCACTTATACTGCTCTTATAAGGCCAATCCTTGAATATGGCTACCAGATCTATCAAGTTGCTGCAAATACTAACCTAAAAAAACTAGAGAGAATACAATCTAGTGCTGCCAGAATTATCACTGGTCTCAGGCACAGTTGTCCCAATGATATTGCTTGTTATGAGGCTGATCTTCAGCCCCTCTCATTGAGAAGAGAAATAAATATGGCGAAGTACGTCGCAAAGCTAAAGAGTTTTAAGCCTTATAACAGATCATCTAACCTTTTATCGAACTGGACGAATAACCAAAGATTAAAAAAGGACAGCCCTTTGGGTTTAATATGGAAGCAGGGATTGGCAGATATTGAAGTCGAGCCCAGTGTTCCTTTTAATCTACTGACACCTACTACTGTACTTAGTAATGTAACTTTTAATGAAGACTTGAATGTGAAATTTATCAAACACGAAGAACACCCGGAATTGCTGCGTCACTTGGCTCTCGAGATCATCAATAACATTTCTCCTCAGCCCTGGTTATTTACACTGATGGAAGCAAATCTGACTCTGGAAGAACAGGTAGCGGAATTTTTATGAAGACAAATACAGGAGAATTTAGATATCGTTTTAGAAACCCGGACCACAGCTCAGTATTCCGCTCAGAATTAACTGCTATAAGCGAAGCTCTGAATCTAGCTTTAGACTTTAAAGTACCTGATGTTTGGATTCTGACTGATAGTAAGAGCTCAATACAGTATTTGAAAAATTGGCCAAGCATCTTGGACAAATTGGGGCAGGATATAGTTTCCAAACTAGCTGTTTTGGACCAGATCGGATCGGTGTGCTTGCAGTGGATTCCCTCCTATGTGGGCATCTACGGAAATGAAATTGCTGATCTGCTCGCTAGGGAAGGTTGCGAACTTCCCAAAGCTTCTTCTTCCAATCTGTTAGCTTCAGAGGTTCATTCCATGACTTTAGCCAGAGTGAATACCTCTTGGAGGTCACCACCAATTCATGCATGGTACGCCGCTAAATATCCTGGTATTTCCATACAGTGCTCCTGTCCTAGACCTGCTCAGACGGTTTTAGCTAGACTAAGGACTGGCCACATTAAGAGTTTGACCTTCAATGGAGACGAGAAGACATATGCCCTTTGTCATTGTTCGACCATCGCATCTCCCTCTCATCTCATAGATTGTATTGGTGCCTCTGTGAGGCAACTGTTGAATGAGGGGAGGACAGTTTACGATCTATTGATGCAGCATGATCTACTGGACTTGGTTTAGGATTCTAAATCAAGGGGATAAGCAACAACAACATATATATATATATATATGATATTTTTTTGGTCTTGCATAACTTTCCTTTTTAGTGCTTCTTTAATTCATCTTATCTTCAATCCTATTTTCAATATCCTTCGTCAATTTTTATCGATTATTTTTTTATGCGATAAAGGATTGACAGAAATGTCATGGCCATGAATAACAGATTTTATTAAAAGCATATCCATTGGAATAGATATATTATCAATTTTTTTTATTGTAAAGCGTCTGTTGTAAAGGAAAATTTTAATTTCAGGGGTATAATTTTCACTTTACGAAGATGAACAATTTTATTACATAGTTCAGAAACACTAAATCTCCTGATATTAAGATTTCAAATTGAAACATTAGCAACTTTATGAATTAAGATAAAAGGAGTTCTACATTTATCAGTAGCAATAGTTTTTCAGTTCCTTCTATTAGCTCCCACTCTCCCTATATATATCTTGTTCAAATTTTCAATCGTTCATAAAATACTTTTTATTCATCCACTCAAGTTCAAATACATTTTTTTTGAACTTGTAGTGGATGACACTCGATGTTTACGCAGTTTTTTCAAATATTAATTCAGTAATTGAATTTAATTAATTAATTTGAGTTTTTTTTTTTTTTTTGAAATTTATGTTGCATATATCTACCAATAGATGGCGCCAGATAAACTTAAAAAAATTAATGCAAATTATTTATAAAGGACTTTCTGCAATATAGTGAAAAAAAAGTAGGAATTGACTTAAAAATTTTTTTTTCTATATTACTTTTTCTTTTTTTTTTATAGGAGTGGAAAGTATATTGTTGGAAAAGCAATTCACAAAGAAGGAAATTTCAGAAATCATTCAGAACTGGACTCCAGAGAAAAGATTTCATTATTTCCACGGCGATGTGCATAAGAACAGCGCCACCTGGAGTTTTTTCAATTCTTTCATGTTCGCTTTCTATTTGTGTACTACGATTGGTAAAAAGTTGTCTCATTTCATTTATAATTTTCACTTGTCACGTAATGTCAAATATAAGGGAAAAATAATGGCATTTTAAATTCATTGTTTTAAAATTAGTGACATTAAAAAATTATTAAATGTTGTACTAAATACTAAATTCTATATTTAAAAAAAATGTTTTCATTGCCTGGCAAACTTACCAGAAATCATTCAGCAGTGATATAATAGATGTATAGCAAGTTCAAAATTATAGGCTTCCTCATTTATATCTTCTTTTTTTAATTAATTTACATTTGAGTTACATGTGGACGTGTTGATTTACAACTCGATAGCAGAGGAATATATTGTCAAAAAACATGCCAGTCCAAGTCTGCATTACTTTATTTAGACTTATGTTCCATTTATACATATTATCACTAATTTATAGATTGTTATGCTTACAGGGAGAACATTTTGGGGTAATTGCTCTACATTTTTGTCTTGTATGAGGAGTGGGGAGTGAACACGAAACATACTTGTTATTTAATCTTACGATAAGGGAAAAAAAAAGACTATTGCATACGCTGTCGCAAACATAGCAGTCTTTTACAAAAGCAGTGATTGCAAAGCAAATCTCCAATGGACTCAAATGTGCTGTCTTGCACGTAAATGCACGTGTTGAGCGGAGTCCACATTAGAAACATTATGCAAAAAGTTCATCTACTCCGTGAATTGTGTGGTTTAAACACAAAAATAAGGTTCATCATCTACCCCCATAAACAAGCCTCCTGATGTCTTTCAGCAGTTTATAAATTCCGTGATGTATCACAAAACACCGACATCAAACTAAACATTTTCTAGCTCCAAAAATTTACTCTTCAAACAAAATTGTTTTTTTCACAAAAATGAAATTTACGAATAATTTATCTGAACAGTTTTATTTTATTTTTCGAATTTTATTATAAAAACATACACCCTATAAAATCTACTCCTCCTAATTGTTTTACCACATTTACATGAAATGAAAAATTAGACCGCATTGCTTTGCAGATTAAAATTAAAACATTCTAATGTTCTTTTTGCGATGTATTTTTGACAGACGCTTTAGTGATTAATTTAACAACAAAAAAATCTACAAATGCTTCCTTAACTTTCAGCTTTAAGTTGCTTTAATAACTATTTCAGGTTACGGCGATATGTCACCGGCCACCGCCCACGGACAAATGATATGCATTTTGTATGGCATCTTCGGCATACCGGTGAACATATTATTCTACAAAATTCTTGGTTCTTCATACGCAGAAGCGTTTCAAGAAACCGTGGAACTCGTTCAAGGGAACAGGAAGGGAAAAATGTGGAGGTTTGCTGGAGCTCTGACGTTTTTCATTCCTTGCGTTTTCTTTTTTGTCTTGGTGCCTTCAAGTGTTTTTGTGTTTACGGATGGATGGACTTATCTTGAAGGTGTGTATTACAGTTTCATAACGCTGACCACCATTGGACTTGGAGATTACATCAGTGGTAAGTAAAACAAAGTGAATAATCTTTCTATATAGGAGGACTCAACTGTCTTGGGGTAAACTTTGAGGAGTGGTACAGTTTACTAAAACATACATTTTTTGTATAGGACTGTAAGATATCGGTAGTGACGTTTTGAGGCGAGGACACAAAAGAAACGAAAAGAAAAACATTGTTTATTCACAACAACATTGGAAAGTGCCTCTTTGATTTTATAATAAATGTTCAAATCGCTACCACCAACGTGCTTGGTAGCGTCAAAGGAATGCTTGGTGAACAGCTATAAAGAAGCCAGGCATTTCGAGGACACTTGCAGCTGCAATGGAAGTCGAGCAACGAGGTTCTCAATTGAGTCAACTGGAATCTTCTAAGTGAAAATACAGTTGCAAACACATAGTAAGAATAAAATAGAGGTTGCTGGTTAGAGGACTTAAAACTCGTTATGTGACGTGCACCAAATAAGGCATTGTTACTGGCTATTTCAAGAAATTAATTTGAAGGTGTGTTCGTTTTTCAACACATCACTTTCGACATATGAATTCCTATATATATATATATATATATATATATGTGTGTGTGTGTGTGTGTGTGTATAAATGGTTGTTTGTATGCACGGTATTCCAATGTAATTTAAAAACTACAGCACTTAGTTTTTAATTTTTTGCTCCTCATATCAGTCTGGTGCTTTTCGGTGGCATTTGACGCCATCTGGTGGCTTGATTTAAAATTAAATTAAAAATTAAAGTTAATTGTAGAAAAATTAATTAAATTAAAATTATTTGTTTAGTAATATAGTTGAAGTTAGTTGAAGTAGTTTTGTTAGAAATGATGAATGTGACAGATTCATTGGTTCATTCTATAGGAGTTTCCTAATAATACCTCTCAAGGAAATATAATTGAAGTCAGTTTTATACTATATTCCTTTTTCTGTTTCATAAAAAGGAATATACTATAAAACTGACTTCAATTATATTCTGACAAAATATAAGAAAATAAGGGGAAAAGAGTTATTAATAATTTAAGTATAGCAATACCATGAAGGAGTGATTTTGACGAAAATCACTAGTGGAATTCGTATAAATGAAGATATAACTTTACATATAAATACACATACACTTTGTTTAATTGGTGGACTAACATAAATATTATCAATGTAAACAGGAAGTGACGTCGTGTGTACATAGATGCGCATAAAATGAGTAAAGAAGCCTCTCACACTTGCACAATAAAAAAGGTTGCAGAATTTGCTGTTTCCACTCTCTTATAAGAAGCTTAACTTCAAAAAGAAAGTATTTTGTCTGATTGTTGTCCACTGTCCAAGGCGAATTCTACCTTCCCGCTGCAACTTTGTTTAGATTGATTATCAAATTCCAAAATGCTTTGGTTTCATCAAATGAATTTTAGGAAACTTAATGTATTGTTTCATTTTATGAAACATAAAGTGCTTAATTAACTTTCTTGTGCAATGATAGCCCTCGGGAACTTGTAGTGTGTAAAAGGATATAACGTTTTAACAAATTGTTCTCAAAATTCTTGTTTAAAAATAAAGACTGTATCTTTATTTTTTAACAGGTCAGGAGATTGAAAGAAATGTGTATTACTTTGTGTACA
The DNA here is from genome assembly GCA_021605075.1 of Caerostris darwini. Classification (NCBI taxonomy): domain Eukaryota; kingdom Metazoa; phylum Arthropoda; class Arachnida; order Araneae; family Araneidae; genus Caerostris; species Caerostris darwini. The sequence continues at coordinate 1,027,030 of BPLQ01003582.1, forward strand.
AGGTATTCTTGCTGATATGGATGATACAAGGCCTAGCTTTCTTTTCGATGCTCGTAGACATGCTATCGCAAGTGTGCAAGAAATTTTGTCTCTTCTCCATACAATTCAGCTGGAAAAGTAAAAAACTGAAAGTGTTCCGTGTTTTAGTGGACATTGAGAAATTGGATTTACATTTCAGACTATTAAAATCTACGGTAAATGAATCATTTGAAAATTTAGATGTTATTTTAATAAGTTTCGTCTTTAAACATTAGGTCACGGATGATAACTACGTAAAGTGGTCCGGAAGTATTTTTAAATTTAGACTAATTAAAGTGTGTTCCCTCAATAAAACTGTTATTCGGAGCCAAAAATATTACTCGCATTATAGGCTAACCACATTACGTAACCAAATTAAAATGATAAAAAAAGTGTCTTTTAAGCTAATAGTGCACAATTAAAATAATATCTAATGTCGTAATTAAAAATGAGAATATTGAAGGGATAAAATAAAATATAGAGAATTAAAAAATGTACTCTATTGAGTATTATTTAACTAACATTAACTGGATTTCAGTTTCACGTTGTTTCTTTTGGGAAGGTTAACTGCGATAATTGTACTATCTTTTAAGAACTTTCCCTTTCAGCATAATTGAAATTAGACTGTAGTAACTTATTTGAATTAAAAATACTGTAAAGTAATATAGTACTATTTTATAAAAACATGTTACCACATTAATACAGCATACGTAGTTGTGTGCTGTCTTCTACATTTGGGCCAGTGTTGGTTGTTGAAGATGACAGGTGCCTGGATGTCACCGAGACGACAATCCATGGAGAGTGAATGGCATTTAAAGTCCTAGGCGACTAGACTCGGTTCTCCTCTCTTTGACTGTTGTGATAATTGGTTTTCAGTGATGGCGAATAGCTTCGGATAGGATGGCCTTTCAAGCTGAAATAACCACTTGCATTTAGTTTCCATTACTATTTGTTTTTTAAATTTTTGTTTAATTTTATTTTTTATAAAATTAGTCAAAGTGAAGACATTCTTAGTAATAGCAGCAGTGATGTATCTTTTAATGTAGTGATGAACTCTAAGCCTGGTGGTGAATCATTGAATTATAGTTCTGATTCTAGATTCTAGTGTGCAGTAAGAATGCTTAAATATATACTTAGTTTTCTATAAAACAAGATTAGACCTTGTTGATTGTAATTCAAATAATCCATATTTTCAAATTCTGGAAAAAAACGAAAAAAATTTCTGAAACAAAACTGTATTTGAAGAGAAATAAGTTATCGTTTAAGGGTTTAATCTACACAGTCCAGTCACATTAATGTGCCCACCACCTACTTTCGACGTCAACGTGAAATAACCCATCACAAAAGGCAGGTGGCAGCACATTGCAGTGGAGTGTATATAAAGAATTCCACTTAATACTACATTCCCCACTCCACTTAAAACCAGAATATACAAGAGTGTATATTCTGGCTTTTGACAGGTGGTCACATTAATGTGACTGGACTGTGTATATTGTCACGCTTCCAACACTTGTTTTGCAGGGCCTGAAGCGCAGGGAGGGGGTGGCCCACTTCAAGGACCACATGAGAAGGGCGAAGGACTACAAGCAGAAGCACTTGAAGAACCTGGCGGACCTCACCGACACACTGAGGGCGCTCGTGGCGGAAGAGCTGCAGAAGAAAGAGAACATGGCGCCGATTGGGATCTTTCCGCCCATGAGGAGGAGCAGCAGCAAGGCCAAAGAGATTCACGTGCCCGAAAGGGAAAAATGATCCATTATAAGTTCTTCTTTCAATGGTCTGCTGCAGAGGAACAGAGTTCTGTTAACTACTTGGAAGGAGAAAAACACTTCAAAAGAAAAACAAACTAAAATTCCCCCCTGATTTCATACTTTCTTTTTCTTTTCTGCACACTCCACCACCCTTTTTAGGGGTATGTAGCCCTCTACCAGTTGGAAAGGCGAGTGTGGGATAAGGGTGAGTCTCATGTATATCACGAACAGCCCACAGACTGTGGGGAGGGTAGTGCCTACAGGGAAGACTTTTAAGGGTAATTCCTCCGAATTTGAGTACCATATGTGTTTGATTTGGTTTGTCGCTCTGCAGTCATTTTCTGCACATTTTGTGTCATATGGGAGACAACGAGAAAAAAAACCCCCACCAGGCAACCTGAATATCGATGCGTGTTTTTGAAAATGATAACAACACAGCCACCAACGAATCCAAACCTCATCCTTCCAGCAATCTAACTGCCTACATTGTTCCTGGCCAAGAGTAGGGCCCTGATTTAACATTAAAGAGATAGTTAATTATGTATGTGTGGTAAATATTTCTACAGTATTTTTTCATACCTTTTGATGCAAACGAAAATATGAAGCCCAATTACACATTCATAAAAATTAATTATTCACATGGCATGCTTTTTCATTATTTTGTTATTAAAGACAAGAGCAATAAATATGTAAATATGTTTTTATTGAAAAGAAATTCGATAAACAAACAAATAAAGTTTAAATATGAGAACTAAATCGTGACCATGTAGCAACGCATGCAGTTAGGTTCTATTCCACTGGTGGCATCTGTTGTAGTCATTGCTTTCAGAAACGAGGAGCCTCAATGGCGATTGTCACAATATGTGCAAAATATCTGCCATTGATAGTCAGGATGCTTGGTGGAAGTTTTCCTCTGTACGACATGCAAATGGGGATCAATGACCTCTAAATGTCTTCTCATGAACTCATGAAACTCAATATCATGAATTGATACTATTATTATGGGAAAAGAGAAGTCGCAAATAAAGATGTTGTTAATAAGACAATTTGTAGCTCAAAATTGTAAAACAGTTTTTTAAATCAACCATAATAGCATTCGCATGACATGCAGAAAATGAAGATAAAGAAATATGATACGAAAATAAAAAATAAATGACTAATATTAAAAATGATCCTAATGAGAATAATATCATAATAACTGTTATCAGTGAATTAATCCTCAATCTTATTTTTGAATTTAATGAAAAACTTTATGAAATTTAATGGGAAACTTTTATAGCTATAATCCAAGATAAAATGTGGATATTAATGAATTCTCAACAAGTCATTACACTCGCACTTTCTTTCTGATGTATAATGGGCTCGCAAATAATGCAAACTCTCTGGACTCGCATACCTACCACAATTTTCTAGTTTAAGACTTGTAAGAGAACGTATTCGCCAGTGGGTTACAACTTGCATTTTATGTGTTTTCCTGGAAAATAATGTTGTAAAACTGGTGATACACGTAGGAATAATCTTTTTAAGATTCTAGTGTGCAGTATCTTTTCTTTTTAAGGTATTCAGAATCAATTTCTTATAATAGAGTTTTTTTCTTTCTTATTTATTCCTTCTTTCACCACATGCTTATTTTTATTTAACTCCTCTAAAATACATTTGAGGCCACTACAACTCCCAGGGAAAAGTATCTATCCTTTAAAACATGGACGATCATTCTTCTACGAATCGTCATGAATCTTTCAGTAGGTTTTACAACTTTCAGGTCAGTCTAGTTTCAGGGGACGGAGGCCAAACTGACCCATAAAAATTTGTGCATTTCAAACAGTTCTGAGTTAGGAGGAGATACGCGTACATTAAATATTATTCAACTTTTAATAGTTATGTTCTATATATTCCTTTTTAAGCTTCTCTTACTTACTTTAAGCAGCATAATAACTTCTGTGAGGCAGTTATCGGTTCGGCAGTAAATTGACCCTGATTTAATTTTTTCCCTACTTGTTCTCTATTTCACAGGGGCGTAGTCTACTTCTTGGTCTTGTGAAGAAGTAATAATAACTATTACATACGTGCTTGGCAACAAAAACTATTCGTCGCTTTTCTTTCTACAGAGTGGTCAGGCCGGGGCTTTAAACTCTTATCTAAATAAAGCAATAAACATGATGGGAGATATAAACTTGATGAATACAGGCGTAGTAGGAGGAAATATCATAAAATGGATGTACAAATAATACAGCCCAAATAAATGAAACAAAACACATTTAAAATACGTTTCGTCTAGGCAAAAAATTACATCAAAAGAGTAGAAATGAAAAAAAAATATATATATAAATAAAAAAATACATTTAAAAAAAAATTAATTACAAAAAATTAAGAAAAGCTCCAAGTCCAAAAAAGTGGGTGTGTCTGCTACATACAAAATTACAGCTGGATTAGTAACCGCACCCTCTACACCAGTACACCAACAGTACACCAACCAACACTGCAACTTATCTAGTGTAGATTATGAAGCACAACACGTCGCCGTTTTGAGTTAATATGGAGAGGGCGATTACAGTGAGGTAAATTTTGGGTTTCAAAATCATAAATATGAGGAAGTTTGTTGTAAAAATAATAAAAAGAATAAAATTTTTGATGTTAGAGCAAACTTGTTGTATATTAGATAAAACAGTTTCTTTGTTTGTATAACATGTTTGCTTTATTGAATTTTAAGGAAAATAGTACGTTGCTTAATCTAATAAAAATTCGAAAGAATTTCTCAAAGGTTAATTTATGAATAAGAAATACATAATATTAATTTATTTATAGTTAAAATGAATATGATATCAAAGAATTTAATATTTTATCAAGTAATTGTTTGGCAAGTTTAAAAAAAAAAAAATAGATTGAAAAATAAAAACTTCATATATAAAAGGTCAATATTGATAAATACTTTTAAAAGGTGGTAACAAAAATATTAATATATAATCGACGAAAGCAGGTAATTGTTTTTCCAAACATAGGCAGTTTCTCACTGCTTAAATAAAAAGACATGCATGATTTCCTGTTTAAATTGTAAATAAATATCAAAGCCTTTATTTACTAAAATCATCACATTTTTTATCACATCTTGTTATACTGTGATTCTAAAATGTTCCTATGTATAGGTATATAGCATATTTTTATTATACGAAATTTATACTAATCTTCCAATTTAATAAGGAAATTGTATTTAATATGTATGTAGAAAATATTTTTTAATCAAAATGCTGATTTAACGATTACTAAAATTTTGAAGAAATTTTAAATCAAAATGCTGAAGATAATTTTTTTTTTTTTTTTTTTTTTTTTTTTTTTAAAATAATGATTAAAAAAATTTAGTATTAATAATTTAAGCTGGTTTTTTTTGTCAATTATATTTTGCAACTTTTAAAATTTTTCAACTTTAATTGATTGGTGTTAGGAAATTTGAAAAGATACTTTTTTAAATAACTTTTTTTCGAATCTGTTTCTTTAGCACATAATTATTTATTTGGTGCAATTTGTGATTTTTCGGCGAAAAGAAATTCTGCCAATGGGAGAATATTATGCATACTATTTCTTAAATAATTTTTAGTTTATTCTTGCACACTTATAAATCTTTTAATTAAAAAATATATGTTCGTTTTTTTCAAAAAATTTAGAGAAAAATTAAATTAAATTTAACGCAATGATTAAATTTATACAATTAATAAAGAATGCTTTCTAAATACTGTAAAATATGAAACGCGCTATTAATTTTTCAAGATAAGTTTCTGTATAGCTCTTTTAGAGAGACGTAAAAATACTAGCAATATATTAGGACAAATTAATGTGCTAAGCGTTTTATATTTCATTCACAATTTTCTATTGATTCTTGCATCGATAAATGTACCAACCATCATGAATATCCATCCAACGTTATACGAGTATGTATCATCCATCAAAGTACTATACGTACTGTACCATCAATGTAGATACCATATATTGCATATATTTATTAGCCATTGCATATTATCCATTACCTATATATATTGTGTAACCATCAATATATGTGCTAGCCATTGGTGGTGGTTAAAGTATATACAGCAATGGATCAGGGTAGCAATGTTTGGATTTCCCTCCAAATTCTCAAGTTTATACTTGAAAATTTTGAAAGTTATAGAAATATTGTGTTTTTAATCTTATTGAGGAAATACACATCAAAATGAGAACAAAAATATATATTTAGGTTGTACCAGAACAAAATAGATTGACTATGCACTTTCAAAATTTTCTATTAGTGTTCTACAATGTTATCAGTTTGAATTTTGATTTAAATAACAATATTAGTCTTTTTCTTCTTCATTGGTGCCAAGGCCGTCTGCCTACTAGCAGAGCAATATTAGTCTAGAAACACTAAAATATATTTTAATTTAAAATGAATAAGCAAAATACACCGACAAAAAAAATTTAAGATCAGTGTTTCAGAGTGAAATGATTTAATGAAACAGAATTTAAGGATTGGCTAGAAAAGGACTTCAAGAACTGTTAGTGTTGTAAGGTGGCTACTCTAAAAAAATGCAATTAAATCCATGTTATTAAAATACAGTGATTCTATGAAGCATAAAAGAAATGTTGAGGTTACTACAACAAGAAGAATTATTAAAGTAATAATTAGTTAAGTAATTATTTAAATTAATAATTTTAAAATACTATTTTCGACTTTTTTTGCTTAGATTTTGAGGATTCTACCTGCCTACTCTTGGGTTTTAATAAAAATCTTATTGCCAAAAATAATATAAAAATATTATTGGCAATGAAGTTGTTATAATGTATAAGTCTGCTGCGAATGATAGTTGTTATAATGTATATAGCCACTAAATATGGCTATAGTAAGTACAGCCAATGATTGGGGCTAAAATATGTACAACCAATGTTTGTGAATATAATATAAATAGCCAATGCTTGTGGATATAATAGTATTGTGGTTAAAGTGTATCCAATTATTGTGACTATAATATTTATAACCAATGATTGTGTTCGTAGTATGGTAGTAAGTATAGTTATACACTGATAATTTTCTATTAGTTTTTTAAAGAATATTACATAAAATGTTTTTAATACGAGGTTTAATGTGATCGTTTCGGATAGAATTAAAAACTCCCTTGATTTTCTAAATTTTACTTTTTTTAAGCATTTCATGGC